>BTPG01000002.1:154868608-155201108 GCA_036245525.1 Semisulcospira habei
TGCGTATAGCTAGATATTAGGGACGTACTGAATGAGTTCGTTAACCAGCATTGTACCTTTGGAACATTTTGAGTGATATTAAATATTTATGAAAAAATATATTTTCACGTTTTTGGGATTAATTTCATGAATTATATGGGTTAATCTTAAAACAACTGAATCTTTTTTAAAAAAAAGAAAACCCCAATCCTCTCATTAATAATCGCATGTTTTTTTTTTTGTATACAGTATTTACATAAGCCTACAGTTTGTCACAGCTGTCAGGTACGATTATGTCAATTGTGACCTGTATGCCCTAAGTGTGAAAATCAGACAATTTTTTGCACCACTTTTTTAGAGTCGTTTGTAAAACAGCTAACATAACTTTAATTTTTCTTTTATGAAAAAAAACTATCTTCTCATTAAGTATACTCGCATGATTTTTCATAAACGGTGTTTTGCGTAAGCCTGCTGTTTGTCCTGGCCCTGGGGTAGGATTAGGTTTAAATTGTGACTTTTAAGCCCTAGGCGTGAAAATCAGCAAGAAAATTGCAAAGTTGATTCTCTGATACATCAAATGTTAGCACTGTGATGAATGACGTATAACATCGAGTCGTCACAATGAACACGGTGTAGTTGGACTAATGCCATGACGTGAAGCTAAGTGACATCATTTTGCTGCTTGTGCTATTATTCTTCTTCAGAATAGCTATGCTATGCCAGACCACAGAGCTTACAAATGGCGGGAATCGCCGTGTGTCCGTCTTTATTTCTGTGTGCCAGTGTGTGGATCAGAGGGTGGGTTATAGTAGAAGGAGATGGATTCCTGTTGCTACACGAGCCCATAGTAGAGCGTACTAATGGTGGGAAGCGCCGCATGTCCGTCTTTATTTGTGTGCACCGACGTGCGTGTACAATAAGGAAAATGGATCAGCTTAAAATAAGCCTAAAAATATGAACAATTCTGTATGTTCCTAAAAATAAACGCATGTGAGCTCCAAACAATATGGTAGACTTTGGGATGAAATCCTCATCTTGTTTCTGTAGTTTGTGTAGTTGCCTTTTAGTCTTTCTCATACATGTAAAACGACATGCAGACTTTCTCTTTTTCACTTGTGAGCAGGTGAATTTCTTTCAAAGTATCACTTTTTCTTTGTTTCTTACATTTAGAGATGATTTTTTGTTCAGCCTGCTCTAATGCAGGGCATGTCCCTGATGCTGTGTCAGGTGTAATTATCCCTCGATTCGCTACCGCTGATCAGTTCAGCTCTGTTGTGACTTGCAAGATCATGTATTTGTGAATTTTGTTTAACTCTTTCAGCTGGACGCAAGTATTTCCCATATTTTGGAGGCGTCGTCTAATGACTGTGCACCAGTTACAGGAGATGGATCGACCATGATAATTCAAGGCAGTGCCAGATTAGCTTGGCGCCGACAGGCGCCAAGCTAATCTGGCACTGCCCTTGAATTATCATGATCGTCCCATCTCCTGCTGTAGTGCATCAGGGCTGAATGGGTTAACTGTTCAAATTTTTAAAAAAGTGACAAGCCCTTGGCTGTTGGTAGCAGTTTTGGTCGCGATAATTCCTGCAAGAATCATGGCGACAAAGACTTCTACTGACATTTAAGAATTATCCAGTTTCATATATGCTGTTTGTAAACTTTATAAACACTTCGAAGAAACACGTATGCTCCAGTAGCCATCTTTTGTTACTGGTATGTGTGCTACCATTATAATATGCCAGTGTGCGATTTTAGACTCTAGGCTTTGTAGTCCAAAATCACAGACCAGCACAACATGTTTGTAATGTTGCACCATACACACAAAAGCATGCACACAAACACACACCGTCTCTTTCTCTCTTCAGTTTGTTTACTCACGGTCTCTTATTTATATTTTCTCTTAACCCTGTGCGTGTTGGTAGTGGTTCTTGTTGCAATGATTCCTGAAGAGTCATCGTGACAAAAACCACTACCGACATGCAAAGGGTTCAACTAAAGACAAACATTCATTCTCTCTTAGTAAATAAAAAAACAAGCAAACAGACACAGCTGCTTTTTTGTGCATGAGCTTTGAGCTCACATATGAGCGTTTAGTTTTGAGCTCAATCTCATGTACGAGCGTTTAGTTCACACTTTGGTTTAATAGCCAACACATATCACGTTGCAGTTCACAATTCTTATGGTATCACAAGCGAACAACTTCGTAGAAAGCAGTGGCAGTGAATACAGTCCCAGAGACAGTTTCTTCCATCTGCAAAAGTCACAGTCACAGTCTCATGAGCCCCAGCAGGAGCAGACGCTCATGAGATTCTGTTCCTCTTGCTTGCCAACTCCATCAGGAAGAGGCATAGGTCCTCATAATCCCTGTAAGCTGCAGGCGCCCATGAGAAGCTATGCCTCTTGCTGGAAGTGGTTGGTTCCATTTATGCAGGAAGTTTTGGGCAGGAAGTCTTGGGGGATGTCCTCAAAAACTAAAGGCAGTGTGTATATTGTCAAAACACTGATTTTTTTGATTTTTAAAAAAATGCTAATTATAATAACATAGGTTAAACTTATAACAGTTGGGACTTGTCCTCTGAAGGCAACATTATTATCCAGGAGAAAAAAAATGACTGTGATAGTTCAAAGATGGTGCCAGAATAGCTTGGCGCCTATGGTGCCAAGCTATTCTGGCACCACCCTTGAACTGTCGCGGTCATGTGCTACAAAAACTAGTACTTAGTACAGAATCCACATCTACAGTGACCATCATCCAACTGACCGAGAGGCAGAGCTCAGTTTGCATGAGTAAGCTTAGTTCTGCGCCAGCCACTAAGCAAGGTGGATGGCACAGGACTAGGCTCACTCATGCAACTGGGCCTGGATCTTTACACTCCCTAACAAGTCCGTAGTTCTTATTCATGATCTACTTCTTTGGCTGTCATTTGTATACATCAGGAGTAATTCTTCACGATCAGTCTGTGTCTAATCAGTATTGTGCAGAAACAGTTGCCAAATCAATGTTCTTGAATTTACAAGTACAAAGTTTATGCAGCTCAGTAAAAAAAAAACAAAACTGTGTACTTTTGTCTGTGTAACCAGGTATTTCAAAAACAATCATCACATGCGACCTATGTATGTCAAGGTTTCTTGAGCAGCAACACATGCATGAAAAATGCCATTGCGATTACTTCATGTAATTTGCCAACATCAGTTTCAAAAGGCTGATGGAAATAAAACAAAACAAAATAACTGCTATAAAGATCAAACATCTCAACGTGCAACAAAGAACATCGCAGGCTCCGTATTAAAAAACAACCACCAATAACAACACCACATTTGTCACATAAAACTTTTTATATCAACCATTCATATTTAGTTCACTGGAGGATTTGGGTTAATTGAAAAAGTTGTTTAGCTTACAATGACAAACATTCCAATAAAAACTGGACTGGTATTAATTCATATTCATGGAGTCACTTGGGTTTGAAATAAAGCTGTGCTAACTCATTTGTGACCAGGATACATGGCAGTATGCCACATATCCAGAGCAGCTCACCACAAATGAGTTAACTGTACTGGTCTGAGATTTGGACCTTATGACTGTGGGCCATGATAGTCCAAAGTCACAGAACAACAACTATGCAATTAAGTTTTTTTAACTGATTATGCCTAAACACATCACTCTGTAGACATGGAGAGCTGCCTAACAGAAATCTGAACACTCCTGTGAAGGTATACTGACGAGCAAAAGAAAAGACTTTTTTTTTTTTTTATATCACTGGAAACATTTTCTGTGACATTTTTTGAATTGCCTCCGATGATTCCAAAAATGTCGCTTTTCTTTTGCTTGTCAGTACACATTGCACTTGTTTGGTCTGTTTACCATTACACTTGACACCATCTGATTAGTACACTGATAAAACAACCACATGCCTAACCCTAAGAATTATCAAAATGTTCTTTGCAACTCATTTACTTACATATACATATGTATAGGTGACACATATTTGGTCCCTTTTGCCAGCTTGATCCCCCTCTTGTGCTTGAAACCACAGGTAACAGTGGCTACATGCACAAGAGGGCTAATAACCCATTTCGCTGCGGAGGAAATGTGGGCACAATCCAACTGCAAGAGACATAGATCCTCATAAACCCCCGCAGTTGCGGGGGCTCATGAGGATCTATGTCTCTTGCTGACGCCACTTTGTACCTTGGACAGCAGGGACTCTTTGGCGTTGAATTCACAAAGATTCCCAGACATCCGGCACCACTCCTGAAATACCACAGACAATCCACCTCGGGGTAATTTACCCCGTGACTAATACTGACGATACCAATTGATGCAAATGACATGTAACTTCACGTCCTTCATGCTGAACAGCATTGTCAGCAGCAGTGAAGGGGTTAATGCTACCTATACTTGTTTTCGATGGCAGCCAATGCTCCCTTGATGTATGCACTTGCAGGCAGAGCCAGATAAGCAATCAAGCTGTAGCAGTTTTCATCAGCGACGGTCATCAGGATAGCTCAGATGCAGTGCCTGATCGATGACGATTCATATGGTTTACAGACTTCTATCATAAATACCGGTGGAGGAACACACAACAGTTAATTTTAAATTCAGTCTTCCCTAGGTTCTAGGAGCCATCCATACACATTGCAGATGATGCTTCAGCTAGGGTGTCAACTACAATTTGTGTTGGTCTGTGGTTTTGGACCTTATGACGTATGGCCACAGAGTCCACAATCACAAACTGGCGCACATATTTATTGATCTGAGAAAAACGAAAACTTAGAAGCACTGCTGTGACAACAGCCGCCTGTGGTCACATACCCTGTACATTGTATTTGACATTATGTCCAGGTAATAACACGCACTGGACCTGAGAAACCAGAGGCCATTGTCATAAAAATCATGATTTAGTTTTATAGATTTTTAAAACAAAGGCAACAGGTTAACTCATTTGAGGCACCCGCATCAATAGCTGTGGAAGTGCCGTACAGTGTTGCCAGTGGTAACACCATATGACACTTTCATAGCTACTGATGCATGGTGCCTTGACTGTTTTAACCCATTCAGCCCTGACGCACTAAATCAGGAGATGGGTCGACCATGATAATTCAAGGGTAGTGCCAAATTAGCTTGGTGCCTTTCGGTGCCAAGCTAATCTGGCACTACCCTTGAATTATCATGGTTGATCCATCTCCTGCAACAGGTGCATAGTCGTTAGATGACGCCTTCAAAATTTGGGAAAATACATGCGTCGGGCTGAACGAGTTAATCGCTCAAGCAATTCGTGAGATCAATTTAGGTATCACCATTTTAACCCACCCAGTGCCTGCAGCCACCAGTGCCATAAACAGTACCAGTGGATGCATGCACAAGGGAGTTGAACCAAACGTGTGCACATGCTTTGGATTTGATAAATGCAACATGAGCAAACACACAAAGGCGATCGCACAACATCCGTTGCTTGTACACACAAAACACACACACAATCTCAACAACTGAAATCAAACGTAACAGTATGGCACAGGTTGTAATATTGTGCTGTAATTAACCCCTTCACCACCAGTGGATGCAGACTGTGTTTTTTCAAAATCATTGCAAATGCAATGTCAAATAGCCACAGCCTAAATCATTGCAAATGCAATGCAAAATAGCCAGCAGCCTAAATCATTGCAAATGCAATGTCAAATAGCCAGCAGCCTAAATCATTGCAAATGCAATGTCAAATAGCCAGCAGCCTAAATCATTGCAAATGCAATGTCAAATAGCCACAGCCATCTCCGTCAAAGGAACATTGATACAAAATGGTTTCAGCAAGAAGCAAAGATCCTCATGTGCAGCTGCGGAGGCTCATGGGGATCTATACCTCTTGCAGTTGGCTTGTGTTCAAATTTCATGGCAGTGAAGGGGTTAAGCACTCGGTCACACACAATCAAAACGCCCTTTACAATTCCATTTCTCACAATCACGTCGCACACAAAAATACTATGCTTTGCTGGTTCATGATTTTGGACCTCGCTGCCTGAAGCTGTAAGGTCCAGCATCACAGACCAACACATGTGCTCTGAGGAAATCATAACCAATCAAATATTGAGAACACAAAAAGCTCACATTGTAAGCGATGATGCGCACAGGGAAGATTGGTCATATGTATCAACTCCAACGGTGCACCACTGTTTAACTCATTCAGCCCCGACGCACTACAGCAGGAGATGGGTCGACCATGATAATTCAAGGGTAGTGCCAGATAAGCTTGGCGCCTATCGGCGCTCTGCATTTTTTATTTTGTTTTATCTTCAGTTTAGTGTATTGTACTGTATGGTCAAGGCTGAACTGAAATTTTACTTTTTTTTGTCTAAAAAGCGGTAGACTTTGAAATGGGGCTGGTTGAAGAGCATTCCGGAGCATGCACATGACGTTTTTGGCAGGTGGGGCCGAAATTCTGCCAAAGAAGTAACAAGATAAAAATTACGTCATGTCTAGCTACGCAAAACTTGCTAGAGAACGTCTTTATGGCGCCAAATGGCGTGTGTGTTGTGCGTGTGTGCATGTGACAGCAACTAGAGTCCGCGTTTGAGGACGGACAAGCTTGAAATTGTAGGATATTGTCCCGAAAAGAATTATCTCGGGACCTTTCTTTAAAAAAAATTTTGATTAAGATGCTCATTCGCGAAAAAATGGCCGTTTCACAAAAACCGGTTGATCCACACTGGAGTCCATAATTTTTCTTATTTTTACTAGATATTTTGCATATAGCTAGATAAAAGGGAAATATTGAATGAGTGCGTTAACCAGCATTGAACCTCTAGAACCTTTTGAGTGATAATGAAACGTTTTGAAAAAATATATTTTCACGTTTTTGGGATTAATTTCATGAATTATATGGGTTAATCTTAAAATCGAATCTTTATTATGAAAAAAAACCAATCATCATTAATAATCACATGATTTTTCGTATACGATATTTACATAATTATAAGCCTACAGTTTGTCTCGGCTGTCGGGTACGATTGGGTCAATTGTAACCTGTATGCCCTAGGTGTGAAAATCAGACAATGTTCTGCACCACTTTTTCGGAGTCCTTTGTAAAACAGCTAACATAACTATAATTTTTCTTTTACGAAAAAAAATATCTTCTCATTAACCCATATCATTCGGAATACACCAGTGTGTGAAATAAGTTTTACTAAAATAGTTCAAGGGTAGTGCCAGAATAGCTTGGTGCCTCTAGGCGCCAAGCTATTCTCGCACTACCCTTGAACTAAAGCCACTGTTCTGTATCCTTATCTGTGGGTACTATAATGTAGCTTGCATATGGCAGTGTACAAATTTGAAGCTTTTAGCCTCAGTATGATATGGGTTAATACAGGCATGAATTTTTATAAACAGTGTTTGCATAAGCCTGCTGTTTGTCCTGGCCCTGGGGTAGGATTAGGTCAAATTGCGACCTGTAAGCCCTAGAGGCATGAATCAGCAAGAAACTTTGAATTGCAAAGTTGATTCTCTGATACGTCAAATGTTAGCACTACAATGAGCAACTTATAACATCGAGTGGTCACCATGAACACAGCATCGTGGGACTAATGATGCCATGACGTGAAGCTTGGAGTGAGGTCATTTCGCTGCTCGTGCTATTCTTCTTCTTCAGAATAGCTATGCTACACCAGACCACGGAGCTTACAAATGGCGGGAATCGCCATATGTCCGTCTTTATTTATGTGAGCCAGTGTTTGTGGATCAGAGGGTGGGTTAGAGTAGAAGGAGATGTATTACTGTCGATACACAAGCCCACAGAGCGTACTTATGACGGGAAGCGCCGTGTGTCCGTCTATTTGTGCGCACCGACGTGTGTGTTGATCAGGGGTTGGCTTAGAGAGGAGGGAAATGGATCAGCATAATAAGTCTAAAAATATGAACAACTCTGAAAGTTCCTAACAGATAAACGCATGTGAGCTCCAAACAATACGGTAGACTTTGGGATGAAATCCTCATCTTGTTTACACTTTGTATTATAGGCATCCAAGGCAGTTTTCATACAGCAAACACGTGCCACTGATATCAAGTCTAAAAGTGGTTTGAAATATATGACTTGGTTTTCAAACCCTGGTATACATGTACACGACTGATCAACATTATGCAGTCGCAAAACTAACAACAATACAGATGCTTCTAATGAATACATAAACTTCTATAACAAACATTAACCCTTATCATTCAGAATACACCAGTTTGACTAAAATAGTTCAAGGGTAGTGCCAGAATAGCTTGGCCCCTCTAGGCGCCAAGCTATTCTGGCACCACCCTTGAACTAAAGCCATTGGTCTATATCCTTATCTGTAAGTACTATAAGGTCACTTGCATATGGCAGTGTACAAATTTGAAGCTTTTAGCCTCAGTATGATATGGGTTTAAAAAATTAAAAAAAATAATATTCATGTTTACAGATATAACCCATCTAACCTCATGGCTGCATTTTCCAAATTTCGGAGGTGTCACCTAAAAACTATGTAGCAGTTGCAGGTCATGGATCGACCATGATAACTGAAGGGTAGTGCCAAAGCAGCTTAGCCCCTGATGGTCAATCTATCTCCTGCTGTAGTGTGTAAATGGGTGAAAATCTGCAACTCTTATGCTGGTCTGAGATTTTGGACCCTATGGATAAAGTTTAAAATCACAGACCAGCACAATTGTCTAAATATTTATTATTTGTGTGCTGATCTGTGTTTCAGACCTGACAGCCTTCAGCCATAAGGCCCAAAAACACAGACCAGCACACCTTTTTAACCCGGACTTGGTCAGGTTGTTGTGCATATTAATCACTAAGTCCGTCCCAGCACATTATGCTGGAGTGTCAGTGATTGCTGAGTACAAATAAAGTTCAAAACACAAGCAATTTGAAAATACAGAAAACAATTTCCCTGAACACTTATACAAAAGGAAGAAAGCAATCTCTTTGTGAATGCGACATAAATGCGACTAGGTAACAAGTTATGATTGTCAAGACAAAACAGAATATTCATATTACGTAAAAGTCAGCATATTTTCTTGTGACAGCAAAAAGCCAAGGGTAGTCAATGGTACACCGGCATCCTCACATCACAGATCATTTTTGGCAGTCATGGGGCACTCCAACAACATAAGTTATTTATTGGTAGCAGGTGTTTGCTACACGGACCCTTGTAGGCCTTCAGTAGGTCAAATGAACCATTGTACCCCGAACGCCTTCAGCCTTTCGTGGTATAATGGTTCCTTTGACCTCCCGAAGACCTACAATGGTCTTTGCAGCAAATCCCTGCTACCAATAACGGATTTGTTTTCATTCCTCCACAATTTTCATTAAAGAAATCAAGAAACAATCTTCCGACCTGAATCACGCCAGATATGTCTGACGTCAAAGGAAAATACATTTATACATAATAGACTTATGACGTGATTTTAAATCGTTCATGAAGTTGCCGTCTCCAGTAGTGTGCCTGATGTTTTGAACAACGCTTTGTAACTTTGTACTTTAGAACGTTTTGGTGATCTTTTGTAGAACAAAACTGGCATCGAAGGTGCGTCAGAAAGAGGGCTACAAAAAGTCCGCCAATAGTCGCTACAAAGGTTTTGGTAGCTCGGTCATGTGGTTCAGTTTGTGCTGAAGGGACTGGTCGTGTGACGTAGGGATGAAAACAACAATGTTTGTACGAGGTTAGCATTTGGAAAGCCTCTGCTGCAAAACCACACTGGTTGTCTCCCTTGCTGCGGAGGCAGCAAATCAAGAAAAACAATCTGTGTGATGCAACACATGTACTGACAATCCTGCATGGTCAATGCATACCTAAAGATTGTTGCAATTATAATACCAAATATGTACAGTGGCTTAAATCTTTGGCTGTGGGCAGCACTTTTGGTCGAGGTGATTCCTGCAAGAATCACTTTGACAAAAAGTGCTACCCGCAACCAACGGGTTAAGGCAATGATAAAAACACTGAGCCTTTTGTATAACCCAGCTGGTCTGCTTGGTTAACCCTTTTAGCCCCACGGGTGCATTTCCTAACTTTTGGAAGTGCTACTCAACGACTATGTACCAATTGCAGGAGGTAGATTAATAATAATAATAATAATAATACCGTTATTATATAGGCGCTTTTTCTCAATTTTTGGGGAAATCGACTCAAAGCGCCGCGCCTGAAACCCGACACACACACTCACGAAACAGACACGGATTTACGCCATTTAAGACAAACACAGTACAAGACAAACGAAGGGCCAGTCAGCTACTGAAGTTACAGAGAATTTTTGATCGCTTGTATTTGAAATTTGTAAAGTGGCCTGAGACCGGTACCAAAGTGGGGGGGGGGGGGGTGGAAGAACCGGAGTACCCGGAGAAAGAACCCCCGACGGTCCGCCCGAATTAACGGTGACACTTACCAGAGGAGAAAAGTCCAACGCCGGAACCCGGTATCGAACCGCGCACCTTTGGCATTGGTGGCAGGCGCCTTAACCACTGCGCCACGGACCGCCCCATGATAATTCAAGGGTATTGCCAGATTAGCTTGGTGCCTTCAGATTACCTTGGTGCCTGAAGGCACCAAGCTAATCTGGCACTACCCTTGAATTATGGTCAATCAATCTCCTGTTGTAGGGTGTTGGGACTAAATGGGTTAATTGACAGATAAAAATGGAAGAGAAATTTAATCCCCTTACCTATACAATAACCACTGCTGTAAACAGTACCTGGTGGCTGGATGCACACAGGTTTTGGGAACAACTAAACATTCAGAGAAAAACCAACACCAAAGAAATTGAATTACTATGTCTGGAAATTAAGAATGTTTTGGTGGTTTACATGTATTTTTTCTGCAGATTGGATACTCCCTTCACCCTCTCTAAAAGACTGTACTACATGTACTTGAGAATACTGTATTTATTTATCTGTTTATTCATTAGCTGTTTATTTATAGCCCTGATTAAAAAAAACCAGAAACTACGCAAAGGAAAATTGTGATGAACGGCAATGTAAAATTAATGTGCATATATTCATTTTTCAATAATTTCATCTCTTTAGACACGATGTTAACATTCCCGTTGTCCACACATCAAGCATCCTGCTTGTAAGATTAGAAAAGACATATACTTTTAGAACATAGAGTGCCGTCAGCAAAACACAGACACACAGAACACTGCAATGTAATGGAACACTACAACGTACTAGATCATCATCAACATGGTGCCCCACAGCCCTTCACGTTTTCAATGCCAGTGGGAAAATAAATGCATGGTATCTGCAGTCAACAGCACATTTATCTGCCTGCCCATCCCTTTACGAAACATTCTCTTTCAATATTAACCCTTCAGTGCCAAGGCAAAAAGAAGGGGCACGATCCAACTGCAAGAGACATAGATTCTCTTGAGCCCCCGCCACTGCGGGGGCTCATGAGAATCTATGTCTCATGCTGAGACCAATTTGTATCCATGTTTCTTGGACGGTATTGGCATTTGGTCGTTGAGTGAACAAAGATTTCAGAAAAAACATGTACATAAAGTGGCAGGAAAGGGGCTAACCCCCTTGTGCATGCAGTCACAGATACTGTGAACAGTACCAGTCGTAGCACGCCTCTTTCTTGGCTTGACTTCGCAAACAAAGATTTTATAGGGGTTGCCCACGACGTCTGCAGGCCTGCTCGTGGCTGCGGAGGCCAATCCGGGACAGGCAGGTTCGACCGCAGTGGCTGCAGGGGAAGGTCTGGGAAGTAGCACGCACAAAGGGGTTAACTCACAAGAGGTGGAGGGGGGGGGGGGGGGGGGGGTTGGAGGGGGGTTAGACAGAAACAAACCAACAAACTTGAAGACCCATGCTTAGAATGTAGTACACAGTACTACAATTCAGCACAAAAACTAGGTTCAGTTATTTTTTGGTGAATCAAATTCACTTTTGGTTTAAAAAACAGAAATGGTTTGTCTCCAACTCCAAGGCACGCAAAATGTTACCATGCGTAATGGGACTGATAAGTACAAAGTCACATTCATACAATATGACAATAGTTCTGCTGTCAAAATATTTTGTTAAAAAAAAAAGTGAAACAAGCAAACTAACAAAGTAGAAATGATCAAAACAGATCTTGCTACACTTCAGACCACAGTGTAATTATTGTCCTGTTAACCCTTATCATCCTGATACACCCATTGCTTAAAATGAATTTAACTGATAGTTCAAGGGTGGTGCCAGAATAGCTTGGTGCCTCTGGCACCAAGCTATTCTGGCACCACCCTTGAACTAAAACAGTTGATTTATCTCCTAATCTGTAGGACTATTCATAGGACTATTTATATAATGCAAATTTTAACAAATCAGCCTCAGGATGTAATGGGTTAAATTATTCTGCATAAAACTGAATCTTGGACTATCCCAACAAAGATTGGAAAATTCTTAGAAAGGACAGGTACAATGCAATCAATAACTCATGTTGTAATTGGCTATTCTAAGCGTATTTCTTTCTTTTAGGGGAATTTTCTTTACATTTTACATGTTTGGCATTCACCTTGTTGGTCTGGATTTTAAATCTTAAGGACTCATTTTGTAAAAAATTACTGTATTGCTTAGAATATATGTCTTCCTAATCTGCCATTTATGATACAAAAATATATGTACATATATCACACTCAATCTTTGTCTGGAATTATGAAACCCCTGACCTACCGGTAAGTACATATACGTCGGTGGTCAAATCAATATCAGACTACTGGCTCTGAAGATAAACGAAGATGAGTATTAACCATCTTGTGCACATAGCTACCTGTACTGTTTGTTTGCAGTGCCAGGGGCTGCATGTTAACCCTTTGGGTGTCAGTAGCAGTTTTTGTTGTGATGATTCCTGCAGGAATCATCGCAACAAAAACTGCTACTGGCACCCAAAGGGTTAAAGGAGGTTAAACGATTATGCTTCCACATCTATTTATCATCAATACATAATCATGTGAGCCACAAACAGCACCGTGTGGAAACATACAACAGTTGTATGTGCTTGGAATGTAAATAACAGCTAATGAAACACAATCTGGCATTTGTGCTACCAGAATACGTTTATCAGAAACGCGAACTCTTTCACCTGCAGTGTCACTGGCAAGAGTTGGATTGACCATGAGAGATTGATTGATTGTACATTGCTTAACGTCCCGACAGCAACAAGGCTTTCTCAGGACGTGCCTGCACTGCTTGTGAAAAAAAAAAAAATAAACAGAACATTGAATGTATGTCGCCATCTGGTCAAATACGTTAAATAAACCTAACACATGGGGCCTAAATAAAGCTAAGACCATTTAGCAACACACATCCAATATCAAGAGCTACAGGCAGTGCAGACAGTAGGGAGAGTTTTAAAAAGGCAAATACAGGTGAATGGACAAAGGGTAGACAGAAACACATGCCCCAGAATAGAGAGAAAAACTCACCCTGTGGGGCTGACCAGGGTGACCCTGGGAACTAAAAAGTACCTAACCCCACCCAGGTCCCCCAGGGCAGACCCAGGTGGGGGCTGACCATGAGAGATGAAGGATAGTTCCTAACAGTGTGGTGCCTGAAAGGCCAGTTAAGCACTACTTTGAGCTATCACAGTTGATCCAGCTCCTGCAAATTGTACTACAAGAAGAAGTGAGGCGCTGACTAAACACCTTTATGTATAACACACGCATCACAGATATACAATATGGAAAGCAATCATGGATTCCAACAGCATGCCCCCCAAAATATGCCATTATCCTTCAAATGAATAAGAAGAGATCCTGCGATCGTCACCATAAAAGGGTGCAGTAATTCTTTGAACATTTGTTTTCAAGATTGTGCACATCCTTAACACAAAACACACTGCAGACAGTTATCACATAACAGCAAGTTCTGTTCGCAATCATAGTGTGTGTAAAGAAATTGTCCATGCAGCGCATAAACACACCATCCAACAATTTTTGTGTGTCTCTGTCACAGCACAAAATCAGCAGTACAAATATTGTTAACCCTTTGGCTGTCAGTAGCTGTTTTTGTCACAATGATTCCTGTAGGAATCATCATGACAAATACCACTATGGACACCCAAATTTGTTAAATAAACAAATTCCCAGTATTGAAATCAAAACTACATGTAGATGTAGTAAGCTCTGAGGGCACCGGTATCAATTATTATCAAGTCAACACTGAACAGTAATACTATGTTTAACCGTTTGGCTGTCAGCTGCCGTTTATGACAAAGACCACTACCGACAGCCAAATGAATGTTAACATATTTGAGTTGTGCTGCATCTGTGCAGTGTGTCTGAATGAGCCAAACTGGTGTTCTAACAAGTGTCTGGTTAGAAAAAATTTGTTTTAAGTTAGTCGTATTAACACCGACTACTTTGCACTCAAGAGCCATATGGTTGAAGTCTGAGAATACTGTGCTATGGACAAAATAGAGGTCAGTTAGGAGATAGACTGACTATAGCAGTTCAAGGGCAGTGCCCAATTCACTTAACACCTGCAAGGTACCCAAAACATCCAGCACTACCCCAGAGCCAAAATGGTTAACAGATCTCCCATGGCTTACACAAGGTATGAAAGAGTTGAAAGAAAATTGCCATTTGTTGTCATCAGTCAAGTTCACTTCTGTGACTTCTGTGTCAGATAGTTTGTAATCCCCAGAGCCCCTCCAATGCCAAAGCGCACAAAGTTGTCCCCGATCAGTGGCCCCATGGCGAAGAGGCCATGTTCATGGGAAGACTGGTATGAGAACTGGTCCACGTCAATGGGGTTGTGCTTGTTGTCGATCGGCCACTTCGGGACAAGGCCGAGGTTTCGACCTTCACCGGGTAAAAAGGACAGGTCGGGTCGTGAGCCAATCATGATGACAGTACATGTGACCTCCAGGGAAATGATTGAGTTGTCAGTGGCTGGCGGAGAGGGGGAACGGGGGGAGGGTGCGGTGGGTTTGAGGAGAAGCATCTGGTGGTTGATCTCGACAATGCGGTGACGGGGGTATGGTGTGTACAACTCATGCTGCACCTCCCCCCTCATCAGCTGCGCCACACGGTGGTACTCGGGGTACATGGACTGCGGCAGCCTTCGGAAGATGAGGTTTGGGTCCCGGGGGCCACATCGGAAGGCGTGAATCACCGGCACGCCAGCCTCCATGGCCATCAATATGGCGTCAGCAGCGCTAAGTCCCGCCCCCACCACGCACACAGGCTCCGCATTCTCCGCCATGTCGCCGACAGACAAACGTTTCTCAAAGGCACACAGGGAATGGATGACGGAGGATGAAGTCTCGCCAGGCACACCCAGCCTGTTTGGAATGTCATAGGTGCCTGTGGCCAAAACCACATTAGCCGCCAGGTAACAGAACTCCTCTCGGTCACCTAACAGGGACAAGTCTTCAAAGCTTCCCGTCAAGTCACTGCAACTGCTGCTTCGACTGCAGCTTCCCCCTTCCAAACTCGACTCCATTTCTCCATTGTTAATGTCAGAGCCGTCTTCATGAGACACTGATGAGGAAGGAGACGCGGAGTCACTTCTGTCCTCATCAGATGTGGAATTCACAATCCTGTAGCCACGCACCTCCCACAGAAAGCGGTGATTTTGCTGAATGTTCTGGCAGCACGGCTCAACTTCTCCACTCTCACAGTCGGCACCATTCTGCATGTGAAAGACTTTCTGGACTGAAGTGACCACGTGGTAGTCCATGAAGTGCTCTTTCAGACCGGCACTGGTCACATATTCCTCATAGTAGTCACGCACATCTCCCACTGTCGCTCGATAATCCTGCTTTCGACCTCTGCAACAATGTCATGGTATTGTGACAGACTGCAGAAACAATAACAAATGTTTGTCAATAATATACTGACAAACAAAAGAAATGCAACATTTTTGGAACCATTGGAAACACTTTAGTGCCAAAAAAATGAGACATTATTGGAACCATCGGAAACACTCTCGTGTTTCTGATGGTTTCGAAAATGTTGCATTTCTTTAGCTTGTCAGTATACAAACAATGAACAATAAAATAAACACTATATTTCTTTATTCTTCCAGTATATGATTATGAGCGTGACTGACCTGTCAGCTAACCACTGCCTGAAGGGACGGTCTGGCATTTCCATCCATGTGCTCTGGCTGAGAGTCTGCATGTTGCCCTCCATACGCTGGAACACGCACACAAATACTCATGATGCAACTGATTCCATGTACATTCTTCTGGATTTCCCTGACATTGTACCCGTATGTGGCTTGACCACACAGATCGATCTATCCTTGAAGCTGAACTAAAAATGATTGATTTATCTCCTAATCTATAATGTAGATTTCATAGGACAATAAGCAATTTAAAAAAATCAGCCTCAGGATGTAATGGGTTAAAGAAATAAGAAGAGCCCAGAAAACAGGGATACCACCTACCTGCCAGGATCCCCCAGGTTTCATTTTGCCAAGCACAAGGTGAGGTATGGCTTTGTCGGGCTCGTATTTCCACTTGAGCAGGGAGGAACTTTCCGCGCCCAGGTCAGCATCAGGGTGTGTTAATGCATCCCACAGCAAAGCCACAGGGTTAGGTGATCTCCCCTCAAGGCCCGCGGACAGAAACTCAAGGTCCTGTAAATGTAAAAAAAACAAAAACGGTCAAAATGATATCCAGACCAAAAAGATGACTGCCACGTGCTTAATCCTTTTAACCCCACGGGTGCAGTTCCCAAATTTTGGAAGTGTTACTTAACGACTATGTACCAGTTGCAGGAGGTAGATTGACCAGGATATTTCAAGGGTAGTGCCAGATTAGCTTGGCGCCTGAGGGCGCCAAGCTAATCTGGCACTACCCTTGAATTATCATGGTCAATCAATCTCCTGCTGTAGGGAATTCATGTTGTAATTGTCTTTTCTAAGCGTGCTTCTTTCTGCATTGGGTTAATCTCGGTCAAAATGATGAATCGGACATGTAATCTTATCTGTTTACATTTAGATATATACATTCAAACTTTTATTTGAAATGATTTTCATCACGCACGCTTAACCCTGAGAAAAACTGATCAATACCCAGAGTTCTGCAAGAGGCGCAGATCCTCATGAGCCCTCACAGTTGCAGGGGCTCATGAGAATCGATGCCTCCTGCTGAAACCACTTTGTTTCTTTGCTGGCTGGGGGTCTTTGACACTGAATTTACGATTAAAAAAAAAGTCTAAATACATCCATAGGCGACGTAGGGGTTAATATTAAACATGTCACCTAAACAACATGTTCTTGTCAAATTAACCCGTTGATTCCTGCAGGAATCATCACAACTAAAACTTCTACTGACACCCAAAGGGTTAAGCTAAGAAGATATCGACGGTGACACTGACCTGATCAACGATGGAGGCCTTCGAGTCATGCAGTCTGGAGACCAGAAGGCTGTCCGAGTGGGGGTTCCCATTGTAGTATGGCCGATGACCGTGCAATAAGTAGGATAAAGCAATCGCTGATGGGCCGTTACCTGCATTTATGATAAATGATTATTAGTAATCCTGGAGAAAAAAATTAATACATGTAATGGATGTTCATGTTCACCCCAAAATTTGTATGTTTCATTTTCAATATTACCCATCGTTGTCCGTCAGCGACATGGCAGAGTGGACATAATCAATATAATAAAAGTCAGATATAACAAAACTTTTGCAGAGGTCACAACAACACTTTTTTTCTATATAAATTATTTCGTTTATAACAAACTTTGGACATAACAACCATACTATTTTGGTCCCCTGGGGATTTGTTATATTAAAAGTTTATTCTAAGTTAAATGGCAGGTTTGTAAAATGGCTGTGTCAATGACAATGGCAATGCCTTGACCATTGTAAAATAAAATTTCATTGATTCTATTCTAAAACTGGCAAAAATCAAGCAACAAACCACATTAATCTTTTTAGACCCAGGACCCTACAGCAGGAGATGGATTGATCATGTATCATGATAATTCAAGGATAGTGCCAGATGTGCTTGGCACCTGAAGGCGCCAAACTCATCTGGCACTGCCCTTGAATTATCATGATCAATCCATCTCCTACAACTGGTACATAGTCGTTAGGCAACACCACCAAAATTTAAGATATGGGACCTTGGGGCTAAAAGGGTCAACAATATTCAAATGCCTTGAGCTCATACCAATCTAAAAATAACATTTTTTAAATCTTCATTATTATCACTATTATTGCTGCTGCTGTTGTTCTTTTTACAGCAACATTATCATTTTGTTATCTTAACATACTGACACGCAAAGGAAATGCAACATTTTCAGAATCATCGGAAACACTTTAGTGCTTCCAATGATTTTTAAAAATGTTGCATTTCTTTTACTTGTCAGTATATAAACTTATATTAAGAGGACACACACACAGACAAACTACGCCACCAGTTATGATTATTTATAGGGACAGGGTCACAAACTGCCTTTAACAACACCCCCATTCCAATGGTTCACATTTCGTTCCTTTCATAAAACACACAAACACAGACTACCACTCCTGTATTTTTTAGCAGCGTCATCCACCTTATTCAGATCATCAATCTGGGCGAGTAGATTTCAATGGGTCGGCTCAACTGTGCAGCTGAATAAGTCTGGAGGGGTAAAATAAAACCTTGCCAGGGGTCAGTGAATGGGGGCAGGGTTGTTGACACACCTCAGTGATTTAACCCTTTGGCTGTCAGTAGCAGTTTTTATTTTTTCCTGCTGGTATCATCGCGACTGAAACCTGTACCGAAACCCAAAGGGTTAAAATTTTGAGCTGGTGTTTAGTATACATGTGCTATTTTTTTTCGGATGTTTTCTCTGAGCGTTCTGGAAATGCACGCAATGGGGACAATGGCTACAGGCTAAAAGCTTATTTTCTGACAGGCGCGCAGCAAATGCATAGACAAGAGGCGATGATTCTCATGAGCACCCGCGTCTGCAGGGGGTCATGAAAATCTATGTCTCTTGCAGACGGCAGAAGATGGCTGATATATCTGGGGGTGTTCCACTGACGAAAAAAAAAATCGATATTTATTGATCCGTCTGACATGAATTGCTAGAACTAGCGGCTTGCAGCAAGTCATGCATGGCAGCCGAGACCTACTGGGGACCTAACTCTCACGGGAAAACCTTCCGGTTAACACTCTGAAGCCTAAACTGAATCGAAATCCGCAAATACGGGAGTGTGTTGTCAGAAGACTGGTTTACAAGTAGATCGACCATGATAGTTCAAGGGCTGCGCCAGACTGGCTTGACTCCTGGCGGGCCATTCTGGTGCAGCCCTTGAGCTATCATGGTCAAGCCACTCTGTTGTAATGACGGTGACAGGGCTGAATGGGTTAAAGCTTAGGAGTAGGTGAGGTTAAAATGTTGGATTACTTTAGTAGCTGGGTGCATGTGCTCATAATTCCAAACCTAATATCGTTTTACGCTACACGACCAAACCAATTAAGTCAGACACACTACTGCAGCGAAAGTGGTTTAACTGCAAGACGCACAGATCTTCATGAGCCCGTGCACTCTGCGGGGACTCGCACAGATCTACGCGTCATTCTGGGCAGGAGTGATAACATTCAAGACTGACGTTCAGTCGAAGCAATTCAAATGAAATGCACAGTACACGCCTGGACCAACAAAACTATATGAAAGGTCGGAACAAAACGCAATATTCCTTCGTTTTTGCCTGCACGACCACTTCGCTAGGTTTAGAAAATGGGAATGATCTTGGAGCAATATAAGTCTCGTGCGTACTACTATAATGTCCCTATAAGTTTACAAAAGTGCGGTGGCCTTTATATGCGCACAGTCAATAAAAGCTTTGAATCATCACACATCCGCCCGTCTAACGCTGTGCACTCGATCAGAACATACCGGTACACATTGCTAAGCACATAGCGCCGAGCTGGTCAAGTCCGTGCTAAGAACGTGTAAACGCGCAGCGTCTGCACCAACTTCTCTAAAACAAGCGGAAGACATCGATCTCTCTCAAAATTTGATTTCTTTCTCTCCATTATTCACGTTCTTTTGTTGTAAACTTAAGTCCGCATTTCAGTAGTTCTGGGAATTTTTAAGAGTCATGTTAAGTAACGGCAAACTTGTACGAAAAGTGGCAGGGATGCCGATTACTTCATCCATTCGAAAACTGAAGTCCATTGCTGTCCCGGCTTCACACACAAGCACGCACACACAGTCGCACGCACGCGCATACGCATACACATACAGACAGAGAGAGAGAGAGAGAGAGAGAGAGAGAGAGAGAGAGAGAGAGAGAGAGAGAGAGAGAGAGAGAGAGAGAGAGAGAGAGATTCATAGCTGAATTAACCATGCCTGTCTCTCAGCAAGAGGCATAGGCGTATGCGGGGGGCTCATGAGGATCTATACCTCTTGCAGTTGGGTGGTGTTCGTTTTTCAGTCTCGGCACTGAACGGGTTAAACTGAAACTCACCCACAACGACGACCTCCGTGTAGTTTCCGTTATCAGGCCAGCAGCAGGGCGAGCTGGCCATAGTCTCGAAGGGTCGTTGTGACTGACGCTGCTGGCTGTGACCGCTGTTGCTTCTGCTGCTCGCGGCAGTTGATGGTGTTGTCGTCTCAGTCTAAGGCCCGTGGAGGATCAGCGTGCAGGTGTGTCCTCCTCCAGGTATGTATAGTTCACCGCTCTCACAACGCACACCTGCAATCAGTCATGCAAGAATAAACAGTGAACTGCACAGAATGCATTGTGACGATTTGTATGCAAACACTGCATCATATACTGATCAGGCGGCTGGAGGGTTAGTTAGTTAGTTAGTTATTTGGACTTAATGCCGAACAGACCATTTGGCGGCGGGTAAGGGTTGAAATCTGGCCAGCCAAACTAAAAGAAAGGTTTGAACTCATTCAGCCCGACGCACGTATTTCCCAAATTTTGGAGGCGTCATCTAACGACTATGCACATGTTGCAGGAGATGGATCGACCATGATAATTCAAAGGTAGTGTCAGATTAGCTTGGCGCTGTAGTGCGTCAGGGCTAAATGGGTTAAGACATGATGTAAAGCATTATTAAAGTCCTGGAGTTCCCGAACCAGACCCTTAACTGTTCAAACTTGTTCGAGAGTGGAAAAAAGTAAAAAGAGCGCATGAAAAATAGCCGCCGGAAAATAAAATAAACGCAACTGGTCACGCTTTAGGTCTTTCGAGATGTGCGGCATAAAACCGCTGTATCCGGATGCGGCACATCTTGAATGCAGCACGTCATGAACATTTGCACTCTCATGGCCGATGCAACTCCAAAATGCAGACCAAAATCCAAACCAAAACCAAAATGGTGACCACCTGGCCATTTTCGATCTCCAAGCGGAAAAGATAAGTAGCACATTTGGTACCTTGCTTGCATGTCTACTTTTGGAGAAAGAAAAAAAAAAAAAGTTTAACCATTACACTGCCACTGATCGTCCATTGTACGTCTGAAATCTGTGTAAATTCCAGGCGATTAAAGAGCTCCAGCCGTCCCATAAACAATGGATGCAAAGTGATTTCAGCAAGAGACATAGATCCTCTTTGGTAATTCGACGAGAAAGAGCCGTCCAAGGCCGGAAAATGCGGGATACAAAATGGTGTGAGCAAGAGACATAGATCCTCATGAGCCCCCGCAACTGCGGGGGCTCATGAGGATCTATGTCTCTGACTTTTTCTCGGCAGTTAAGGGGTTAAAATTTGTTCGGCCATAGTCGAAAACTGGCGAGATCCCACGCACACGTTCTGAGCGGCTCGGCAGCTGTCCCAAAGGATGCAAGAAAGCGCTCCCACTACTCGTAAACTCACCTACAAACACTGAAGAAAAAGTGTGGCTGAAAGTTTATCACAAAGACACCAGTCTATGACAACATGCACCTACACCTTTAGACAGGCTGTGATAGTTGGGAAAACGCGACCGACACGCCGCCAGGCTTTTATATCGCGCACTCGTTCAAGGCGGAAGAATTCATAACTGAGTTGAAAGCGGGGGGGCCGCGAGGGGTCCGTCACATGCGCATGACGGTGGGCGGAGCCAAGACTTCGCGCGCACAGATTTATAGCTTCCGTTGTCCAAAATTAACCCTGTACGTGTCGGTAGTGGTTTATGTCGCGATGATTCCAATCATCGCGACATAAACCGCTACCGACACGCAAAGGGTTAAACAAGGTTTTACAGTGACTCTTCCGTATGCCCGCCACGTAAGGAAGTACCCAACGGAGAAAGAAACACGCTTACGGAAAAGACGAGTACAACACAATTTATTAATATTTCGGGTAAATACCCTTTGTCAAAATAGACAGACAAACAAACAAACAGAGAGATTAGCCGCTACTTATCTTCATTGGCAGAAGGAATGTGGCAACTCTACCGCCACGTAAGGGCGATGTAGAGGGGCAGCCGCTGCAATCAACTGTCAATCTAGCAAAACCCGGCAGGACGATACAGACAGAGACTCACTGCCTTGTCATTTCTCTTCCGGCAGGCAAGAGAAATGTGTCAAGGTCTGTGACTGCGGAGTTACGGCGTCGTTTCACCATAAGGTCCAAAATCGCAGACCGGCACACGCATGCGACTGCAATGAGTAGTGCTAGGATCGCCCCCCGCCCACCCCTCCCCCTTCTCAATGAGTTGACTAACCGAACCCCCGCCCCCCCCCCCCCCCCTCTCACACACAGCCAGGCGGCCGTCACTAATACACTGATGAGCTAAAGAAATGCGACATTTTTGGAATCAAAATGATTCTAAAAATGTCGCACTGATTTCTTTCAGTTGTTCGTCAGTATAGTTTCAGACACCGCCACCTACCGACCCAATCATTCAATCACAGCGGAGACAGGAATGCTGTAACCCACTGATTGAGCGGCTTGGTGAGTCAAGTTAGCGCCAAAAATAACTGAGACTCATGCAGTGACAGTCTGCGACAAAAACAGCACAGTGTTAGACTGATGCTACACCTCCAGGGGGGGGGGGGGGGGGGGAGGAGGAAGGTAGTGCAGTCAATCACTGCCAAGATATTTAAACTTGTTCTACCTGTGACCTGGTAGCAGATGTAAGGTCCTTCAGTGTAGAGCCGAGTCAGACTTTGATTCTAACCGCCAGTTAAATATTTAACTCGACATATTCGGGCCATGGCAAAAACAAACGAACAAACAAACAACATAACTAGGGCTTTGCCACTGAAACAAACAAATAACTAAACACGGATCCACGCCATAGCGATAATAGACTAAAGCTCCGGTTCCATAAGCACGAATCCGAATCAGTTCAACCGTATCGGATTTGTGTACTGAAGCGTAAGCTTAGCTCATTCTACCCCAGACACACCACAGCCAGATAGGGTCGATCTGTGTCCTGCGCTGCAATGCAGCCTTCAGAGGACAACGGCAAAATTTGGGGATTTCGGTGTTGGGGTAGAATGGGTTAATACGATAAGGCTACGACCAAAGGCGCCCGATGGTTAACTGTAAGAAACCTACCTGATGCAATTACTACTGACGACCAAAGGCGCCCGCTGGTTCACTGGAAAAAAAACACACCTGATGTAATTACATCAGCAGGCTTTTGACGGGCCGGCGCCTCTTCGCTCCCACATAACACCGAGCCGTCCTTAGTTCAAAGATCCTGTATAAGTAAGTATAGGATCTTTGGTTTAATTCTCAGAGCGCACGAGCGCTCAGCCGCTCTTTCACGCCGTGCTCTTGGACCTGAGCCAAAGGCCGGCGCGGTGAACTGGTTTATACCAGAACGACAGCCGCCATACTGACGACAGAGTTTCGCATTACGTAAAATTACATTTTTGCCGATTCATTTTCCAACACGTGACTCTTTCAATGACTGAGCTTTACATTATACTGTCTGGAGAACATTCTATACCTGTAGGCCGCCGATACAATGTGTCTGACTCGCTAGCTTCCTTTAATAGTTCAAATAGTGTTCGCAAAACCGGCTTCAGTGCGGCACGAGTGTGTAAAAAATGATCCTGCGCCAGACACTAAGCACAAGTGCTCCGCTATAGCGGAGCAGTTTGCTTAGTGGTTGGCGCAGGATATTAGCACACTCATCCAGCTGGCCCATGACCCTACCATCTGCAAATAGACCATCGTGAGCTCTTGCCGCACGAGAAAGCCCGGTTTACGTGTCCCAACGTGGGGTAAGAAGTCAGTTTTGCATGCTGAACTCATTAGCAGGGTCCCGGCCACGATCAGCTACTGACACCTCTTATACTAGTTTGAAACAGGCCTCACATAGCATCGCTTTCAGGCTTCTACAATTTCGTCCTCTGGTGGTGGGAGATTGACGGGGTGAACTTGATCCGAAGATTGTCCCTGGAAAACGGACTTTGTAAGTGAAGTCACATGTGTGACACTACGGCAAGCGCACTGAATCATTATTGCAAGAATCAGCTTCACTGACCACCGTGACTACCCCTGTAGCAAAACGTCTACGGGCCCACGACAGCCGCAGTGGGCCCGCGCCGCCATGACCATCAATATAACTTTCGAAAGAGCCTCAAAATGGCTCAGTCAAACAGTCAGCAGCATATAGTTGACCCGGAAAACACCATGAAATAAAATACTAAAAACCATGAAGGTAACATCAAAGAATAAAAAAATGAAAAACCCGCAATACTAGCCTACCTGTAGGCAAGTGGCCTTATAATGCAATTTCGCGTCTTTCGTTTTTTCCATTTCAGACGAATTTGAAAAACAACATCCTGAGTTTTACTTATATACACCATATGGTCAGTTTTGAATGAAGGGCCTTGAACTTCCAAATATTGTGAATAGAAGAAGACATATTAACTCATTCAGCCCGACGGCCGTATTTCCCAAATTTTGGAGGCGTCATCTAATCGGACTATGCACCTAGGAGATGGATCGAAAATTTTAATTCAAGAGTAGTGCCAGATTAGCTTGGCGCCTGTTGGCGCCAAGCTAATCTGGCACTACCCTTGAATTATCATAGTCGACCCATCTCCTGATGTAGTGCGTCAACAAGGCTGAATGGGTTAATAAATACAAACCGGTCCTAAAATGTCTCCAAGCATAAAAAATACAGAGAACAATATGCAGGCACACGTCACAAATTTCACGCACTTTTTCAGCTTGTATAACGTTGATTACAAAGTCATCATGCTACTTTTACCACAGAAAAATTTCCGATTAAAAAAAATATGCACAAGCAAGCCAGGAATTATAAACATCTGTCAAAATAAGTCAACTCTGCGTAACAAACGTTACTAAGTCTGGAGCATCCTGAACTGTGACTTTTAAACAACAGCTAGGACGTTTAACCCCTTTGTACGTGCCGCGATGGATACTGCCCGTGTACAGTGCCGGTGCCTGCCCGCGCAACCACTTCACTGCCGATAAAACTTGAACTCATGCCGACTGCAAGAGACACAGATCCTCATGAGCCACCCGCAGTCGCGGGGGTTCATGAAAATCTATGTCCCTTGCTGAGACCAGTTTGTATCCCTGTAGAATCCTTGGAGGGTTGTGTCTTTGGGTCATTGAAAAAACACAGGTTTCATAAACAAAATGTATACGTGCAATGACAGGGAAGAGGTTCAACTATAGTCTGGGTCATTAACCCATATCATACTGAGGCTAAAAGCTTCAAATTTTGTACACTGCCATATGCAAGCATATTATAGTACTTACAGATAAAGATATGGACCAATGGCTTTAGTTCAAGGGTGGTGCCAGAATATCTTGGCGCCTACTGAGAGGCGCCAAGCTATTCTGACACCACCCTTGAACTATTTTACTCAAACTTATTTCACACACTGGTGTATTCCGAATGCTAAGGGTTAAAACCCACAAGACACAGTCATTAGCCTGATGCCACGTTTCACGAAATATACGTGACCCTATCAGCCCTGCCCGCGTGACGTAAACATAACGCCATGCATCCGACAGATGATCCTGAGAAGGTCAAGGCACGCGGGCATTCCTGCGACAACCCGCTTACCGACTCCCCTTTCGCAGTTTCATAATCCTTCTTAGTTCATGGAGACTCGTGCTGTCACCTAACGCTGACACAAGGGGCGCAGATCCTCATAAGACCTGGCAAGGCGAGGGCTCATGAGAATCTACACCCCTTGCAGATACTTTGAAAGTTCTGCTGACCCCGCCGATGATCCCAGATTGTTTTCAGAAATCTGTATGAACCCCTTCTCTACCAGCGGACGTGCATTTTGCTTCTCAAATCTGTGTTCACCGAAAGACCAAAAACCACACAGCCGTCCGAAGAACTTGGGACACAAATTGGTCTCAGCAAGAGGCATAGATCCTCATGAGCCCCCGCGACTGCGGGGGCTCATGAGGATCTTTGCCTCTTGCCGTTCACTTTTTCTCAGCAGTGAAGGGGTGAAGTCAACACAAACAGCCCCAGCCGAACGACAAAGCACACGGACTACAGAGCGGTGTCCGCGAGAGGCATAGATCCTCTTGAGCCCACCGGTAACTGCGGGGGCTCATGAGAATCTATGTCTCTTGCAGCTGGATCAGGTTCACCTCTTCTCTGCATCGTAAAATAATCCCTGCAATAATAATCACCTCAGACTTCCTCCACAGGAACAAACATGGCAACATATCACATAAATCTTAGGAGCATGCTGATGTACATTTTCACAAGTTGTCGTGTTCGCAGGAACCTTATGCGGATCTATGCCTCTTGCAAAATCCAGGGTAATCGAATGATGATTAATGAGGATCAGTATCAGCCGTCAGGTCCTAAACCACACAGCTGCGCAGAATGTTGGTGAAGAGTGCACATTGACCTATAGTGTGTCTGGGTTATTCAGCGGTGAAGAAACGTGTCTCTATCTGTTTTGAACGTTCTTTTGTAAAAACCGAATTTTTAAAACTGTTTCAGTATTAAGATAAGGCACAGACAGACAAATATGAGAAGAAGAAAAAATACACTGGGAACTATACTGCAATGTCTTGAACTTTTAAACTCCCAGAACTAAATGACTATGGAATGGTAGTCATTTAGTTCTGGGAGTTTACGAGTTAACACAAGCAAGACGTGATACATTCGGACCGAATGCAGCAAGTCTCGACTGAGTCATTAATCCTCCATCCCCAACAGTTCTGATGCAACACCGAAAATGAGAGAGAGAGAGAGAGAGAGAGAGAGAGAACTGAATGTAGGAGAGTGTAAGACTCAAAAGTGCATGTAGTACACGTCACACGATCAAATTAAACAAAGTCACTATTTTACCAGGATCAACTTTTGACTTGGAAATGTCACAATAGTTGTCAAAACGCAGCGCTCGTCGGAAAAGCAACGGCTATTTCCATTCGCACAATACCAAGAAACGGATGCGAAAACGCATGATGCGAACGGCATGATGATGCAAATATTTTTCAGGTCGTTCACTGGGCCCCGTCTGTCTCTCGGTACCAAATAATTAGAACTGATCGCCCTGAGAAACATAAACGTTTATGGCGCTAAAAAAACAAGAGGCATAGATGCAAATGCGGGGGCTCATGAGGATCTATGCCTCTTAAAGATGGATTCCGTTCGCTGCATGACTGTGCGTCTCCGCCTTTTCAGTGTTGGACTTATCAACCGGTTTTCCCGAATGCGTATGGCGCATCATAATAAAATAGAACACGTGCTTGAACGCCGGGGAACTTTTCAGAATAAATAACTGTTAAATAACAATACTCAAGCCCAAAAAGTCATCGTAACCATCGTAATTTTTCGCTCTGCAAGGTCACAGCTGAAACTGTAACCGGAACTATGATCTGACCGGCATCGAAAAGGACTCTGAGCATGTCTTTCGTAAAAAAAAAAAAAATTAAAAAAAATGCATCTAACTTGTATTCCCAATACACGACCGCTATTAAACCCCTTCATTGCAGAGAAAAAAGTGAACATGATACAACCGCAAGATACATAGATCCGCATAGCCCCCGCGACTGCGGGGGCTCATGAGGATCTAGGCCTCTTGCTGAAACCAATTTGTATCCATGTTTCTTGGTCTTTGAATGAACAAAGATTTCAGAAACATTCATGTACGTAGACTGTACGTACAGTGGCAGCGATGGGGTTAAATAAAATATAGGAGTAAAAACAATGACCCCCCAAAAAAAATTAAAATAAAATAATATTTTTTTAAAAATATAAATAAATAAATAATAATAATAAAATAAATAAAATAATAATAAATCAATAAATTAAAAATAAATAAATAATAAAATTAAATTATTTACACGAACTTCACGAATGAACTCACGACAACCATGACTTTTTGATGCAGTGGCACTCCAAGGTTATCTCTACTTTGATAAGAACACACGATTTCATCAGACGATACTTCGTCTGGAAAAGACAGGTCAACAGGGCTCCAAAGTTAGTCGGGAAAAAAAGTTCTTTTTCCACGTTCTTTTACTGACTCCTTTAACTCCTTTAGTCCCGACACACTGACCACTGCAAGATACGAATCGACCATGATAGTTCAAGGGTGGTGCCAGAATAGCTTGGCGCCTTGTCTCCTGAATTGTAATACAGCCTTCAGAGGACAACTCACTCCCAAATTTGATGATTTGGCGGCCCTGGGACACGTGTGTTAAACATGCAGAGTAGGGGGAAAAAAAACAGAAGTGGAAACTTTTTTTTTAATCTTGAGAAATGATAAAGACAAAAATCGAACTCACCAAAGTAGCACTGTAATCATGCACCCGGCGGCAAAAAATATTTGTATCACTCCAGCAGAGGCTTAACAAACACTGATAATGTCAAACCACTCCAACCCTCTGTTACGGCCTTGCCAAAGTGCTGCTCACGATGACTAAGGAAAAATTGGTGCCCTAGATCTCGCTCACGGGTATGTTTACAACCGTCCAGCAAAAAAAAAAAAACTAAAAGGAAAAAGATATGAAGGTCTGCACAATGGATTGAGTTTGCAGTCTAGTCTGGCACAAGCACCCTCTTTGACTGCGCGTTTCTACGCGTCAGACAGAGGTCAAGATGAACTTTGGTACGAACCATGCAACACGTCCACGTCCACCCCCGCCCCCCCCCCCCCACCCCCTCCACCCCCCAACATTCTCACACACACACACACACACACACACACACACACACACACACACACACACACACACACACACACACACGCACGCACGCACACACACACACACACTGACACACACACACACACTCGTACCTGTAAATTAGCTTGTTAAGTATAACTTGCTGTTTTAGAAGGTGTAAATGGAAAGCGGCAGAACACTGATATGAGCACATTCCATTAAAATTGCACTAAGTTGTGTTTTTTTTTACATGTTACGTATACGTGTTTGCCCATGGTCTGAAGAGCAGGCTTTTAGCAACAGAGCCACAGAAAAACAATGGACACCGTTGGCTCCCTCGCCCTTCATACACTCAAGACTGATACGAGTCGACCAAGATAGTTCAAGGGTTGTACCAGAATAGCTGTGGTGCCTTGAACTATCAAGGTCGATCTCTCTAATGAACTGGTATGCAGTTTTCCACGCACAACTCCCAAATGTTTTAATTTCAGTTTGAGCAAGGTAACTATTTGGCGAGCGGCCCTGCCAGTCATTACGAGGCCAGCCTGCCGCCCGGGTGCTGCAAAAACACGTGCTCAGTTTAAACTTTGCACTGGCGGGAGATGAAAATAAAACATTTCACGTTCCGCCCTCACTCAGGTCTCGGTTAAACGCGCATCTGAACTTCCGATCAGAGATTTCCCTCACCACCTCCCGTCCCCCTCTTCAACAATCACTTCAAGTTTTAAACCCATCCATTATCACAGTATCAACCCTTCTTTCATCAATAATACTTGTTCTCAGTTCTCTCCACAGCCGATGGTGGAGACTTAAGTCGAAATAGATCATAAATACTGTGAACTTCGTACATATTAGGCACTAAGATGCCAGGGATCCAAAATATCAATATCGTTATATCCGAAGTGTGTTATACGTCGAAAATTTGTTGGAAAAAAAACAAACAAACAAAAAACAACACAGCCACACACAACACACACACACAAAACAAACAAACAAGTTTGATGGTGTCTTATAAAAAAGCGTTTATACAATACTTAGAGCCAATGTTTCTTCATATGATCCGACGTTGTTTAGCTCACATCGAGGTCGACTGCAGCAGATAGATATTACGACACCACCCCCCCCCCCCCTTCCCCACCCGCCCCTCCTCATCCCCACCACACACAAAGAAAGAAGAAAAAATATTTGCTTGCTAGCAAGCGAGAAAAATCTTATCATTTAAAAGGAAAAAGTAAGAGCTGAATCTTTAATCCCTTAACTGCCGTGGGAAGGCGAACGCTACCCAGCTGCAAGAGACATACCCTCATGAGCCCCCGCGACTGAGAATTAAGGTCTCTTGTTAGTCCTATGTTCTTCATGCCTTTTTGTCGCATTTACATCTGTGTTCTCCAAACGAATGTCGGTAAGTGTGCAATCAGTCAGACGCGAATTTCGCGATCGTTGGCAGCAACAGGGTTAATGGCTCACTACCGCCGTGACTGTTCAGAGATACACTTCTGTAACAGATGGTTACGAAACGCTACACACAGGTCTAGATATGGTTCATTTAGACACAGGACAATCCAGTTCAGCACACGTCGTCTTTATATCAAGTCACCTGACAATGACTCCGCTCCGTTCTGGAAATACAACGCTATCAGTGCGAGAAACAGCTAAAAATAGACTGACACGCTAACTGCAGCGCAGAACTCTTAAGTGCGATTGCGGAGTGCTATTGCTGCGTGTCCAAGTTGCTGTTAAATTCATTAGGTGTGTCGACAAGGCATAACAAACACAACTGGTGTTGAAATGTGTCTTTAGATTTATGCGTAATGGTACTTTAAGTTCAGGGTGTTCCGCTGAAGGTTTTTTTTTTTTTCCTCCTTCTTTCTTTGTTGGTCGGCTCAACTACTGTCGACCGAATTTTCGTCCACACCCGCCCGACACGAAATCTACTTACCCTCTTACATCATGTTGACGGGTAAAATACAATCTCCAAGGACGCCCGCCTCTGAATGACTGAAACGTCAGGCCAACCCATGAAATAGTGAGGTTTCGTTTGCAAGGAACGACTCCCAACAACGAACAATAGCCAGCTTGCACCACGAGCAAAACAACACTTCAAACATCTCCAAGAGGCACTGATCCTGTTGAGCCCTCCGGGCTCATCAGGATCAATGCCACCTGGAGATGTTTGCCGGAGTGTTGTCTGTCCGCCGTGAGTATTTCGTTCTCGTTCGTTTTTGGGAGAAAACGTAACCACACTAATGACAACATACTAGACACAAGACCGCGAACTGCCGATGACATTGAGGGAAGAATTTGACACCGATACTGCGATAGCTACCAGCAAGAGGCAAAGATTCCCATGACTAGCTCCTGCAGGATCATGAGGATCTATGTTTTTTTTGTACGTCAGTGGCGGTTGGCTGAAGGGCTACTGCAGTACAACAGGCCCGACTTATTTTTCCAAAACTTAGATGGCGGTACGACACGACAACCTAACCTTAGGCCATACATACATATATATAACAACTGTGCTGTCCCTTATGGGTTATTAAATCTGCCTTTCCCGGGGGAACACGTCACATCCACAAGCATGGGATGATCGTTGCCGAAACCGAATACCTGATCTCCCAACACAGGTAGTAAAAAAAGTGCTATTTCCTACTACTCGTGTTACAGAGCTGGTCGCTGTTGCAACGAATATATGTCCCGTGCCTGTGATCATCCAAACTACCTAGTCCCTGACCCACTATGGATACAACGTAAAGGGGCCAGAATTCCGTGGCGATCTTCCTGACAATATATTATCAAATGGTACAGTATCGACAGGGCCTCCGCTGAAACTTTGAGCTAAAATCAACTGTCTATTCTAAGAGAACCCCCAGGTAGAATCTCAGATACTCACCCACTAAGCAAAGGTTCTCGGGCCCACGACGGCCGCAGTGGGCCCGCGCACGACTGTGCGCGGGCCCACTGCGGCCGTCGTGGGCCCGAAGCTGTTTTGCCGCTACTGAGGCCCGAGTATTATAATAATAACAACGCAGTTTACTGTAACATATTTAATTCCGGGACTATACTAGAGACAACCGGATGCGTGTCTTCATCACTGATCATGCGCCAGTTCCGGTACGAGGAGAGTGGATGGACAAACATCCTTCAACTCCTCCACTGCTATTGGTCGATACCCCCCTCCACCCCCAAACTACGCACCTTTGCCGCTGAACCATGTGAACGGTACTGTCAGTAAAAGTCAAGAGGTAAGCATCTCAATGGTGAACCTTCTGCACTGGAATATAAAAGTGTACAATAAAGCAAACACGGCGGGTGGCTGCAGGACTTATCGCAGAAGTAAGCCATAAGAAGTGACGAAGAACAAACTCGTTTCAAAATAGGTGTACTGGAAGGACGTTATGAAACCAGGATGTAAAGGAAACTTCAAACAAGGCAAACAACTGAAGTAGATCTGCCTTGCGAAGGCAAAACCCGCAGTATGTCCATTTTTGTAAAAAGGGAGATTTTTCTTTTTTTTAGTAATGTATTTCACAGAAATGGACTCGCCGTCTTTATTCATCGGTTGTCACCTACTGAACCCTGACCTACTCTGACATGACCGTGGCATGATATCCCGGCCAATGAAAAAGGCGCCAGGCTATCATTCACCTTGAGCTATCATAAGCAATGCATCCACCTCCACCGGCTGTAGAACCACAAGAAAAACGTCATTACATTACATCCTGAGGCTGATTTTTTTTTTTTTTTTTAAAGCTTCTTGTCCTATGAAGGCTACATTACAGATTATGACATTGATCCATCATTTTAGTCCAAGGGTGGTGTCAGCATAGCTTGGCGCCTCAGGCGCCAAGCTATCCTGGCACCACCCTTGAACTATCATAGTCAACATCATTTCAAGCAATAGTGCGTCAGGATGAAAAGGGCTAAATCGACTTACCTAAGGCAACACACGCAGTACGGCAGGCGCTTTCCAGCAGAAAACTGGCATCAAGTGACTACTACGAACTTCAAACCGCAAAGCTGGACAAATATTTTTACTTCAGACTGTAGAGTCGAAAAACATTTCTATTCAAGATTGCCGAGTCGAAAAAACATTTCTACTGCCAGACTGCAACGTTGAAAAAAATCTACATCAGACTGCAGAGTAACACAAAAAACCGAATTCTCTTCTCGTTCGCGGCCACGTTTAATTATTTCCAGCACAACAGTGTTCAGAACTCTGCTCGAAGAGCGTTTCTAAGAGCAGTCTGGAAATAAGTCCCTAACACACATCAAACACTATACACCTCTCCAACGCTGCCGTTAACCCATTTAGTGACACACTACAGCAAGATATGGATCGACCATGATAGTTCAAAGGTGGTGCCTAAATACCTTGGCGCCTCTATTTTCCTGAACTGATACGTACTATGCAGTCTTCAGAGGATTACTACAAAACTGGGGACCTCGGGGCTAAATGTGTTAATATTAAAAGAACCGGTTACAAGACTAGGTCTAAAATCCGCTTAACCCTTTAGGTGGAAGCTCCAGCTTGCTGTTACGGATCTGTATCCCACCAAATCCCTTTTCAAACTTTATATCTGGAGTGACAGCGATTAACCACATTTACCACGGCGATTTACCACTAGTCCTTTTGTCTAATGAACGCCGTTGACCATAATCCATCGAAACGTTTAATTAATTGTACGTCTATAGATACGTGAACATTGGTGCGTGCTAAGCTTTAACCCTTGGACTCCCAAAACTATAGAATGGAAGTCATTTAGTTCTGGGAGTCAAAGGGTTAATCATAAACGGTTACCGGCAGGCCGTCAAAGAGTTAACGGTGTCGGTTCAAGTCGCGATGATTCAGTCCTGCAGGAATCATCGCGACCAAAACCGTTACCGACACCCAAGGGGTTAACAAGACTAGATATACTTTAACACATCACACAAATGCTAGGCGCCGTAAGGCCTAAAATCACAGACCAACACTTTTTAAGTCCCTTCTATTTATAAATAAAAGAGACTTTTTAGGACGGGTCGCGATGGGGCAAATTTAATAGCATGTCCATGATGTCAAAGGCGGGCAGGCTAAACCTCTAACAATTGAAGTAACAAGATAAAAATTACGTCATGTCTAGTTACACTAACCTCGCTGCTGAACGTACATTTGGCGCGAAGCGCCGTATGTGCGTATGCGTATGTATGTGTGTGCGTATGTATGTAAACAAGAGAATCCCCGATATGTCTGTACACACAAGCTTGAAACTTGGCGAAATACTTTCTTAAGTGGGTGGCTAATTGAATGTCTCATTGAAGACATAAACAATCGTTTATAGGAAGTCGATTGACCCAGATTAGCGTCCGTAATTTTCGTCATATGTACTTGAACTTTTGCATAGCTAGTTTGGAGAAAGACATTGGATGAGTTCGTTAGCCAGCTTTGTATCCTTTCAACTTCTTTAGTAAAAATTAATTTTTTTCAGAAAAGAATTAAAACAGTAAAAGACCGAGACTTCTATAGATAGTGGCGGTGACGTAAAAGAGGCAACTCCGTCGTGACCACGCAGACTTTGACATAATACTGTAAATATGACGTAAAAATTCTCTCTAGGGGGCTGCGCTCTCTCTTTCTCACAGACATGCACGCATCTCCAAGAGGCATAGATCCTCATGCGCCCGGAGAGCGCATGAGGATCTATGTCTCTTGGAGATGTTTGGAGCGCGCGCGCATACACACACTAACACGCACGCACACACACACACACACATCGCCACGCTCTGAGAAGAGCATTCAGGTGACCCGAGTTTGCAGAAAGACATTGGATGAGTTTGTTAGCCAGCTTTGTACCCTTTCAACTTCTTCAGTAAAAATTAATTCTTTTCAGAAAAAAAAAAAAAACAGTAAAAAATCTTGACATCTGGATAAAGTCAGACAGTGGCGGTGACGTAAAAGAGGCAACTCCGTCACCACGCAGACATATTCTAAATATGACGTAATTCTCTCTCTCTCTAGCTTGCTCGTTCTTTCTCTCACATATATGCGTGCATCTCCAAAAGGCATAGATGCTCATGTGCCCGGAGGGCTCATGAACATCTACGTCTCTTGTGGGTATTTGGAGCGCGGGCATGAACGCACGCACACGCATACACACACATCGACGCGCTTTCAAAAAAGCATGCAGGTGTACTTAATATAGCATGTACCTAGGTAAAGTCAACCTGCTTTCACACAAATTATAGCAAGACTGAAATTGTACCGTGAAATACTAGTTTTGTCACCATTTTCCAATGTCTTGAAGCAAAAGCGAAACTCATATCACGTTAAATATAAAATTATGTAAAAACGAAACAAATACGTCATGACAAATGACGTTTGACAAACTAATGACGTGTATGCACTGCGCGCGCCCCTTATATAGTTCACTATGGCGCATTGGCACATATGCGAGGCTTTTTCAAAAGTAGACATTACAACATCAGAATCAAGTCAAAGACAAAAGGTAGAGACCCTTTACAGCGAAGACAGTTCTCATATAGAAGGGACTTTGTGGGTTATGGTTCATCCCATCTTATTATATTTGCCTTGGTGTTGTCCCAACACAAACACCCGTCAAACTATAAGGCTCTGAGGCAGCTCGGTTCTATCTGCAAGAAGCGCGGAATCTCAAGGGCCCCTGCAGCTGCAGGGCCCCATGAGAATCTGTGCCTCTTGCAACACTTTTATATCTAACTCGGCTCGTTAGGCTGACTCCTGATATACCTGTAGTCATTCAGTCTTAGACGGGGGAAGTTACTGAGTGTAAGTCTGTGGTCAAAAGAAATTCGGTGGCATTCCTCAGGCGTTTTTGGTTCCCACTATTTTCGGAAACGCTAATAGCAAGGGCAGCCTAAGCAAATATACCGAAACCTTGTTGAACCCGAAACAAAGAACACATAACCGTGCCCGACTGACGAAGCAATGCAAACATTTCCACTCTGGTAGAACGACCGCAAGCAAACCGATCTACGTAACTATGTGCTCACTAAATGTTCACTGCTGGTTACCTGGGGTGCTGGAGTGGCGTTCATCTTCCATAGGTTCAAGGCTAAGGTTCTGTGACTCGATGCATGTGTCGCGCAGGACTAAGCTCACTCATGCAACTGACCCCTGGTCTGGCGATAAATCGACTCGGATCATAGTACAAGGGTGGTGCCAGAATAGCTTGGCGCCTCTACGGCGCCGAGCTATTCTGACACCACCCTTGCACTATCACGCTCGATCCTTTTCTTGTAGTCACGGTGTCAGGGTTGAATGCGTCTTATATACCTGCGTATTTCTCTGTGGGCTGGCGAATGGGTGCCTGATAGGCGGGGGCAGGGGATCTAACTGTTCGTCTGTCCAGCGCTGAGTAATTCCCCTTGGTTTGTTGTACAATTCTGCCAGCGCTAGCCTCACCTATCTGGTTTGTGAGTATCTTCATAAACAGTTGCCTTAGAAGAATTTTGAAAATCCACTGGCCATAGAAGATCAGCAACGTCAGACTCTGGGAGAGAACAGAGCAGATAACAGCAGAGAATGAAATTGGGCGAAGAAGACGGGGATGGATTGGTCACAGTCTGAGAAAGCCAGTTTCCAGTATCACTAGGCAGGCATTGTCATGGAACCCCCAGGGAAAGAGGAAAAGAGGCAGGCCGAGAAACACCTGGCGTCGAGACCTCCAAACAGACATCAAGAGACTGGGAACCACCTGGAGTAAAATCGAAAGAGAAGCACATGACAGGAGTCGCTGGAGGTCTCTCTTCGACGGCCTATACCCGGGGAGGGGTGACAGGCGTAAGTGAAGTAAAGTGAAAGGGTAACAGCCTGAGGGACAAAATAGTTGGCATAACGTGATGTACTACTTTTGGGTACTCGAAGTCTGCCACTTCGTTCGATACATCTGCTTTCAAATTCATATTTAAGCATTACGTTTACAGTTCAGTTACGTACCAGTACCTAGCTCCCTTGAGCCTGCCAAAGATGCCCGTAATAAAATACATAATGTATTATTGTTTCTTCGAGCGCCCAGTTCAAATAATAACCAAATGCCAAGGGATCAAAACCTGTTTGTTGTTATACGAACTGTGTTAAAAGTGGAAATTTTACAATGGAAAAAAGGGGTTATAAAGCACCCGATTGTCTTCACCCTTCCTTATTATAAGCAAAATCTGTAGTATGACTAGGTGTTACAAATTACTTCAAACTGACACTTGATGACATTGCTCCCTTCTAGCTCGACATTGCTCCCTTCTAGCTCGACACAAGCTCCCCTTTACACACACACACACACACACACACACACACACACACACACACACACACACACACACACACACACACACACACACCGAGAAACATCACAACACTAGTGAGGGCACGTTTACGTCGAAAGCAACAACGTACGGAGAGCGAAGTCACGGCGGCTAACCAGTATGTACTAGAAGCATAGACAACACTCATGAGGATCTATGCCTCTTGTAGATGGTCGGAACGCTGCCTATGCTTTGTACGGAAACGCCGTCACTTCGCTCTCGCTTTTTGCTGGGAGTCGTTCGTTGTAAACGAAACCTCACTAACAACCGCAGGCGACAAAAAAAAAAAAAATGAATCAAGTTTGCTCGACAATACAGCACCTGGTCGGTACACAATAGTTCACTGCAGTCCGATGTATTACACAATTGCTTATCACGCGTTCTGCATAATTTATCAGCTACAGCTCAAGGACACGCGTTATCCTGAGCATTATTTTACAGTTCAGTTACGTACCTGCCCATCTCCCCTGAGCCAGACAAAGACGCCCGTAATAGAATACATAATGTATTATGGTTTCTTCGAGCGCCCAGTACAGCTCTAAGTATCGAAACGTAGGTTTTCTTGAGTGAACGATGTACACACTGTGTTGTACCGGGCGCGAGAGGGTTCACTCGAAGAAATCGTTTTTTTTTTTTTTATTCCTTTGTTTATTGTTTTCTATTTAATGTCCGTGTCCTGGAACACATCATTCGATTCATGAATAAGTTTATCATCAAGGCCGAATCCGTCAGCATTTGGTCCAAATTTCATGCCCAGTTTACGCCGCTCTTTCACTATCATTTATTAACATACATCCGGGAATGTTATTGTGAACACGGATCTCGGCCGTATATCAGTTAACCCCCTTGTCCTACAGTCAACGGTACTGTTTACAGGCTAGGCTGAATGCACAACTGAGCGGGTTAAACCGCTGAATGCTGCAATTGGACAAGCAACCTGTGAACTGCCAGGAATACAAAGAGGAATACGGATCTTTTACTAAAGAAACGGAGGCACGTAGCGACAAAACATCCCCTCTTTCGAGAAATCGTCTGATTAGGTCAAGTCTTTTATTTGATGTAAGAAGATAAGATAAAACTTTATTGTCATGTAAAAATACATTAGGAAATCGTCTCGGTGCTGCGCAAATAGTTTTATACATAATATTTATCTATAACACTATACACTCGTTTGTTATTATTATGTTCTCAGTGATGCAAAATTTTCAGTCCGGCTAGACAATAAAGTATACTGAATTGAAATGAATCATCAGTCTGGCGATGTGAAACTGAAAAGGTGAACAATAGTAGGATCTCAACCCTTTCCATTCTGATACACTCTTGCTTGAAATAATTTTGACTATGACAGCTCATGGGTGGTACCAGAATAGCTTGGCGCCTGAGGCGCCAAGCTATTCTGACACCACCCTTTAACTAAATTGGTTGATCTGTCTCCTAATCTGTAACGTAGCCGTCATAGGACAAAATTAGATTAGAAAAAAATTCAGCCTCAGGATGTAATGAATGAATCAAAATCATGTAAACAAAAGTACGAAGACAGTGCAAGCAAGTGCCGAACTTGACCAGCAAGAGGCACAGACAATCTATTAACCCCTTGCAGATGGAAGTGGCTGACTGCCAGACTGCAAAAGCACAGGTACGGAATGGACGTTGCGACATCGACCACCTTATTTCCAACTACCCGCGTTATCTCTTTTCATCCCGATACACTACTGCTTGAAATAAATGTGACTATGACAGTTCAGGGGTGGTGCCAGAATAGCTTGGCGCCTGAGGCGCCAAGCTATTCTGGCACCACTCTTGAACTAAAATGGTTGATCTGTGGCCTAATCTGTAATGTAGCTTTCATAGGACAATAAGCAAAGTTGATAAAAGTCAGCCTCAGTATGTACTGGGTTATAGAGGTGGTCGATTTCGCAACAATCATCCCATGCTTGTGTGTGGAAGTAAGAAACTTCCAGCGGACTTTATCATGCAAAAAGGCCTAAGGGTACAAAGAAATATCATAGCACTTCATATGTATCGCCTATCAGAGTAGGCCCTAGCGTGACCCTCACCCACCTGACTTACCACAACCCTCCCCCTCCCCTTGGCGATGGTCCTATTACTGTACATGGGACACTGCAACAACAGGCATGAGCACGCGCATAATTCTGTCAATATTCATGCAGCCAAAACAAACAGGAAAATGTCAACTGCAGTTGACGCCAGCGACAAAATATGGACATAAATTATGTCCGCCTTTATTGCTTGATTAGGATGACTCATGCGATCATGCAATTACTCTTTCACCGCCAAATACAGTTTGTTTTCATTCGAATATAATTTTTATAGACAAGGTATAAGCCGCGGAGAAATGATCAACCGTGATAGGTTAAAGGTAGTGCCCGATTTATTTGGCATCTCACCGGCGCCAAGCTAATCAGGAACTGTCCGTGAACTTGGTGATGCAGATAAAAGATACTATTTACTAGTGAGGTTCGTTTTCAACAAACGACTCCCAACAACGAACGCAAGCTAGATCATGACCGTCAAAAATGTTGTACCATAAGCACACACAACACTTCAAACATCTCCAAGAGGAGCAGATCCTATGCCTCTTGGAGATCTTTGGGGTGTTGTCTATGCTTTTAGTATACAAGCTGGTTACCTGCCAAGATTTCACTCTCGTTCGTTGTTAAGACTAAGAGTCATTCGTTGCAAACGAAACCTCACTATCATACATGTATACATGTGCTCTTGAAAGAGCAGTGTGGCGGGATGGGGGAGATGGGGGTACTTGCAAAGTCTAACCAGTAGGTACTAAGTTCAGAACGCTTAATTCATTAGCCGGTACTCTACCTTTTCTGAGCTGTCAACCGATAAAAGAATCACTCGAAACGCAACGCATTTTTGAAACAGGAAATGACACAATTATATATTTGACGTGCACGACTGTAGAATTTGCCCCCAAGCAGGAACATGAGAACTGACGTCTGGCTGGTTGCGATCGACCCCATGCCGTACTGAGTAGGGGAGGTTATAACTCTTAACATTCGGAATACACCAGTGTATGAAATAAGTTTGACTAAAATAGTTCAAGGGTAGTGCCAGAATAGCTTGGCGCCTCTATGCGCCAAGCTATTCTGGCACCACCCTTGAACTAAAGCCATTGGTCTATATCCTTATCAGTAAGTACTATAATAGCTTGCATATGGCAGTGTACAGATTTGAAGCTTTTAGCCTCAGTATATGGGTTAGATGAATGATGGGCCATCATTATTTAGTTCAATTAACCACAAGGCCGCATTTCTTAAATTTTAGAGGCGTTGCGTAACAACTATGTACCAGTCCTAGAGATAGATCGACCATGATAATTCAAGGGTAGTGCCAGATTATGGCGCCAAGCTAATCTGGCACTACCCTTGAATTATCATGGTCGATCCACCTCCTGCTGTCGCACGTCAGGGCTAAATGGTTTAGAACAGGCCGACGTGTATTGCTTGTCCGCGCATGACTGAACAGCATTTAGACCAGGTCGATTAATCCCATGCCACGCATGGTGTAGGTGTACGACTGTTCAGAAACGTCCGTCCTGATGACACCGCGTTTGATCATGACGGTAGCGAACAGAGAATCATACACGGATCACGTGTACTCCCAGGCGCTGACGTGTGTGAGCCACAAAAATTGAATGGCCTGACTACATTCACGACAGAACCGTACACAATACCCATACACTGCTGGAAACTCTTTACATTTCCCGCGCCAACTGTGAGAGAGTGTCTGAGTCAACCATAACAACTAAACTCAGCAACCACACAAATATCACAGTAGTTCCATCTCCCCTAACAGGCAATGGAAGTCAAAAAGCTATAGCAACGACATAACGACGGTGCCAGCCCGGTTCTCTTTCATTTTAACCCAATGCATCCAGTGGCTGACCGATAAATTTGCTTACCGCCGCTGTCCAATGAAAGCTACATTACATATTAGGAGATAAATCAACCATTTTCGTTCGACGGTGGTGCCAGAGAATTGGCACCCCAGGTGCCAAGCTATTCTGGCACTACCCTTGAACTGTCATAGTCAAATTTATTTCCGCCGTCAATAGCCTCAAGAATGAAAAGGGTTAAAGACCTACTCCAGGCAGTACTACTACTTGAAAAGGTTAACAGTATCTGCATAGTATGTTTACAACAATGTTGGACAAAACTAACTTATACAGTCTAAATGTGGTAAAATGAAAGGTATTGTTCTTTTTCTCGTTCGTACGTAAATTGAACTGACGTTCTTCCGTTACGCCCGGCAATGGGTAGCAGTAAAACTCTGTTTACTTGTACCTATTCATATGAAATGTGAAAAGATGGGCAGAAAAGTCTTAGATTAGGGAAGACAACACCGACAGCCCGTTGTATCGGCAGATTTTAGCAATCCAGGCCTCCCGTGATGGAGCAGATCACTTGTTACATTTTCGCAGCGGCCGAACAGCCGCTCAAATAGACAAGGTAAACACGCGCGCGCGATATGATGTCCTCATCTGGTGCATTTTAAGAGCACGTGAACTCTAACGCGCTACATCTCAAGTGACGCACAGCAGTCGTTAGTGTCAATGTCAGCTGAAGAGGCATAGCGAGACTGAGTCAGCAAGAGGCATAGATCCTCATGAGCCCCCGGGACTGCGGGTGCTCATGAGGATATATGTCTCTTGCAGTAGGACCTGTTCACCCCCTCGGATAGGAATGCGTTACAGACGTGTACATTGATCGATCCGTTATGCGTCGCCGCCCGCTCTTCGATCCAGACACACGTCAGTGCTTCTTCAACTAACAACACGAGTGCTCGCAGAACCTGAAACATTTTGTTCAAACTGAGAACATTCAGTTCTAATTGAGAGCACTTAGTTCTACTGAACTGAAGACATTTGGCTGCTGTGGAGAAAATTTAGCGAGAAAATTTAGTTCTTGTTGAGGACATTTGTTCTTGTTGAGAACATTTAGTTCTTGCTGAGAACATAATCATGAACAGTTGGATCTCACTGGCAACATCAAGTTCAGTTATCATTGTAAATTTCTAGAACTATTTTAGAGCGGTTACTTGCAAGTTCTAGTGAGGATAATTTACTTTTTAGTTGTTTTATTTAGCTCTGAAAGAAACCTTGCAAAACTTCAAAGGACTAATGATCAAGCCCGTCTTTTCCCCTGGACTGCGAGGCCAGCTACGAGGGGCCAGTACAGTGATTCTGTTCGAACCCACGACCCGGCTATTTCCTTCGATTTCCCTCGCTCAACCCTTAGCTGCCTGAGCTATTGAGGATCCAGACAAGCCTTTCATGATTCTCAGCTCTCTTAAACTGCATAAAATCAGTGTGGTTATGTTTAAAGCGAGCGACTCCCCACAACGAACAAGCATAGACAACACTGCCAACTGTGACATCTCCAAGAGGCATAGATCCTCATGAGCCCGATGGGCTCCTGAGGATCTATGCCTCTTGGAGATGTTGTGAGTGTTGTCTATGTTTATTCCGGACTGATGATGAGGATCTATTCCTCTTGGCGATGTTCGGATTATGCTTACGCTGGTTATCAGCCGTGACTTCGCTCTCGTTCCTTCGGTTGGGAGTCGTTCAGTGTAAACGTAACTTTATCATTGACGCCAGCCAACTGCGAATGCAATCTGCCCGAGCACCTTTTGCTTATTGGGGACCACAAAAAGGCACGCTCAGTTCCGCCATCGGTAAATGTATGCACATCTCTAATTCAGTCCACCCCACTCATAACTGGCGTTACGTTCTTGAGCACTTTCCCCAAGTCTGACAGCTTGACAGCCACACTAAGGTGTTGAAAAGCTAGCCTGACAGCGCCTGTGACATTATGACACAGTGCAATACAGCGCTCATCATTACGACATATACGCGTATGTGTGTGTGTGTGTGTGTGTGTGTGTGTGTGTGCACGTGTTTGCACACACACACACACACACACACACACACACACATAATAGAATCGTGCAATCTGCAAAACAAACAAGGGTCTAGTAAGTTTGTGAAGGTAAAATATTAACAAACAAAGAAATTTATATATATTAAAAAAAAATCTTAGATTTTATCTAAACAGCAAGTTCATTTGATTCAGCTGTGACCGTGAGCCATACTGACCTGAAACCCATATGTTGCCAAATCTGGACACTGACTGACGGTCACAACAGCTGTTACACCCAGTCAATCAAAATCTGTCATCATCAGGTTCTATGTATCCAAAAGCATATATAGACCCTTTTCTGTAACAAACATGGATTCTAATGAGTCCCTACAGCTGCAGCAGCTCTTCTGACCAGAGACAGGTTATATAATTATTTGTAATCTAGGCTGTCATTTAGGTTGAAGTACACACATAAAGAGTAAAATAACTGTAGGTTATGTAGCAGTTTTTGTAGCGAAGATTCCAGACAAAACTGCTACCGACAGCCAAAAGGGTTAACCAAATTATATAGAATAAGGGGATGTACATGTACTAATAAGTAGCCAGAATGTGTGTCATATAACAATAATGAGCCTTACAAATTTCTGTGTTTTTACAAAAAATAGTAATAACAATTACAATTAAAAAAGAACAAAACACACACACACACATTATACAATCACATGATACAACAGCATGTGTGTCTGGCTCTAACTGTTTGTTTCATGTGCAACTGACAAACCCTCAGCATGCCATGCACACAGAATGGCGAGTTATCTCAGACCCATGATACCGGCCCTAGTCCTACATTTCAAATGAGGATGAAAATTAAAGTGAAAGTATACATCCCTGATCATACCGGGTATGCTGGTTTGTTCAAGTGCAAGTGACTGCATTTGTCTGCCAGTATGTGTCTTGTGTGTGTTTTTACATGCAACATCTAACAGATATTGGTAGGCCACATACACATCGGCGCATGACAGCTGGCCAAAAAGTGACCTGCACATCCCTGACCTACATATATATATATATATATATATATATATATATATATATATATATATATATATATATATATATATATATATATATATATTATACATATATATATATATATATATATATATATATATATATATATATATATATATATATATGTATATATATATATATATATATATATATTCTAGTATTCTAGCATGGTCAAGTGCATTTTGGTCATCCAACTGCATTGTAATTTGTATGTAGCATAACATTTCTCATGCATGATACTGGTACAGCATATATGGTATCTGTTACTTCAAGCACAAGGGGTTAACCATAATAGATGCAACAGCTGAAATCATGGCTGCTTATAAATACTTCAGAAAACCTTTTTAACCCATTACATCCTGAGGCTGATTTTTTTTTTTTTTTTAATTGCTTGTTGTCCTATGAAGGTTACACAGATTAGGACTAGGAGAGAGATAACCATTTTAGTTTAAGTGTGGTGCCAGAATAGCTTGGTGCCTCAGGCGCTAAACAATTCTGGCACCACCCTTGAACTATTGCAGTCTGATTAATTTCAAGCTGTAGGATGAAATGGGTTAACCACTCACGCATGGTACCATATCATGTTTAACTCATTTAGCCCCCAACACTACAGCAGGTGATTGATGAAACATGATAATTCAAAGGTGGTGCCACATTAGCTTGGTGCCTGATTGTGCCAAGCCAATTTGGCACTACCCTGATTTATCATGGTCACTTCATCTCCTGCAATCGGGATAAGGGATACCTCCAAAATTTGTTTAATGTGACTGTGGGGTTAATCTATGACTGAGGGATCAGGAGCCTTACTGTCAAAAAGCTTCCGTAACAGAACTGGGTGACAATTATGTTGAAAAGAAATACCTAACACAGGAACAAACATGTTTAGAACAGGCCAGCACATCACAGCTTAATATATTAGATTATTAAGTTTCAATGTCTTAGTATTCAATGGTTCAGTGTTTCAAGGCTACTTATCTTAACCCATATCATACTGAGGCCAAAAGCTTCAAATTTGTACACTGACATATTTATGCAAGCTACATTAAAGTACTTACAGATAAGGATATAGACTACTGGCTTACAGTAGTTCAAAGATGGTGCCAGAATAGCTTGGTGCCTAGAGGCGCCAAGCTATTCTGGCACTACCCTTAAACTATTTTAGTCAAACTTATTTCACACACTTTTCCGAATGAAAAGGGTTAATGAGACAATAAGATGAGTAACCTATAGTAAGTTTTCTGAAAAATGGTTAAAACACGAAAATGTATTCAATTGTGCTGTGTATGTATTTTCTAAGCATGTTTCTTTCTTACAGGTATGGTACACAGTTCTTTGCATTTTACACGCTTGGATGTCACCTTTAATAGCCAGGATGTCATAATGGTGGTGAAGGCATATTGATCTGCGCATGCAGTTATTCAGCAGCAAGGCTGAGTACGATCGACATCTGAATTACAAAATCTAACCCTTTGGGTAGGAATCATCGCGATCAAAACTGCTACCGACATCCAAAGGGTTAAGGAGAACATCCATGATGAAACAGCGAATCTATCAGTCTGGATGCAATCACTTTGACACACTGAGAATTTTTTCTACGTGGTTTCTGAACGCCGGGTCGTATATATAACTGTACGGCTAAAACTAATCGACCCTGAAATACAAAAACAGATCAGTGCAAGCGAGCGCGTTGTTACATGTACCGTTACAACATCTTGCCGCCATCCTTGTCGCTAAAGACCGACAGCGCAGCCAACCCATACACAGACCAAACCATCGACAACAGGCATCGATTGTCATAAGCCCCTGCGACCGCAGGGGTTCATGACAATCTATGCCTCTCGCTAGTCGGGAACGGTGTGCCTCTGCTTAGCACGCCGGGTGACATTGAGGGGTTAAAATCTGTAACTAGAAAAGCCCAAGATGCATAAACAGCAGCCGGGTATCTAACGAAATCGTTCGAGGCCGTTCATGTGTGAACATCACAATCAAACTCCGCAATGAGACTAAACAACTCGCCGATCGAAATAGTCAGATAAGAGTAAACGCTCTTACCTGTCTCTCGCCTTTGCTGGGCCGGCATAGTGGATCAGGCGTGCACCCACGTGGATTTTACAGGTCAAAAAAACTGTGTTGAAGGTATGTTGGGTAATGGTGAAACAGCAAAGCTTAGTCTTAGTACGAGTGACGCAGCATGTCTTGCTGCGCTTGTGTATAGAAGAAGATATTCGATTGGCTGATATAAATAGTCCCCTCAAGGTCATTTGTTTTCCTCGATGGCTCAGCAGTACGCGAACTACAGCTGCATTTCGCGCACTGACGCCGCCGCTGTATTGTAATAGCAAAAGCAAGGCCAAAGTCATATAGGTCAGTGGCCAAAGTGGAGTGTACTGCTCAGAGACAAATTACCCAAGCGGGTGGAAAAACACAGATTTTAATTAACCTGTCGTCAACAGTAAACGTTTGGAATTCTACCAGTATCATTTATTCAAATTTATCCGAATTTCCTAGGGCCGTACACCCGCCATAGATACAATATATGAGCAATGATGGGTGGGACTTTTCCGGATTCAAAACTTGACTTCAGTCTTTTTTTTTTTCACTTAAAAAGTGCCCCAAGACCCTCGCTTCAGGATTCAACTTTTTTTTCGGTCCCACCCATGTATGAGTGTCCCCGGCGGACTGTACCACCTCGGTGCTGGCCGGGGCTGAGACTTTAAAACAGGACACTGAGATAGATAAATATTTTGTCTTAGTGAGCTTAGTATAGCGCTTGTGCGCACGCGGTGGCGCAGTGGCGGATTTGCATTAGCCAAAGCTACTATCAACAGACCCCTATGATAGATAGATAGATAGACAGATAGTGGTCCTCTCGGACCACTTTTAATTGCCCATACGGGATGAATAAAGTTCACGTTATTGAATTGAACTGAATTGATTAGAACTGTTTACAATGGCGGATCAGTTCCCCCCCCCCCCCCCCCCCCCCCCGTCAGCCCTGACCATTTTTTTTTTTTTTTTTTTTTGGTTGTCCACGGCCGTATAACTTGAAAATGCGGCGGTAGACTTTGAAATGGGGCTGGTCGGAGCGCATTCCGGAGCATGCACATGATGACGTTTTTGGTGTGCGGGGCAGAAATTCTGGCAAAAAAGTAACAAGAAAAAATGACGTCACCGTCTAGCTACGCAAACCTTGCTAGAGAACGTCTTTTTGGCGCCAAAGTGCCGTATGTGTGTCAGTACCGGTGCCGTGTGTGTGTGTGTGTGTGTGTGTGTGTGTGTGTGTGTGTGTGTGTGTGTGTGTGTGTGTGTGTGTGTGTGTGAGACAGCGACTAGAGCCCGCGTTCACTCACTGAGGACGGACAAGCTATTGTCCCTAATGAAGAAAATAAGCCTAAAAATATGAACAACTCTGAATGTTCCTAACGCATATGAGCTCCAAACAATACGGTAGACTTTGGGATGAAATCCTCATCTTGTTTTTCTTTTTTTCAGTTCTGATGGTTATTTTGGAAGTTGTGTTTTACTATTCGATTGTTCTTCTTTTCTTGTCAGTACGGTGTGTTCATTCATGGGCCTATCTCTTGGCTTGATTCGCGAACGAAGATTTTATAGGAGTTGCCCACGACGTCTGCAGGCTTGTTCGTGGCTGCGGAGGCCAATCCGAGACAGGCAGGTTCGACCGCAGTGGCTGCAGGGGAAGATATGGTCAGGGTTCTGAGCTGCGGCATCTCTGTTTTTTCTCCTGGGCCTACTATAGTCAAACACTGTTGTGACCTGCACCTATCAGCGTGACTCAGTACTTCGCCCAGACATCGTAGTGATGCGCCCCTGCACTCACAGGGGCTCATGTAAATCAGTCCGTTTGCTCGGCGACTGATACAATCCTCGTTGCATCCTCAGATTGAGGCAGCCACTGATCTGGCAATAAGCCGCTGATTGCTGGTGAACGTCGCAACCCAGCGGTGGGCAAGTCATTGCTGAACTGAACACAGTCAGTCCCTCAGCCAGGCATAGAGTTTCATGTGCCCCTTCAGTCACAGGGGCTCATGAAAAGCATTATCTCTTTCTGTGCGATACCATTCGCATTGCATCCTCATACGTGGCAGTCATCTAGGTTTAAGTCTACGACTGTGGACACGCCGCCAGCTGTGATCAGAAAGCGAGAAATCAACTGCGCTATGAGTGCCTCCCCCGAGGTAAGCAGCCGATTGGCCCGGGTGTCACAGGTGATTGCTAACCCCCTAATCCCGTCACACATCATTCTCTGAGCACAGTGGGTCTCCAGTCTCACTCAGATTGAGTAGCTTTGTCTTTTCAGGCAGTGCCCGTGGACATGCACCAGTGCCCATCAGAGTAGTAATGTAGTCATTGATGCGTATCACCAGAGGGGAGGTGTCAGTGAAATGTCGTGATTCTGATTATTACATCATCACGTCAGACGCCAAGCTGGACAAGGAGCTGGACAACAGGCTGGCAAAAGCGAACAGTGCTTTCGGGCGACCATTCAAGCGGGTGTGGCACAATCAACAGCTGAAAAAAGGCACCAAGGTCAGCGTGTACAGAGCTGTCGTCCTCACCACCCTGCTGTACGGTTCCGAGTCCTGGGCCCTCTACCGCAGCCAACTACGACTCCTCGAACGCTTTCACCAGCGCTGCCTGCGTACCATCCTCAGCATTCACTGGAGTGACTATGTCACCAACGTCGAGGTCCTTGAACAGGCGGAAACTTTGAGCATCGAGGCTTTGCTGCTGCGGACACAGCTTCGCTGGGCGGGGCACGTCTCCAGGATGGAGGATCATCGCCTACCCAAGATCACTCTGTTCGGCGAGCTCGCCACTGGACACCGAGACAGAGGGGCACCAAAGAAGAGATACAAAGACGGTCTCAAGAAGTCACATATGATTTAGTGCCTGCCAAATCGACCACCGCCAGTGGTCTTCGCTTGCTGCGGACCGTGACACCTGGCGCTCCACCATTCACAAGGCAGCCGTCTCCTTTGAGGACTCTCACAGAGCTAACCTCAAGGACAAGCGGCTCAGGAGAAAAAATAGAGTTGTCGTAACTCAGAACCCTGACCAGACCTTCCCCTGCAGCCACTGCCTGTCCCGCCGGATTGGCCTCCGCAGTCACGAAAATGCCCTATAGAATCTTCGTTCGCGAAGTCAAGCCAAGATTACTAACTAATCCTTAAGTAATCTTCAGCCAGTGTAAGAGGTATACATCATAGGTGATCATGACTATTTCTGTGATCTGATCTTGTGTTCCTCATATAGAGGAGGTTTGTTGGTGTTGTTGTTCCTCAGACGGAGGAGTAATTGGTAGTGTGTTGTTGTTGTCAAACACAAGGTCAGTGATTGCTCCTGCAGAAACTCCAGGTAGAACATTCTTTTCAATAAGAAAAATAACACCATATAAGAACCAGAAGTGCCTGATTAATCTTGTTTTGTTAGGGAGTTACGGTGGAGGCGGGGAGGAAGACAAGTGCATGTAGATATAATAATAATAATAATGTACATTTGCGGCATCAAAAAAAAAAAAAAAAAAAAAAAACAGAGATGCCGCAGCTCAGAACCCTGGCCATACCTTCCCCTGCAGCCACTGCGGTCGAACCTGCCTGTCTCGGATTGGCCTCCGCAGCCACGAACAAGCCTGCAGACGTCGTGGGCAACTCCTATAAAATCTTCGTTCGCGAAGTCAAGCCAAGAAAATGTACATTTATATAGCGCTTAACCTCCAAATGAATGGTGCTCTAAGCGCTTTATAAGATTACAAAAAATCACAGAACAAAAAGTACAAGAAGGAAAACGCTACAATAAATGTTACAAAAACTAAAGTGACACATATCAAAAGCTCACACTCACACATACACACATACCGTTACAAGAACAGTTACTGCCAAAGATTGCTCATAACGCACTGAAAATGCATCTAACGATATACATAAGAAAACAGGTAGGTCTTGAGCAGTGATTTAAAAGCAGACAGAATTGGGGCATGTCTGACATGGGCTGGAAGGTCGTTCCAGTTGACTGGACCGAAATAAGCCGAAATGGCACGCTGGCCGTGGCTAGATTTCTTTCGCCTCGGAGCCATGAAAATACGCGTGTCTGATGCTGAACGGAGGGATCTTGAAGGCGTGTAAATAAGAACCAATTCGGACAAATATGGGGGAGCAGAACCGGTAGTAGCATTGTAACAAATAACAGAGACCTTGTACACAATTTTTTGAGATACAGGCAGCCAGTGCAGGTCAACAAGTAAGGGTGTTATGTGCTCACGTTTCGGTACTCTGTAAATTAGTCGAGCAGAGCAGTTCAGTCATAACTCTTTGAGCCGTTTATCAAGAAGATTCTGAGGAACACCAGCCCAAAGGGAATTACAAAAATCAATGCGTGAAAGAACAAGGGAGGTAACAAGCGTTTTAGTTGTTTCAGTAGTGACATTTGATAACACTAGATAAAGGCTGGGCCGTATACAACGTAAAAGGATCGGTCTCAAAACAGAGCCTTGGGGAACACCGTACACAAGCTCACTGGGATCGGACCGTGGCACTACTCCCAACACAGACACTACTCGCTTTCTTCCAAAGAGGTAAGACTCAAAACAGTGTAAAGCGGTACTCTTGATGCCAAAAACAGAGTCTAAACTCCGTTGAATGAGAATATGGTGATCTATCATGTCAAACTGAGCAGCGCTCAAATCAAGAAGGGCTAGAACAGAAACATTATGATCAGCCCTTATAAAAAAAAGTGCCAAAAAGCGGTGTTGTGTCCCGAGATAAAAGAAGAAAAGTTTTAACAAACAAGAATCGTAACCTCTGAAAAGTATGTCTGAGAAACCCCCAACAACAACAAAATAAAAGAAACACGCGTAGAGAGAACGGTTACAACACGATAGTACAATTTTAAAGAAAATCCCAAAAAGAAAAGCACGAAGAAAGAATAATTTCAACACAACTTATTTGTTATTGTTCATTTTAAGCGTGTTTCTTTCTTTCTTACGATGTTATGCTTGCCTGATAGTCACTATTTTGGTCTGGATTTTTTTTTTATGACACAGTTTGGAAAACAGGGGGGGGGGGGGGAGGAAGGGAGGGCTGTTCTGCCTCGCCCCCCTCCCCCCCCCTTCCCCCGTCGAGTCACCCTCTGAATCCGCCCCTGGCCTAACTTGATATAGGACTTCAAATGAACTATTATTGGGTGTACTTACTTACTTACTTACGCCTGTCACCCCTAACCGGGTATAGGCCGTCGACGAGAGACCTCCAGCAACTCCTGTCCTGTACTTCTCCTTCGATTCTACTCCAGTCTCTTGATGTCTGCTTGGAAGTCTCGACGCCAGGAGTTTCTCGGCCTACCTCTTTTCCTCTTTCCCTGGGGGTTCCATGACAATGCCTGCCTAGTGATACTGGAAGCTGGCTTTCTCAGACTGTGACCGATCCATCCCCATCTTCTTCGCCCAATTTCATTCTCTGCTGTTATCTGCTCTGTTCTCTCCCAGAGTCTGACGTTGCTGATCTTCTCTGGCCAGTGGATTTTCAAAATTCTTTTAAGGCAACTGTTCATGAAGGTCTGTACTCTGTTGACTGTGGTTTTTGTCAATCTCCAAGTCTCTGCTCCATATAGGAGAACTGCTTTTACATTGGAGTTGAAAATCCGGACTTTTGTGTGTTGTGACAGCTCTCTGGAACTCCACACTTTTTTCAACTGGAGAAAGGCTGCTCTGGCTTTACCGATTCGTGCTCTGACATCTGCATCAGTGCCGCCTTTTTTGTCTATGATGCTCCCGAGATAGGTGAAGGACTCCACCTCCTCCAACAGGGTGCCAGCAAGCAAGACTGGTTCTTCCCTGGTTGCGTTCAGCCTCATTGTCTTTGTTTTCTGTTTGTGAATGGTGAGGCCCACTTGGGACGAGATGTCAGCAAGCCTCGTGGTCTTGTCCTGCATTTGTTGATGAGTGTGGGACAGTAATGCCAAGTCGTCTGCAAAATCGAGGTCGTCAAGCTGTGTCCACAGTGTCCACTGTATTCCACTTCGTCCGTGCTCTGTGGTCATCTTCATGACCCAGTCTATGGCCCGTAGGAAGAGGAAGGGAGACAGCAGACACCCCTGCCTGACACCAGTTCTGACCTGCAGCTCCCTGGTGAACTGCCCTTCGTGGATCACGCGACATGTCATGCCATCGTAGCTGCTCTTGATCAGGCGGACGAGCTTTGTGGGTACACCGTAGTGTCGTAGGAGTTTCCACAGAGTCTCTCGGTCCACACTGTAAAATGCTTTCTCATAATCCACAAAGTTGACGTACAGCGGGGAGCTCCACTCCAGAGACTGTTCCACGATGATGCGGAGAGTGGCGATCTGGTCTGTACATGATCGGTTCTTCCTGAATCCTGCTTGCTGGTCTCTCAGCTGGGGGTCAACGGAGCTCTTCATTCTCTCCAGGATGATCCTGTTAAAGACCTTTCCTGGTACTGACAGCAAGGTGATTCCTCTGTAGTTGGAACACTTGCTGAAGTCGCCTTTCTTGGGAAGATTATTGGGTGTGGTCAGTCATAAAAGATACGAAGAGGTGATGGGGAGACAGGGACTAGGGGAGATGAGTGAGAACAGGGAGAGGTTCGTAGACTTTTGTGCTCTAAACAGACTTGTCATTGGAGGCAGCATCTTCCCACACAGAAGAATGCACAAAGCAACGTGGGTCTCACCTGACCATACAACAGAGAACGAAATAGACCATATCTGCATTAGCAAGAAATTTAGAAGATCTCTTCAAGATGTTCGAGTGATGAGGGGAGCAGATGTCGCCTCAGACCATCATCTGCTTACCTTAAGAATAAAGCTCAAGTTAAAGAAAAGCAGCACAGGGACAACAAGAAGACAGCATTATAATGTAGTCTTTCTGAGAGAGACGGGAGTGAGAGAAGAGTTCAAACTGGTGCTGTCCAACCGGTTTCAAGCGCTACAGGAGCTAGTAAATGAAGAGGAGTCGGTCACCACAGAGCAGCAGTGGAAGGCAGTTAGAGAGGCACTGAACTCAACCTGCAAAGACACGGTGGGGTTCAAGAAACACCATCACAAGGACTGGCTGTCGGCACAGACCTTGAAGAAGATATAAGTGAGGAAGCAGAAGAAAACAGTTGTCAACAACAGTCGCACGAGAGCGGCCAAAGCAAGGGCACATGAGGAATACTCGGAAGCCAACCGCGAGGTGAAGCGGAGTATCAGGGCAGACAAGAGAGCCTACACAGATGGCCTAGCAGCAGAGGCAAAAAAGGCAGAAGGCAGCGGCAACCTGAAACAGCTCTACAACATTACCAGACATCCAGCCAGCAGAGACTGACCTACACATCAGCTGTGACAGACCCAGCCGGGAAGAGATCAGAAGAGCAGTGGCATTTTTGAAGAACAGCAAAGCAGCAGGGCCAGATGGCATCCCAGCGGAGTCTCTGAAAGCAGACCTAGAAACAACAGTAGAGATGCAGTACCCACTGTTTGGAAAGATCTGGGAAGAGGAGGTGATGCCGGCTGACTGGAAGGAGGGGTACTTAATCAAGCTTCCCAAGAAAGGCGACCTCGGCAAGTGTTCCAACTACAGAGGAATCACGTTGCTGTCAGTATCAGGAAAGGTCTTCAACAGGATCATCCTGGAGAGAATGAAGAGCTCCGTCGACCCCCAGCTGAGAGACCAGCAAGCAGGATTCAGGAAAAACCGATCATGTACAGACCAGATTGCCACTCTCCGCATCATCGTGGAGCAGTCTCTGGAGTGGGGCTCCCCGCTGTACGTCAACTTTGTGGATTACGAGAAAGCATTTGACAGCGTGGACCGAGAGACTTTGTCGAAATTCCTACGACATTACGGTGTACCCGCAAAGCTCGTCTGCCTGATCAAGAGCAGCTACGATGGCATGACATGTCGCGTGATCCACAAAGGGCAGTTCACCAGGGAGCTCCAGGTCAGAACCGGTGTCAGGCAGGGGTGTTTACTGTCTCCGTTGCTCTTCCTACTGGCCATAGACTGGGTCATGAAGAGGACCACAGAGCAGAGAAAAAGCGGAATACAGTGGACACAGCTTGACGACCTCGATTTTGCCGACGACTTGGTGTTACTGTCCCACACTCATCAACAAATGCAGGACAAGACCACGAGGCTTGTTGACATCTCGTCCCAGGTAGGTGGGCCTCACCATCCACAAACAGAAAACAAAGACAATGAAGCTGAACGCAACCAGGGAAGAACCAGTCTTGCTTGCTGGCCCCCCGCTGGATGAGGTGGAGTCCTTCACCTATCTCGGGAACATCATCGACAAAAAAGGTGGCACTAATGCAGATATCAGAGCACGAATCGGTAAAGCCAGAGCAGCCTTTCTCCAGCTGTAAAAGTGTGGAATTCCAGAGAGCTGTCACAACACACCAAAGTCCGGATTTTCAACTCCAACGTAAAAGCAGTTCTCCTATATGGAGCAGAGACTTGGAGGCTGACAACAACCACAGTCAACAGAGTACAGATCTTTATAATAAGTTGCCTTAGAAGAATCTTGAAAATCCACTGGCCAGAGAAGATCAGCAACATCAGACTCTGGGAGAGAACAGAGCAGATAACAGCAGAGAATGAAATTGGGCGAAGAAGATGGGGAAGGATTGGTCACAGTCTGAGAAAGCCAGTTTCCAGTATCACCAGGCAGGCATTGTCATGGAACCTCCAGGGAAAGAGAAAAAGGGGCAGGCCGAGAAACACCTGGCGTCGAGTTCTTCAAGCAGACATCAAGAGACTGGGAACCACCTGGAGTAAAATCGAAGGAGAAGCACATGACATGAGGTCTCTCGTCGACGGCCTATACCCTGGGAGGGGTGACACGCGTAAGTAAGTCGGTCATAAAAGGATGCTTGATGTGTTACTCACCTCTTCACCATCTTTTTTAGCATGATGTTGAAGCAGGCCACAGTGGACCTCGATGATGACGATGCAGTGTACATCAGGTATCGTCTCGATGGCAGCCTGTTCAACCTCAGACGACTGCAGGCCCACACGAAAACCCTAGACCAACTGATCCGTGAGCTGCTTTTTGCTGATGATGCTGCCCTCGTTGCACACACAGAGAGAGCCCTGCAGCGCATCACGTCCTGCTTCGCAGACGCTGCCCAGCTCTTTGGACTCGAGGTCAGTCTGAAAAAGACAGAGGTCCTCCATCAGCCGGCACCCAAGACAGTGTATCGCCCTCCTCACATCACCATCGGCGAGTCTGAACTAAAGTCAGTGCACCAGTTTACTTACCTTGGCTGCATTATCACGTCGGACGCCAAGCTGGACAAGGAGCTTGACAGCAGGCTGGCAAAAGCGAACAGCGCTTTCGGGCGACTTTTCAAGCGGGTGTGGCACAATCAACAGCTGAAAACAGGCACCAAGATCAGCGTGTACAGAGCTGTGGTCCTCACCACCCTGCTGTATGGTTCCGAGTCCTGGGCCCTCTACCACAGCCAACTACGACTCCTCGAACGCTTCCACCAGCGCTGCCTGCGTACCATCCTGGGCATTCACTGGAGTGACTATGTCACCAATGTCGAGGTCCTTGAACAGGCTGAAACCGTGAGCATCGAGGCTTTGCTGCTGCGGACACAGCTCCGCTGGGCGGGGCATGTCTCCAGGATGGAGGATCATCGCCTACCAAAGATCACCCTGTTCGGCGAGCTTGCTACTGGACACCGTGACAGAGGGGCACCAAAGAAGAGATACAAAGACTGTCTCAAGAAGTCACTTAGTGCCTGCCAAATCGACCACCACCAGTGGTCTTCGCTTGCTGTGGACCGTGACACCTGGCGCTCCACTATTTACAAGGCAGCTGTCTCCTTTGAGGACTCTCGCAGAGCTAGCCTTAAGGACAAGCGGCTCAGGAGAAAGAACAGAGATGCCGCAACTCAGAACTCTGGCCATACCTTCCCCTGCAGCCACTGCGGTCGAACCTGCCTGTCCCGGATTGGCCTCCGCAGCCACGAACAAGCCTGCAGACGTCGTGGGCAACTCCTATAAAATCTTCGTTCGCGAAGTCCAGCCAAGAGAGATGTGTTACTCACCTAGTTCAAATTTTAAATGAGTGTCTGATATTTTTTTTTTTGCTTGGCCTCCACCCGGGTCAGTCTTCCTTGAGGACTTTTGTAGGGTACTTTTTGTACTTTGGTACGTTTAGTTCCCTGTCTGCACTGCCTGTTATAGCTAAATTGTCTGCTGCAAGGCCTAACCGATAAGTTATATGCTTGCATTTACCAGTAATGCATGTTTTATATATATAAATTTTCCTGTACAACTTGTGTTATAGTAATGATATTCTACTCTCTTTTAAAGTCCCTTTTATTTATAGAAGGGACTTTTTAGGACAGCTCGCGGTGGCCGGGCGAATTTAATAGCATGTCCATGATGTCAAGGCGAGCAGGCCTAAACCTCTAACAATAGTGAAGTAACAAAATAAAAATTACGTAACGCAGTCTAGTACGCTAACCTCGCTGCTGAACGTACATTTGGCGCGAAGCGCCGTGTGTGGGTATGTATGTGTGTGTGTGTATGTGTGTGTGTGAGTGTGTGTGTGCGCGTGCGGTGTGTGTGTGTGTGTGTGTGTGCGCGCGTGCGCGTGCTATGTATCCGTAAACAAGAGAATCTCCGATATTTCTGTACACTGACACAAGCTTGAAACTTGGCGAAATACTTTCTAGGGTGGCTAAGAGAGCCTCCGAGCATATCATGTTGTAATTAAAGGGGCACGACCGACTTTTTAATGCTTCAGTTCGCAAAAGGCTTTTACTGGGCTTCAGTATACATACCCACTTAGACAGTGACCACCCTATTGTCCCACCAAATGCTTTCTTTCGTCCGTTCAAAGCGAAAGAGGCCACCGGAATCGTGCGGCTGGACCCGGTCAAAAGATTGCTTCCGATAGACGATCAGGAAGCTGACGTCATAACTATTCTATACGACCTTAGGTCATCTGCATAATTATAACCAATCAGAGACAAGATGTCGGATGAAATAGCGAAGAAAAAAAAAAAGAAAGTATCAGTCGACTCGCGCCGGCCGACCGGACAGACTCGTAATTGAAGACAAGAAAGAGAAAGAGAGACAAGATACCCCTAAGTAGAACTGACATCGGACAAGGGAATATAGAGCTTGGCTTGACCGCCCATCCGGAATTTGTCGCTTTCTTGCTATGTGAAACAGTAAGTAATCCGGTTGACGATCTTTGTCGATCTTCCTGTAGTTTCACGAGCGCCGGCTAGAGACTGAGAATTCATGATCTTCAGTAGAATTTATCTCTTACTGATTTTGCAAGATTTTAAACCTGTTTTATCATGAAGTTACGAGCTAGTTCATCAGATTTTATGCTGCAAGGATCAGACAACTACGGCCTGTGTGTCAAAATTGCGGCACTGGCTGCCGACATCGATGGACACGTTTTTGTCTGTACGGGCTCTCATTCACTCGCTTCACAGATGTAGTGTTTCTGCTGCGATGGTGCATTTGTCGTTTCCAAAGATGCTTTCAGTTACTAGACTTCGATGTGTGTGATGTGAAACTGCAATGCAGAAATGGGTATAAGTTCTGTTTCGTGACGCTGGCTCAGTCGCCGGCTTGGCGCGGAGACCGAGTCGAAGAACTTGAAGCCACGCCCACAGCACGATTTGCCCGTTACTCAGGGCAGCAGGTCAAGCGGAACCCGCATTGATTTTGACAGCATAGCGAATAAGTGGAAAATTTATTTTACTTTCTCCTGGAAAATTATGTCAAAGGGATGCCGGAGAACATCAGTACATGTCTACACTGACGCGTACAACGATGACCGCCTCCGTCGTCAGCAGTATCGATTGATCAGGTTCTGCCTTGTGACGTAGGCTAGTTAATGTGCACAAATTCAAAACGAGGCCGATGCAGACGATAATTTGCACCCTCGGGTACAAAAACAATACACCCATCAAACGATGAATTTCGACATTTGGCATTGTATTTACATCATAAAGTTCTAAGTTAGTACACAAAGGACCCATACATAATACTGTCAGCAGTATCTGTTGCAGACAGTTTTCCGACTGTGTTGAGATGATTAAACCTGGGGAGAATCGGGCTTTAAGACATAAACGACCGTTTCATCATAGGAAGTCGGTTGACCCAGATTAGAGTCCAGGCGTAATTTTTGTCATATTTACTTGAAATTTTTTGTATAGCTAGTTTGGATAAAGACATTGGATGAGTTCGTTACTCCAGCTTTGTATCCTTTCAACTTTTTTTTTGGTAAAAATTAATTCTTTTCAGACCGCCGTGAGATGGCCTTAGTCGCCTGCTCGGCGTTAAACCCAAATAACTAACTAATTCTTTTCAGAAAAGAATTAAAACATTTTTTAAAAAAAACCTTGACTTCTATAGAAAGTCAGACTGTGGCGGTGACGTAAAAAGAGGCAACTCTGTCACCACGCAGACACTTATTGACATAATACTCTAAATATGATGTAATTCTCTCTCACAGACCGTGATGCGCGCATCTCCAAGAAGTATGGATCCTCATGCGCCCGGAGAGCGCATGAGGCCGGATCTATGTCTCTTGGAGATGTTTGGAGCGCGCGCGTATGCAAGCACTACACAGAATACGCACACACACACACACACACACACACACACACACACACACACACACACACACACACACACACACACACACACACACACACACACACACACACTCCCCACACACACATCGTCAGTCGCTTTTAGAAGAGCATATAGTTCAGGTGACCCGATATCATCTAGATTGAAGACATTGGATGAGTTCGTTAGCCAACTTTGTACCCTTTCAACCGCTTATTCAGTAAAAAATAATTATTTAAGTTGAAAATTAAAACAGTAAAAAATCTTGACACCGCTGGAGAAAGTCAATGACAGTGGCGGTGACGTACAAGAAGCAACTCCGTCACCATGCGCAGACATACTCTAAATATGACGTAATTCCTCTCTCGGTCTCTCTCTCACATACGCGTGCATCTCCAAGAGGCATAGAACCTCATGTGCCCGGAGGGCGCATAGTGATGCCTTTTGAGGCTGTTTGGACTGAACGCGCGCATGCACGCGGCACACACACCGCGCGCACACACGCGGCACACGCATACCGCCACTCGACGCGCTTTCGGCGGCCGAAGCCGGAGCATACAGGTGTACTTAGTATAAGGCATGTAGTTAGGTAAAGGCGGTCAACCTGAAGTCACACACTGAAATTACAGCAAGACTAAAATTGTACCAAAACATCTAGCGGCGGTTTTCGCAAGTCTTAAAGCGAAAGCGAAACTCACTCATATCACGTTAAATATAAAATCATCATACGTTAAAAAAAAAAAAAAAAAAAAAACCTAAACAAACAAACAAACAAACAAACAAACAAACAAACAAACAAACATTGTGAATGCGAGGATTTTCAAACTTACGCCTGTCACCCCTACCCGGGTATAGGCCGTCGACGAGAGACCTCCAGCAACTCCTGCTGATGGGCCCTTATGACGTCAATGGTGACGGAACGCAAAGTCGTCGGATCGCTTTGAAATCAACACAGGTTGTTCAGGGGACCATTCCTGCACAAAAAAAACCCATTTTGGAGGCGAAACTCGAGAAAACGATTCTTGGTCAAAATGGCGCCGAACCTGCTGATGGGCCCTTATGACGTCAATGTGACGGAACGCAAAGTCGTCGGATCGCTTTGAAATCAACACAGGTTGTTCAGTGGACCATTCCTGTACAGAAAAACCCATTTTGGAGGCGAAACTCGAGAAAACGATTCTTGGTCAAAATGGCGCCGAACCTGCTGATGGGCCCTTATGACGTCAATGGTGACGGAACGCAAAGTCGTCGGATCGCTTTGAAATCAACACAGGTTGTTCAGGGGACCATTACTTACTTACTTACTTACGCCTGTCACCCCTACCCGGGTATAGGCCGTCGACGAGAGACCTCCAGCAACTCCTGTCCTGTGCTTCTCCTTCGATTCTACTCCAGGTGGTTCCCAGTCTCTTGATGTCTGCTTGGAGGTCTCGACGCCAGGAGTTTCTCGGCCTACCTCTTTTCCTCTTTCCCTGGGGGTTCCATGACAATGCCTGCCTAGTGATACTGGAAGCTGGCTTTCTCAGACTGTGACCGATCCATCCCCATCTTCTTCGCCCAATTTCATTCTCTGCTGTTATCTGCTCTGTTCTCTCCCAGAGTCTGACGTTGCTGATCTTCTCTGGCCAGTGGATTTTCAAAATTCTTCTAAGGCAACTGTTCATGAAGGTCTGTACTCTGTTGACTGTGGTTTTTGTCAATCTCCATGTCTCTGCTCCATATAGGAGAACTGCTTTTACATTGGAGTTGAAAATCCGGACTTTGGTGTGTTGTGACAGCTCTCTGGAACTCCACACTTTTTTCAACTGGAGAAAGGCTGCTCTGGCTTTACCGATTCGTGCTCTGACATCTGCATCAGTGCCGCCTTTTTTGTCTATGATGCTCCCGAGATAGGTGAAGGACTCCACCTCCTCCAACGGGGTGCCAGCAAGCAAGACTGGTTCTTCCCTGGTTGCGTTCAGCCTCATTGTCTTTGTTTTCTGTTTGTGAATGGTGAGGCCCACTTGGGACGAGATGTCAGCAAGCCTCGTGGTCTTGTCCTGCATTTGTTGATGATCAGGGGACCATTCCTGCACAGAAAAACCTATTTTGGAGGCGAAACTCGAGAAAACGATTCTTGGTCAAAATGGCGCCGAACCTGCTGATGGGCCCTTATGACGTCAATGGTGACGGAACGCAAAGTCGTCGGATCGCTTTGAAATCAACACAGGTTGTTCAGGGGACCATTCCTGCACAGAAAAACCCATTTTGGAGGCGAAACTCGAGAAAACGATTCTTGGTCAAAATGGCGCCGAACCTGCTGATGGGTACTTATGACGTCAATGGTGACGGAACGCAAAGTCGTCGGATCGCTTTGAAATCAACACAGGTTGTTCAGGGGACCATTCCTGCACAGAAAAAAACATTTTGGAGGCGAAACTCGAGAAAACGATTCATGGTCAAAATGGCGCCGAACCTGCTGATGGGCCCTTATGACGTCAATGTGACGGAACGCAAAGTCGTCGGATCGCTTTGAAATCAACACAGGTTGTTCAGTGGACCATTCCTGTACAGAAAAACCCATTTTGGAGGCGAAACTCGAGAAAACGATTCTTGGTCAAAATGGCGCCGAACCTGCTGATGGGCCCTTATGACGTCAATGGTGACGGAACGCAAAGTCGTCGGATCGCTTTGAAATCAACACAGGTTGTTCAGGGGACCATTACTTACTTACTTACTTACGCCTGTCACCCCTACCCGGGTATAGGCCGTCGACGAGAGACCTCCAGCAACTCCTGTCCTGTGCTTCTCCTTCGATTCTACTCCAGGTGGTTCCCAGTCTCTTGATGTCTGCTTGGAGGTCTCGACGCCAGGAGTTTCTCGGCCTACCTCTTTTCCTCTTTCCCTGGGGGTTCCATGACAATGCCTGCCTAGTGATACTGGAAGCTGGCTTTCTCAGACTGTGACCGATCCATCCCCATCTTCTTCGCCCAATTTCATTCTCTGCTGTTATCTGCTCTGTTCTCTCCCAGAGTCTGACGTTGCTGATCTTCTCTGGCCAGTGGATTTTCAAAATTCTTCTAAGGCAACTGTTCATGAAGGTCTGTACTCTGTTGACTGTGGTTTTTGTCAATCTCCATGTCTCTGCTCCATATAGGAGAACTGCTTTTACATTGGAGTTGAAAATCCGGACTTTGGTGTGTTGTGACAGCTCTCTGGAACTCCACACTTTTTTCAACTGGAGAAAGGCTGCTCTGGCTTTACCGATTCGTGCTCTGACATCTGCATCAGTGCCGCCTTTTTTGTCTATGATGCTCCCGAGATAGGTGAAGGACTCCACCTCCTCCAACGGGGTGCCAGCAAGCAAGACTGGTTCTTCCCTGGTTGCGTTCAGCCTCATTGTCTTTGTTTTCTGTTTGTGAATGGTGAGGCCCACTTGGGACGAGATGTCAGCAAGCCTCGTGGTCTTGTCCTGCATTTGTTGATGATCAGGGGACCATTCCTGCACAGAAAAACCTATTTTGGAGGCGAAACTCGAGAAAACGATTCTTGGTCAAAATGGCGCCGAACCTGCTGATGGGCCCTTATGACGTCAATGGTGACGGAACGCAAAGTCGTCGGATCGCTTTGAAATCAACACAGGTTGTTCAGGGGACCATTCCTGCACAGAAAAACCCATTTTGGAGGCGAAACTCGAGAAAACGATTCTTGGTCAAAATGGCGCCGAACCTGCTGATGGGTACTTATGACGTCAATGGTGACGGAACGCAAAGTCGTCGGATCGCTTTGAAATCAACACAGGTTGTTCAGGGGACCATTCCTGCACAGAAAAAAACATTTTGGAGGCGAAACTCGAGAAAACGATTCATGGTCAAAATGGCGCCGAACCTGCTGATGGGCTCTTATGACGTCAATGGTGACGGAACGCAAAGTCGTCGGATCGCTTTGAAATAAACACAGGTTGTTCAGGGGATCATTCCTGCACAGAAAAACCCATTTTGGAGGCGAAACTCGAGAAAACAATTCTTGTTCAAAATGGCGCTGAACCTCCTGTCCTGTGCTTCTCCTTCGATTCTACTCCAGGTGGTTTCCAGTCTCTTGATGTCTGCTTGGAGGTCTCGACGCCAGGAGTTTCTCGGCCTACCTCTTTTCCTCTTTCCCTGGGGGTTCCATGACAATGCCTGCCTAGTGATACTGGAAGCTGGCTTTCTCAGGCTGTGACTGACCGATCCATCCCCATCTTCTTCGCCCAATTTCATTCTCCGATGTTATCTGCTCTGTTCTGTCCCAGAGTCTGACGTTGCTGATCTTCTCTGGCCAGTGGATTTTCAAAACTCTTCTAAGGCAACTGTTCATGAAGGTCTGTACTCTGTTGACTGTGGTTTTTGTCAATCTCCAAGTCTCTGCTCCATATAGGAGAACTGCTTTTACATTAGAGTTGAAAATCCGGACTTTCGTGGTGTGTTGTGACAGCTCTCTGGAACTCCACACTTTTTTTAACTGGAGAAAGGTTGCTCTGGCTTTACCGATTCGTGCTCTGACATCTGCATCAGTGCCGCCTTTTTTTGTCTATGATGCTCCCGAGATAGGTGAAGGACTCCACCTCCTCCAACGGGGTGCCAGCAAGCAAGACTGGTTCTTCCCTAGTCATTGTCTTTGTTTTCTGTTTGTGAATGGTGAGGCCCACTTGGGACGAGATGTCAGCAAGCCTCGTGGTCTTGTCCTGCATTTGTTGACGAGTGTGGGACAATGCCAAGTCGTCTGCAAGAGGCTTTTCAAAGCGGGACTGATATCCGGCATTTCTGACTGACGAATCAATGAAGTCAAAGACGGTAGACTGACAGACCCTTGACTGGCAGCGCCGCGTGAAGACAGCTCTCATATCACACAGTAGAGTGAGGGACTTTGTGGGGCCGGTTATGGTTCATCCCATCAGTCTTGTTTTAAAAAAAGGTGCGATGATACTGAAATCACCATGACTAGTCAGTGACTCACGGTATACATTTAAATTGGGAAGTTCAGGCAGTGCAAGGCTCCGTGTTTTTAAAAATAACTTTTTCCTTGTTTGAAAATTTGCAGTTGGGCTGACTGTTGGAATTTGCTGTAAATTTGTGGTTAGCTGAGAGGAGACATGTTTGGTGCTTTGATTCATACCATCCTGAGCTTATCCAGTGGACATCTGTGGGCCTATGTTGAGTTGCCTTTGACGTAGTGATTTGAGGGGCACGCTGATTTCAGCTGTGCTTGGGTGTGGGGTTGGTAAGGAACCAGTTTCATAGCCAAGAAATGAGACGGGTCATGTGCTGTTTTTTTTTTTGTTGGTATTTTGTGCATGGCAAATGTGCAGCTGGTGGGCGATAGTGGTTTTTTTTTAGGGAATTGAACAATTAGGGGATGACTGGGACTGACTAAGGCTAAGAGACTGGACAGTACGGAAACACCACTGTGGTCCGTGGCCTGTCAGGTGCACCACATGTCATATCGGAAACTGGTTTAGTGTAACCAGATCATTGAGTTTGGATGTTTGCAGTTGGAAAAGTAAGAAAATCATGAAAAATTTGAAATTTTGCCAAAAAAATCGCTGTGCATGCAGTTTTATAGGCGTTTTGGCATGTTTTGCGTGGCAACACCTTGTTTACCTGCACTGTGAGCTAGGTTTAGTGTATTTGCTCATTTATTTTTTGTCTTACAGGTAGTCATGAGTCTTTCCTTCGACCATGAGCTGTGACCTTTGACCTTGACCTTGAAAGGGGTGGGGTTTGGGGTGTTCAGTTTGATAAATGCGTTAAAAAAAATTCATTCTTTCAGTTATTGAAGTTGTGTGGGGTGGGTGTAGGGTGGGGTGGGTAGGGGTTTGGGTTGGAGGTAGGAGGGGGGGGGGGAAGAGGGGGGGGGGGGTTGGGGGCTTAAGGTCAAAGGTTAAGATAAAAACTACAATGAAACAGTGTTAGCATGTGCATTTCCTCAGACCGCTGACCTCGGAGTGAAATAAGCGGCCAAATTTTTGTGACATGCAGAAGTGTTATTTTGCATGGTACTGCTACACTGGTTGCATCTGAGGTGTCATTCTGCTGTAATTGTCATGAGGGATGTCTCTGGTGTCTTTTCTAAACCAAACACAAGCACTTGTACACTGAGTAAAGCTCATTTGAGTGCATTGTTATGGGACCAGCAGTTGCAGGCACCAGTACAGGGTTTTACAGAAGTGTTCACAAGTTTGGCACACACATGCCTACTGCATCTACAAGATGAGCTGAGGTGTTTTGAGACTCTGACAAGTGTGTTTTATATAAAAATGAACTGTACATAACCATTTTTTTATGCTACCTCCTAAATCAGCACTCCAGACACTTGTTAGCGTATGCGGCGTGTCCCGTGTAGCATAGTTTTGGTTGTTTTGTGTAGTCTTTTCCCTGTGGGATAGCTCAATAGACTTGATGTTTAAATTGCAGAGCTGTTTCATGACCCCTTTTGCCTAGGGAAAGATTGCTAGCAGCATATAGGGCATGGCAGCTGGTTACAGGCCTCTTCCAGCTTGTTGTCACCAGACAATAGGGTCAATGAGGATGCCTGGGTGTTGTCTTTTGGGCTGCCCTAAGATACACAAGGAAATGGCCTTGGGTCTCAAAGCTCATTTTTCATCAGTGTCAGTGTCATGGTAACTTTTAAAAGTTGTCCAGCCCACCAGAAGTCAGTTTGACTGTATTGCATGCGTGTGTAAACTTGGGAAAACAGAAAAAGTAGGGGGGGTAGGCAATGGAAAAATATGAAAAAAAAACACTTTCATCTGCCTGTGTCTCAAATGCAACATTTCTGAAGATCAGATATATTACTTGATGTACATGCCAATTTTGGAGGCATTCTGACCATATCTAGGCTGTTTTTCATGGCATCAGATATGCATGATCCAACACATCAACAGCATTGTAAAGGCCACATCAAGGCACTTCACATAATGGGCCATAACATAAAGATGCAGCAACTTTCAAGGGTGTCACTTTGGGTTTGACTTAGCTATTGTCTAAGGGTTGCACTGATGGCAGATTGAATGGTGTTCAGGTGGGACAAGTTTCTCTGACAGGTCACGGTATACATTTAAATTGGGAAGTTCAGGCAGTGCAAGGCTCCGTGTTTTTTAAAATAATTTTTGCCTTGTTTGAAAATTTGCAGTTGGGCTGACTGTTGGAATTTGCTGGAAATTTATGGTTAGCCGAGAGGAGACATGTTTGGTGCTTTGCTTCATACCATCCTGAGCTTACCCAGTGGACATTTGTGGGCCTATGTTGAGTTGCCTTTGACGTAGTGATTTGAGGGGCACGCTGATTTCAGCTGTGCTTGGGTGTGGGGTTGGTAAGGAACCAGTTTCATAGCCAAGAAATGAGACGTCATGTGCTGTTTTTTTTGGGTATTTTGTGCATGGCAAACTGATGTGCAGCTGGTGGGCAATAGTGTTTTTTAGGGAATTGAACAATTAGGGGATGACTGGGACTGACTAAGGCTAAGAGACTGGACAGTACGGAAACACCACTGTGGTCCGTGGCCTGTCAGGCAGTGTCGCATCCCCACTACTCAGTGCCGGCGGACTGCCTTATTTAGCTAACTAGATTCAGTGACTCATTCATGATTTTATAAGTTATTATTATTATTATTATTTAGTTTCACTAAGCAGCGCAGACACGTCCCGCTGAGAACTTGAAAGTACTTGTTGCTGTTCATACTTTAAGCTAATTGTGTCTCAGAATCGTACACCCGACTGACCGGTGTTGCGTTTTGAGTGAGAATACGGCGGTGACTGTGAAAGAGGCAACAGAGATCCTATGCGCCATAAAAGCTGCTTATTTATTGCAATAAATCGAACGCCCAAATTTAATTAAATATGTTTCTTATTTAGCATAAATACTACGCTTTATTTTGATAGAACGACTTGCTTTTGCTTTTTTGAATTAAAATATATAATTTTAAGATCTGCAGAAAATATACGCGAACTTCCGGTGTAAAACTCTTTGTGTGGTTGCGAAAGTAGAACTCAATGTGTTGCCCGGAAGAACTGCTCCAGATGGAATAAAACCTCTCATTAAAACCGTGAGTAGTTATGTTCAAATAAAGCTTAAATTCGTGTTGTTAGTGAAATTCAATAAGCGACCTTTAATACACTAGAAAGGGAAAGTTAAGCTTACCTGATTTTCAGTGAAGCACTTCGAATTTTGAGGATGGGTTACAAAGTATAGCGATAAAATGTATTCATCATGTATATACAGTGATGTAAAATTTGAAACTTGAAGTCTGCTTTAAATCTAATTGATCTTAAAACCATGGACCTTTTATTTAAATAAGCTACGCATGTGCTGTCCCTTCTAAAACTGAACAGCGGCCCTCTCTGTAAGCAGTAAGAATGAGATTCATATTATTTATTCTGATGTGCCCATGCAGCTGTGGTGACACATGAGACCCTAAACCTCGTGCTGCCAGAGATTAGCCCTTATGACAATCTTGGGTTATCTTCTTCTTCATTTTCTATTAAGAGTTGGGTTCTCACGAACGTTATTGACTTAGTGTTGATGTACAACCGGGCAGTGGCGATAAAAGGCAGTGATAAAAGGCAGGGGTTAATGGTACTGGTTTAAAAGATAAAACTAGTACTACTACTAGTATATAGTATGAAAGGGATTCTGATCTCATGTTAACTCTACAACTATAGATTTGTTAACCCTTTGGCTATTGATAGCTTTTTTTGTTGAGGTGAATCCGATATGTTTCTGGATTGATTTGGCATAGTCACCGAAGGAAAGAAAAGTAGAGCATTGTGTGCTTGTTTATATGTGTTTCACTATGTGTATTTTGAATGAAGGTTTTATTTAATAAATTGTGTTGTATGTAATTGTCTTTTCTGACCATGTTTCTTTCTTTGTTGGGATTTTCTTTGCATGTTCTGTGCTTGGCTGTGACCCTTTTGCTCAGTGAAATTTTCAGTCTGGATTTTTTAAATGATTGTAATTTAATTCAGCAAGAAAGACCCTCAGTCATTTACAGCACAAGTAAACAAAAAAGAGGCATAGAATCTTGAGGTTCTGTGTTTCTTGCATTTGAGTAATATTCACTTTTTTCTACAAGAATCACCTTGACAAAAAGTGCTATGGTTAAGGTTAATGTTTTTAGATCACAACCTCTGTGTGTATTTCTTTGATCAGTACTGATGTACACTATATAATAGAATCTGACTTTAGAAACAGGTAGTGATTAGTGCACACTTCTTTTTCAGGAAACTGGGGCAGGTATTCAAGACAGTTGTGGAGACAGAAAATAAATCCTTCATCTGAAATGTCGACCCGTGCCTTGAGGAGGTTACAGGTGCAGGATGATCTGATTCCGTGCCCACCAACGGCTGATGATGATAATTCTGATGAGGCAGAGGAAGAAACAGTTCCCCTGCCAGTCAAGAAGAAAGGAAAGGGGAAAAAGAACATTATCAATCCCTTTGAACTGGTAGGACATTTTGAAAGTTATTTGTTCCAGCATTATAATTATGTGCTCAGACACACTTGAAATGGGAAACACACATTCATTTTTGTTAACCCTTTTCATCTTGATACACTAATGTTTGAAATTAAGTTGACTATGATAGTTTAATGGTGGTGCCATAATAGCTTGGCACCTCAGGCGCCAAGCCATTCTGGCACCCACCTTGAACTAAAATGATTGATCTCCTAATCTGTAATGTAGCCTTCATATGACAATAAGTAAATTAAAACAGAATCAGCCACAGAATGTAATGAGTTAAATAATATAATTAAGTCATACCAAGGGTCTCTTAACTTTGAATATGAAGTGTATAACTAGAAGTATTGTTGAAGCATGATAGTTCAATAGTGGTGCCAGATTGATAGATCTAGTTTAATAGTGGTGCCAGAGTAGCTTGGCACTTAGGCCAAGTTATTCTTGAGCAATGAGCTAATATAGCTGATCTGTCTCCTGAACTGTAATGTGGTCTTCAGACTCGGTCAACCAAAATGCTTGCAAACAGCAAGAGGCATAGAACCTCATGAGCCCCCTCACCTGCAGGGGGCTCATGCTATGTTATGCATCATGCATCATTCTGAGTGTTGGCCCACGTTTTCTAGGCACTGTATTTGTAGGGGTGTAGAACCTGTGCCTTCTATGCATGTAATAATGATAATACAGTCGACTTCTCTTACCAGTATAAAAAGGTCAGATATAACAAAAGTCTAATATAGTCAAGAGTACGACCGGGTGTCTAGTGGTAAAATCTACACCCTCCCTCACAAAACCTGCTACAAAATTATCAGAAGTGGTCAGATAAAACTAAGAAGGCATACATTATGTTGTAGGGAAATGGATAAGGTTTCCAGTGATACATAATTTCTGGGTGACCACAGGAGAATTTGGGACATTATCACATATTTTTGGACCAAATCTGAATTATAACTGGAGAACAAAGCGTGACACATTTTACACATGCTCAATGGAACTTAGATTTCAAAGGCATGCTGCACTATGAAAAATCACTGTCACAAGATGTTTGCCTTGTTGGCCTAAATCACCATTGAGTTGATGATTTTCTAGTGTAAGTTGCTCTTGCATAATCCACCATAATATGAGAGCCTGCTTAAACATAACACGTTTTGTAAATGTTGTCAGCAGAAATCATACTACTATAACACATTAAAAAAAAAAATGGTCAATTATTAAAACTTTTGTGTTATTATGTAGAGTATGTTCTTTGTTCTTATAATGAAAGGTGTGTGGTTCTTACATGGAAAATCTCCCCCATCCGGGTCTGCCCTGGGGGACTTGGGTGGGGTTAACTACTTTTTAGTTCCCAGGGTCACCCTGGTCAGCCCCACAGGGTGGGTTTTTCCCTCTATTCTGGGGCATGTGTTTCTGTCTACCCTTAGTCCATTCACCTGTATTTGCCTTTTTAAAAGTCTCCTTACTGTCTGCGCTGCCTGTGGCTCTTGATATTGGATGTGTGTTGCTAAATGGTCTTAGCTTTATTTAGGCCCCATGTCGTAGGTTTATTTAACGTATTGGACCGGCTGGCGACATACATTCAATGTTCTGTTTATTTTTTTTTTTTCACAAGCAGTGCAGGCACGTCCAGAGAAAGTCTTGTTGCTGTCGGGACGTTAAGCAATGTACAATCAATTACATGGAAAATCAAATGATCCAGTTTTGAAGATTTATACTCAGAATGGTGTAAATATTGAGTTAATAAATGTTCATACAGTCTAGGCACTCATTTATCTCAACTAACCTGTTGTTTTTGCTGAAGACAACTAGTGTAGTGATTTATATCAAGGTTTTGAAGAGGAAACATGGGTGATAGATGAAAGAAACCCTTTACGAGGTTTACAGTATGTGTCCAAATTTTGGGTGTAAATTGTTATGTTCAAGCAGTCCAGCAAACTTTATAGATATATTTTCTTTTCACTTATTCTGCAATAAAACTATAGTAGGAGTAGGACTATACTTATTTAGACAAGACCTTGATATGCCCCCAAATACCTAATTTTGTTCAGTTGAAATAATTTTATTGTATTTTCTTCTGCGTGCTGGCATGTAAAGGTTATGTTCAAACCAGTATGCACATTATTTTTTGTTAAAGGGTATATTTTGTTGCAAATCATATAGCAGATGATGCCAACACAAAAATAGTTATGCACATGCTGGTACACAACACATTTGATACTATTAACAATTTTTCCTCGTGAACATAACTTGACAACTTTGTGGGATGTAAAGTTACGGTCAAACATTTATTACCTACATCACAAGAATCACTTTATATAAAAGAAACTACCAACAGCTGAAAAAATGCTGTTTAATTTTTGGCTCACTGTACATACATTTTTGGATCACGTGCGAAGCAAAAGTGAGTATGTTTTGGGCCAGTGGTCGTCCGTCTGTCAGAAGTTGTCCGTGGTAAACTTTAAGGTTGGCATTTTCTCTGTCTGAGACTATTCAAGCCACATTCTTCAAACTTGGCCCAAGGATACTTTGTGGTAAGACCTTTCTAAACATACCAATTTGAGTGACCACACACAAAGGTCAAGGTCACAGGGAATCAGGAAATAGGTAAAAAATGGCTATATTTTGACATAATTTTTTTTTTTCTCAAATACTATTCACAACTTCAAACCCAAACTTGGTACAAAAATTCCTGATGGTAATACCTTTCTATGCATATTAATTTGGATGAACCCTCGGAAAGGTCAAGGGTCACAAGAGCTCAGGAAATAGGTGAAAAATAGCCATATTTTGACAAAAGATGTTTTTCTCAAATACTATTCACAACTTCAAACCCAAAATTGGTACAGAGATACCTGATGGTAAGACCTATCTATGCATACTAATTTGGATGACCCCTCAGAAAGGTCAAGGGTCACAATGGCTCAGAAAATAGGTCTGAAATAGCCATATTTTGACAAAAGATGTTTTTTCTCAAATACTATTCACAACTTTAAACGCAAACTTGCTACAGAGATACATGATGGGAAGAGCTTTCTATGCACACTAATTTGGTTCATCCCTCGGAAAGGTCAAGGGTCACGAGAGCTCAGGAAATATGTCTAAAATAGTCATATTTTGACAAAAGATTTTTTTTTCTGAAATACTATTCACAACTTAAAACCCACATTTGGTACAGAGATTCCTGATGGTAAGACCTATCTATGCATACTAATTTGGATGACCCATTGGAAAGGTCAAGGGTCACAAGAGGCTGGTAAATGTGTGTAAAATGCTGATTTTTCATAAAATTATAGGTATTCCCAAATCTTTGCAAATTTTTCAACCAAATTTGGTAAAAATAGCTGATGATAAGACCTTCCGATGCATACTAATTTAGTCGACTCATCACAAGGGTCATGGTAGGTTGACAGATGTGTGTAAAATGCTTACATTTTCAGAATTTTTTTTTTTTGCTGCTGCAGAAGCCAGCCCTTGTCACAAAGGTCACACATGTAAACTGGTCATATACGTGAGCCATAATGGATTTGCCTTTCTTGTTTTATAATAATAAAGCATGTGACACATTCTAGGATAACCTTTTGTTTTTTCTTTTTTTCTTGTACATAACTTTACACCATCGCGCTGGGACCATATGGCGTTGAGGCACGTTCCCTGGGTGGTAGATAGGGGGTCCCTCGTGAGAGGGCTGCACTGAATGAAAAATAAGGTGCCATGAACCAACATGGTCTAAGGGAAGGAGACCCCGACAGAAAACCCCTGGTCCTCCTAGTAAGGGGGTTGGGGATGGGGGTAGCTTCCCTACCCTGCAAATAAAGAAATAGCTACAAAAATGCCGACGAAAAGACAAACAGCAATTCCTTTCCTGGAGGAGGAAGGTTCTTCTACCAGAAGATTTATGATGTCATATAGTGAAAGCCAGAAGTCTTCGGAAGCCACAGGACTGAGCCGCCTCTCTCTATCCAGGGACACAATCATGGGCACATGGAATGTCAAGACCATTTACCAGAGCGGGAAGTCCGCCCAGATAGCAGCGGAAATGCAAAAGTACAACCTTTCCCTGCTAGGTATCAGTGAAGCCTGATGGACGCTGTCTGGCCAGAAAAGGCTGTTAAGTGGGGAGATGATTCTGTATTCAAGTCATGAAGAGGAGAATGCCCCCCATACAGAAGGTGTAGCATTCATGCTGTCACCAGTGGCACAGAGAGTGCTGATGGGCTGGGAACCTCTTGGGCCAAGAATTATCACAGCAGCCTTTAGAACTAGGAGAAAGATCAAGTTGAACGTCATCCAGTGTTATGTGCCTACCAATGACAGAGACGAGGAAGAGAGACAAGAGTTCTACGACCGACTCCAGAGTGCTGTGGACAATTGTGCAGAACGAGACATCACCATCGTCATGGGTGATTTTAATGCCAAAATAGGGGAGGACAACACCGGATACGAAGAGGTGATGGGGAGACAGGGACTAGGGGAGATGAGTGAGAACGGGGAACAGACTTGTCATTGGAGGCAGCATCTTCCCACACGGAAGAATACACAAAACAACGTGGGTCTCACCTGACCATACTACAGAGAACCAAATAGACCATATCTGCATTAGCAAGAAATTTAGAAGATCCCTTCAAGATGTTCGAGTGTGGAGGGGAGCAGATGTCGCCTCAGACCATCATCTGCTTACCTTAAGAATAAAGCTCAAGTTAAAGAAAAGCAGCACAGGGACAACAAGAAAACAGCGCTATAATGTAGGCCTTCTGAGAGAGACGGGATTGAGAGAAGAGTTCAAACTGGTGCTGTCCAACCGGTTTTAAGCGCTACAAGAGCTAGTAAATGAAGAGGAGGCGGTCACCACAGAGCAGCAGTGGAAGGCAGTTAGAGAGGCACTGAACTCAGTCGGGAAGAGATCAGAAGAGCAGTGGCATTTTTGAAGAATGGCAAAGCCGCAGGGCCAGATGGCATCCCAGCGGAGGCTCTGAAAGCAGACCTAGAAACAACAGTAGAGATGCTGTACCCACTGTTTGGAAAGATCTGGGAAGAGGAGGTGATGCCGGCTGACTGGAAGGAGGGGTACCTAATTAAGCTTCCCAAGAATGGCGACATCAGCAAGTGTTCCAACTACAGAGGAATCACGTTGCTGTCAGTACCGCGAAAGGTCTTCAACAGGATCATCCTGGATAGAAAGAAGAGCTCCGTCGACCCCCAGCTGAGAGACCAGCAAGCTGGATTCCGGAAAAAACGATCATGTACAGACCAGATTGCGACTCTCCTCCATCATCGCGGAGCAGTCTTTGGAGTGGAGCTCCCCTCTGTATGTCAACTTTGTGGATTACGAGAAAGCATTTGACAGCGTGGACTGAGAGACTTTGTGCAAACTCCTACGACATTACAGTGTACCCACAAAGCTCGTCTGCCTGATCAAGAGCAGCTACGATGGCATGACATGTTGCGTGACCCACGAAGGGCAGTTCACCAGGGAGCTCCATGTCAGAACCGGCGTCAGGCAGGGGTGTTTACTGTCTCCGTTCCTCTTCCTACTGGCCATAGACTGGGTTATGAAGAGGACCACAGAGCAGAGAAGAAGCGGAATACAGTGGACACTGTGGACACAGCTTGACGACCTCGATTTTGCAGACGACTTGGCGTTACTGTCCCACACTCATCAACAAATGCAGGACAAGACCACGAGGCTTGCTGACATCTCGTCCCAGGTGGGCCTCACCATCCACAAACAGAAAACAAAGACAATGAGGCTTAACGCAAACAGGGAAGAACCAGTCTTGCTTGCTGGCGCCCCGCTGGATGAGGTGGAGTCCTTCACCTATCTCGGGAGCATCATCGACCAAAAAGGGTGGCACTGATGCAGATATTAGAGCACGAATCGGTAAAGCCAGAGCAGCCTTTCTCCAGCTGAAAAAAGTGTGGAGTTCCAGAGAGCTGTCACAACACACCAAAGTCCGGATTTTCAACTCAAACATAAAAGCAGTTCTCCTATATGGAGCAGAGACTTGGAGGTTGACAAAAAGCTGTGTCAACAGAGTACAGATCTTCATTAACAGTTGCCTTAGAAGAATCTTGAAAATCCACTGGCCAGAGAAGATCAACAGCATCAGACTCTGGGAGAGAACAGAGCAGATAACAGCAGAGAATGAAATTGGGCGAAGAAGATGGGGATGGATTGGTCACAGTCTGAGAAAGCCAGTTTCCAGTATCACTAGGCAGGCATTGTCATGGAACCCCCAGAGAAAGAGGAAAAGAGGCAGGCCGAGAAACACCTGGCGTCGAGTTCTCCAAGCAGACATCAAGAGACTGGGAACCACCTGGAGTAAAATCGAAGGAGAAGCACAGGACATGAGTCGCTGGAGGTCTCTTCTCGACGGCCTATACCCTGGGAGGGGTGACAGGCGTGAGTAAGTAAGTATAACTTTACACCGTCAGCAGAGGCGAGAATGACTGTTCCAACTATCGGGGAATTACCCTGCTGTCCATTGCTGGGAAAATCCTTGCAAGGCTGCTCCTGAATCGGCTGGTACCTGCCATCGCTGAAGACCAACTCCCAGAGGGCCAGTGTGGCTTCAGAGCAAACAGGAGCACCACCGATATGGTCTTTGTGCTGAGACAGCTACAGGAGAAGTGCCGCGAGCAGAACAAAGGGCTGTACGTAACATTTGTCGACCTAACAAAAGCGTTCGACACTGTGAGCAGGCAAGGCATGTGGCAGATCCTGGAGCGACTTGGCTGTCCCCCAAAGTTCCTTAACATGATTGTCCAGCTACACGAGGACCAGCAAGGCCAGGTCAGACTCAACAATGACCTCTCAGAACCATTCCCTATTCTCAACGGCGTAAAGCAGGGCTGCGTGCTGGCACCGACCCTCTTTACCATCTTTTTTAGCATGATGTTGAAGCAGGCCACAGTGGACCTCGATGATGACGATGCAGTGTACATCAGGTATCGTCTCGATGGCAGCCTGTTCAACCTCAGACGACTGCAGGCCCACACGAAAACCCTAGACCAACTGATTCATGAGCTGCTTTTTGCTGATGATGCTGCCCTCGTTGCACACACAGAGAGAGCCCTGCAGCGCATCACGTCTTGCTTCGCAGATGCTGCCCAGCTCTTTGGACTCGAGGTCAGTCTGAAAAAGACAGAGGTCCTCCATCAGCCGGCACCCAAGACAGTGTATCGCCCTCCTCACATCACCATTGGCGAGTCTGAACTAAAGTCAGTGCACCAGTTTACTTACCTTGGCTGCATTATCACGTCGGACGCCAAGCTGGACAAGGAGCTTGACAGCAGGCTGGCAAAAGCGAACAGTGCTTTCGGGCGACTTTTCAAGCGGGTGTGGCACAATCAACAGCTGAAAACAGGCACCAAGATCAGCGTGTACAGAGCTGTGGTCCTCACCACCCTGCTGTATGGTTCCGAGTCCTGGGCCCTCTACCGCAGCCAACTACGACTCCTCGAACGCTTCCACCAGCGCTGCCTGCGTACCATCCTGGGCATTCACTGGAGTGACTATGTCACCAACGTCGAGGTCCTTGAACAGGCTGAAACTGTGAGCATCGAGGCTTTGCTGCTGCGGACACAGCTCCGCTGGGTGGGGCATGTCTCCAGGATGGAGGATCATCGCCTACCAAAGATCACCCTGTTCGGCGAGCTTGCTACTGGACACCGTGACAGAGGGGCACCAAAGAAGAGATACAAAGACTGTCTCAAGAAGTCACTTAGTGCCTGCCAAATCGACCACCACCAGTGGTCTTCGCTTGCTGCGGACCGTGACACCTGGCGCTCCACCATTTACAAGGCAGCTGTCTCCTTTGAGGACTCTCGCAGAGCTAGCCTTAAGGACAAGCGGCTCAGGAGAAAAAACAGAGATGCCGCAGCTCAGAACCCTGGCCAGACCTTCCCCTGCAGCCACTGCGGTCGAACCTGCCTGTCTCGGATTGGCCTCCGCAGCCACGAACAAGCCTGCAGACGTCGTGGGCAACTCCTATAAAATCTTCGTTCGCGAAGTCAAGCCAAGAGACACCGTCAGCACATCACATGCACTGTGTAAAGTTATGAACAAGCACCAATTTTATTTATTTGGCCGTCCTGCAATAAAGTAGGCAAGATAACCAGATAACTCTATAAAATATGAATTTTAAGACCTACAATTTTAGTGACTGCAAAACAAAGATAATATCACAGCTATTCTTCATGAACATAACTCTACGTCATGCCATGTTACGTACATGCAATGATGATTGCAATTCCTGTTGTACATTTAAATTTGTGCAGTAACCTTTATGCATGCAGTATCTCAATATTTATCATTACAAACAGCTTTTAAATCTGCATTTTATAACTCAGCACCTTTACTTTTGTGCTTTAAAAAATGGTCCTGTGTCATCATGTTATGTTCAAACACACCATTTCGTTATTTTTTACCTTTCTTTTTTATGTTTTGTCATGAAATCATGTTAGTGCAAATGTCATTCTTCTTTTGTACACTACAGGCAATCAACAAATTTGTAAATAATTCTACTTGTCTAGTTACAATGCAAATGTGTGAATGTGACTGTGTAAAGTTATGTTCATGCATCCTGTTTTTATGTCTTCTTGCTACTGTTTATGTAGTGATGATGGACTAACAAATGAAATTTTACCAGAACAGTATGCACACTGTTTATAGGTGAAAGCAGGCTCGATGATAGTGTCTTCTTTAGAGACTTTTCTTGAATAATCTTAAGGTTTTTCCTATGTGAGAGTCAGAAGGTGTAAAGTTATGCACAAACACTTGAAAATTGCAGCAGCCCTTTTTGAAAATCACATAAACATCACTAGTTTGATATAATGGCTGTGCTTGTTAGTGGGTTTGGTATTCATACTTATTTTTTCCCAAGAGTTTGTGATTTGCCCTTGTGAGACCAAAAATTTTTTTTTTGTGAAGGTGTAAAGGTATGTTTAGTCTTGTGTGAATGTAAATGAATTTGTGCCAAAACTTGGCTCAATTTGTAAAAATTGGCTTATTTTCTATTGGAATAGTTGACAGCAGTCAAAAGTCATCTAGTGCAGTAATGTTTAGCTTAGAAGCTGTATTTCATTGCGCGAGATAAAAAGTGAGAATGACATTGCAGTGAAGGTGTAATGAACAACTTTGTCAGTATTCAGGACTATGTAAACATTATTTTTCAATTGGCTTTTGAACTTAAATCAGAGAGTGAGAGACTTGTTTCTGTGCATTTACCATAACATTTTACAATTAGTTCTTCAAGTAGAATAAAAATTAGTGACTTTTGGAAATTATGATTTATGGGGTAAAGTTATGTTTGAACATTTTTTGTGGCATAAAAGGTTGCATTTTCCACTAACACACTTTATTTATAGACATACCATTTATTCTGGATGAGTAACATACATTGAAACATACACATGCAAGAAATTGTTTGAAGCTTGTGTTTGTTGTGAATTGTTAAATGTGTGACGTAAATGTTATGTTCAAGCTTTAAACTTCAAAGTTCAATAACAACTAAACTGCAAATAACATAAAAATTTTATTTAGTGTTAATGTTTACTTATGCAAAGGTACATCAGATTTATATGAAATATTATTTTGCTTTTGAAAATGCAGGGTGCTGGTAACACCTTTCGGACACTCAGTCGTACTCTTGACCATATATGTAACAACACTTTTTTAGAGGTCTTGACAGCACTTTTTCAATGTCATTTTATTTCACTTGTAATAAACTTCAGATAAGTAACAACAAGGAAATTTGGGTCGCCTGACAATTTGTTATTTTCAAAGTTTACTGTAATTATATATAGTTCTTGTAAACTAAAACCAGAGTTTGAAATTAACTTTTTCAGCTTGGGGCTCCCTGGGCACCAGTCACAGCAAATCCTGAGGCAGAGGAGCAAAACTTAGGGCCCATTATGTCAAACTATAAATTACTGTAAATTTATGTTTAATCTTGTGAATCTTAATCCTAACTTTCAAATTTACAGTGAAAGACAACATGTAAACAGGGACAATTATAAAACAACATGATGCGTGTTTAACTGGTTACCTCTCAATCTTGGTCTGAGTCTGAACTCGAGCCAAGAGTCATTGTCAGTTCACAGGCACTGTCACCAGTGTCAGACTCCCTGTCCATTTCTGGGAAATTTCAAGATCTTTTGCACGCAAACTTGTTGGCTTCTTGGAAAAGGAAGGACATCATATCTATATTTCCTGAGTAGCTTCGCTTGCTCTGCTTTTGGTTCAGTCCCATTTTATGCGCAAGTTTTGAGAAACACTCATTATTGCGATCCAGTTTGACCCCGTAGTGGAGAGAAAACAAACAAAAATGATAGTATAGCAGCAAGGAAAAGGTTGTAATCTAACAGACTGTAGAAATTTTTACAGGGCGGATATGGCCCGAGCTCTGCCCACCCCCCCCCCCCCCCCCCCCTCATTAATTTTGAATCCAGAATACGCATTATCCACAGAATAAACTCAGGTACATCAAAGTTATGCAATATACTATTCTGAAACTAAAGACAGACAAAAAAACCCAATGAATACAATTTAAGATACAACATACAGATAAAGACAAGGACAAGCATTCAGACACATACACACTGATCCATATGCTAGTGCAATTTGAATACAATGTGGTGCATACATAGTGTTTCTTTAAGTTCTGTATTGCCCTGTTTCAGTTGACTGAAAATGCTGATGAAGAAAGTGGAGATGAAAAGGACAATGAGCACGTCGAGGTGAAAAAAGACGAGGCAGCTCCCCAGGTTGAGGGTTCAGCAGGCAGTTCTGCCAAGAAGAAAAAGAAAAACAAGAGGAAGAAAAAGAAAGGTGGTGATGGAAAACAGACAGTCCCAGCTGGACCTGTTGAGGTAATCTTAACCAATATCATACTGAGGCTAAAAGCTTCAAATTTGTACACTGCCATATGCAAGCTTCATTATAGTACTTAAAGATAAGGCTATAGACTAATGGCTTTAGCTCAAGGGTAGTGCCAGAATAGCTTGGCGCCTATAGGCGCCAAGCTATTCTGGCACTACCCTTGAACTATTTTAATCAAAACTTATTTGTTTCCTCAAAATACATTACCGATGGCATTACTATATGGAATATACCCCTTATCTTACCCAATTTCAGCCCAAGATCCTTTGTGTGTACCCACACGACAAGGGCCGTAACTCAGAGTTGTATCCAAGTGACCGGGTTGTCTCCCATCCCGCCAGTCTTACCCTTAGCTTCACCGGGAACTGTTCACCGGCTTTAGCCTCTCCGTTTGGATTAATTCTTCGGCTATTCTTCGTCACAGGTTTCGCTAGTGGCTAAGAAGATGGCGAGGTAAGGCCTCGGGTTATGCCTACGAGTAAACGGGCTGTTTACGAAACTGTCGGCATATCCCGTGGAAATTTGTCGATTTTTTTCGGTTAAGACTGGGCTTAGCCCTCGGACTGGGGGGTGAGTCCTTTGCACGGGGCCTTCGTTAGGGTCCCGCACGGTTGCTTTCATAGCTTCTGCTTTGTGTTGTAGTTCGCAGCTATGCACCTGTAGGAGGCGTAAAAGATTCCAGTGGCCGACAGACTCGCATACGCTGTGTCTTCTCTGTTCCGGCTGCTCCTCGTACCGTACCTGCGCTAAGTGCTCTACGTGGAAGGAGCAGAAGTGGTCTCAGCTGTGGGACTTTTATCAGCGGGGCCGCCCAGCGGCTACAGATTCTACCGCGTTGTTGGACAGTGAAAGGTCAGTGCTAGACCCTAAAGTAACTGTAACCCCCGCTCCCCCCACATCTCCGCACCGCAGAGCGACCTCTTAGATTGTGGGGCCATCTTCACGCCGGACACTGGACTCAGGCCCGTTAGCCCACTCATAGCGATGACTGGGAAAGTCAACCCTGTCTCACATGGTCCTTCGCAAGGAGCGACCAAGAGACCGCTGCCAGTTTCGCATGGTCCTTCACAAGGGGCGACCAAGAGACAGAGCACTCAGAAGACACATGGGGATGTTTCCACTAATCGCCGTCCGTCAGCCACCCCCAGCACACGCAGGCCTTCTAGCACGGGAAGTCGTAACTACAGAGGTAGCCCGTCTCCTCCACGTCGGGCTCCCGGCTGGATCTGGTCCCCTCATGCTTCTCGGCGGTTCTCTCCTCACAGCCGGTCCCCTAGCCCTCGGGGAAGTTTTGTGGACACTCCTTGGTGGGCCACTTTGATTTCTTGTCACGATTCCCTGACGGCTGCTCTCGACTCATGTAGGAGGCGACTTCCCTCACTCGTCGTTCGAGCAAGATCGCCGGTCAGCGCTACGGTAGTGCCCGTACTTCAGCAGCGGTTGCGCGCTGTGCGGCTTTCACCTGACCCTTGCGCACAGGCACCCCGAGCGCTCGCCCGACAGACCCTACTGGTCTCCGCCGGACAGGTTGGTTCCCCATCGTGATGTGGTTTCTGTATCGCCCGCACCTTTGGTTTATGCCGCGGACGTTCTCAGTCAGCACCCGGAAGACTCTGCGTCAGCCCTGGGCTCCCAGAACCCCCGCTCCTGCAGCGCTTCAGCGTCCGACATGGCAGGAGAGACACCTGGTTCATCTGAGACATCGCGGGTCCTAGATGAGGCGGTGCATTGATCTCCGCCTTCTTCCCTTGGAAGGATGCCAGCCCTCTCTGCCACTCAGGAGGAAGGCGGCGGCCTCGTTCGATGCTCCATTTCAGGCGAAATGTTTCAAGATCCTTCCTCAGCCCCCGGGATTTAGAGACCTTGCGGACGCCTTAATGAGCACCTGCGGAGTAAGCTGCGGGATAGGGGTTTCTTTGCGGAAACTCGTTGGCCGGCTGACGTCGATATCAAGTTTCAGCTAGTTTGGTACACGGGACACTCTCAAGCCTTCGCCTGCCCTCTCCCAGCGGAGGACCCTGCAGCGCAGCTACAAGCTGGAGGCAAGGTACCCGCTCGGGGTTTCTTTCACCCTGGTCTGGACATGGCAAGTCTGATTCGAAATTCCCTAGCTTGTGCGGGTTTTTGGACTTGGCCACGCAGGCGGTCGTGCGGAGTGTGGAGGAATTTTGGGAGTGGCCGAATGAGACTCGTTCGCGGGACATCCGCTCATTGGCGGTGACAGCTAATCGCGCCGTGCACAACATCGCGACCAACTCCATGGCAGCGGCGGCGAATTGCGACCTAATTACACGAGACGCCACGCTAAAGAGCTGTCCTGGCATCCCCTCGACCTTCGTCGCTCAACTTCGCTGTGCTCCTCAGGGCGGGTCCCTCCTCTTCGGTTCCACTTGGCAAAAGGTTAAGGATTCGGCTGAGGACCTGTGGCCAAGCGCTCCCAAAGCTGATTCCTCCTGGTTTCCAGCTTCCTGCAAGGACGAGGGTCGTGCCCTGCGGAGCTTCAGACCCACCTCCCGGCTGGTTACCAGACTACCTCCCAGACCCAGACGTCAGGCCTCGGCCCCCGCCGGGCCTAGGAACGCCCGGAGGCCCGGGCCAGGGAGGGCCTAGTGACTTGCTCCCGACTTCGCCCCCACCGATTCCTGCAGGATCTCCAATCGGCGGGAGGCTAGCGAGGCACAGTGATGAGTGGCGGTCGCTGGTGCCAGAGGACCCCTGGGATTCTCGACATGATCTCGGAAGGACTTCGGATCTCGTTTGGACCCTGCCCCCGCGGAGACACTTCCCTCTCTGGATGCGCGTACCAGTCGACCAGTGCAAGGTGGACTCTCTTCAGGGGGAGATTGCCGCGCTGCTTCAGAAGGCCGCCACGGAGTAGTAGCTTGACAGGACTCTACAGTCGGCTCTTCATGGTTCCGAAGCCCGGCGGCAATGGCGACCGGTCATCGACCTCTCGGCCCTGAACAAGTGTATTGTCGCCCCCACCTTTCGCATTTTAACAGCAAGAGCCTTATGGGCCTCGGTACAGCCTATGGACTATGCGGTCAGTCTCGACCTGTCAGACGCATACCGGCACGTTCCCATGCACCCAGCCTCTCGGAGTTACCTGCGATTCGCCTTTTGCGGGGTTGTTATCAGTTTTGGGCACTACCCTTCAGTCTCAACCTCAGCTCTTGGGTCTTTACGAGGATTATTTATACTGTAGTCGCCAGAGCCAGGCAGGATTCCTCGAGCCCTGCCTCCAACTATCTCTATGACCTGCTCCTCAAGAATCAGGACGTGGCCTCACTAGAGACGGACAGGGATGCTCTCCTAGCGCTTCTTCACTGGCTCGGGTTCATCGTCAACAAAGGAAAGTCGGACTTGGTGCCGTCTCGCAGGTTTGTTCACCTGGGCATGGAGAACCTGACCGACCTCAACAGGGTTCGTCTACCGGAGGCTCGGATCCAGAAGGTGGCAGCCTTAGCTCTTCAGGTCTCTTTAGCGGATGCGGTCCTGGCCAGGACCTGGCTCCAGCTCTTGGGTCTAATCAGCGCGGCGGCGGACCTGCTACCCCTCGGCAGGCTCTACTCGCGACCGCTACAGCTCCTGTACTGCTCCACTGGAATCCATTCTCGGGAGATCTCTCAGCTTCGATCCCAGTCCCGCTGTTGATCCGGCCGCATCTGCTCAGATGGACAGACCGCTCTTTGTAAGCGTCAGGAGTCCCACTCTTCCCCCCCTCCGCCTCCTTTCTCCATTTGCGCGGACGCAAGCCTCGTCGGCTGGGGTACCCACTTACTGCCGGAATTCAGCACTGTCTCGGGCCGGTGGGCTTCCGACCTTCGAGACAAGCATTTTAACTGGTTGGAGTTGAAGGCGGTGTGTTTGGCACTCATCAACTGGGAATCACGGCTCTGCGCCAGAAGTCCTGATCCTGTCTGACAATGCAACGCAACGGTATATTCAGAAGCTAGGCGGCACTCGTTCCCGGCCCTCTGCATGCTACTTTACCAGTTCTTCCTGTGGGGCAGGGATCGGGGGATTGCGCTCCGAGCACGGCACATATTGGGACACCTGAATGTCCTCGCGGACTCCCTCTCGCGACGAGGACAGCTCCTCCACACCGAGTGGTCCCTCCGTTTGGACATCTTCCGGATGATCTGTGCTCACTGGGAGACGCCCATGATCGACCTGTTTGCGACCAGATGGAACAAGCAGCTGCCGCTATTTGTCTCGCCCATCCCGGACCCCCTCACGTGGGCGGTGGACGCTCTGTCCTCCTGGGAGGGCCTCGTGACTACGCTTATCCTTCCTCGGTGCTGGCGCCCAAGGTGCTCCTCAAGCTACTGGGTTGCAACACGGCCGTTCAGTTGGAACAGGACGTGGACGACAGATCTTTGAATCTTGCCACCGACCCTCCTCTCTGGCTCCCCACGCCTTGTACGATGCTGGAGCAGCCCAGGCAGAATCTCTTCCACCCTTGCCCGGAGAGACTTCTGCTTCACGCCTGGAAGTGGTGCGGCAAGCCCTCACAGCGCGAGGTTTCTCGGATGCAGCAGTGGAGGCGATCGCAGCAGCCCGCAGACCATCCGCCCTTCAGGTGTACGAAGGGAAGTGGAGGGTCCTACAGTCCTGGGGCGAGTCCCAGCGCCTCTCCCCCACGGCTCTGACCACGCCTCAGCTGGGTGAGTTCTTCTTGTGACGGTTTACTGACCAGAACTTTGCCCTGATCACCATCCGTGGTTACTTCTCAATGGTGGCAAGCACTTATCGGCACTTAGTCCTACCAGACCCGGAAGCATGCAAGGGCCTCTCTGACCTGATGTCCCACTTCGCACTGCAGCAGGCCAGTCGCTCGTTTTCTCGTTCCATGCTGGGACCTCCCGTGGGTGTTGCCTTGGTTGAACTCCAGTTGGTTCGAGCCTCTTCTCTTGGCCCACCACACGGACGTGACTAGGAAGACCTGCTTTCTCTTGGCCCGCGCCACAGCGGCCAGAGTGAGCGAGTTGCATGCCCTTTCGGCGGACCCAGCCTGCATGCAGTTCAAGACCGACGGATCAGTTCACCTTCAGACCAATCCTTCCTTCTTGGCCAGGAATAGACCCCCTGCAGCGGCGCCCCGGGTGTTGAGTTTGACTGGTCCCAGACATCACGGCTGCAGGACCCGGCCCGAGCATTAAGAGTCTACCTGTGCAGAGTGAAGCCCTTCAGGAGAGGCCGCTCCCGCCTCTGCCTGCCCTCGGCCCCAGGCCGAGCTGGCATTTCCGCCCAGACGATCATGTCCTGGTTGGGATGGACCATCCGCTCCGCTTACAAGATCTCTCCCCACAGGTGGCCAGGAGAATGCAGATACGGGCTCACAAAGTCAGAGCGGTCACCGCCAGCATCGCGTTTGACCGCAACTGCGCAGTCAGCAGACATCGTTGCAGCGGTCGGGTGGCGAGCAGAGGCCACCTTTGCCCGCTTCTATCTCCGAGACCTCTCCGGCCAACGAGAGAACCTGGCCCTCGTCGGAGACCTCTCGGCAGCGCAACACTCCCTCCAAGTGCCTCAGGCGCCTCTTAGCTGAAATCGTCAGGAGGTTGCCCCTCGAAGCTAAGCTGTTAGCCGTGACGGGGTTTTTGGGCGGCATCCTCCTCTTTTTCGCTATTTTTCCATACAGTAATACCATCGGTAATGTATTTTGAGGAAACAAATGTATTTTTCTGTAAAATGTACTTTTTTGAAAAATACTTACTGATGGCATTACTCGGAGGACCCTCCCACCTACCCCGCTTGCCGCCTCTACGCTAAGTGTAAGACTGGCAGGAATGCACGGCTCACGTGACCGGATGGAGGGAGGGGAGACTACCCGGTCACTTGGATACAACTCTCTGAGTTACGGCCCTTGTCGTGTAGGTACACACAAAGCGTCTTAGGTTGAAATCAGGTAAGTTAAGGGGTATATTTCATATAGTAATGCCATCGGTAAGTATTTTTCGAAAAAATACATGTTAGAGAAAAATACATTTTACACACTGGTGTATTCTGATTGATAAGGGTTAAACCCTTTGTGTGTTGGTAGTGGTTTTAGTCGCGATGATTCCTGTAGGAATCATCATGACAAAACCTCTACCAACACGCAAAGGGTTAATGTTTTAGTATCAGTTGATCAGAGAACAATACTGACCAAGACTAGATGGAACGTGTGTCTTGCATGTGAAAGAGAGATAGAGAGCACTACAGTTTTGCAAACTAATTTTTCAGTTGAGAAGAACCGAATGGAGAAAGAAACATGCTTAGAAAAAACAGTTACAACACAATAAATTTTGTTGAAACTGTCTTTTCTAAGCATGTTTCTTTCTCCGTTGGGTTCTTCTCTGCATTTTACATGCTTGGCAGTCACCTTTTTGGTCTGGATTGCGTAATTTTTGAGTTGACATGTTATGTGTCACAGCAGTTACCAGAATCACTTTTGCTAACCTGTATTTCTCTCAATGATGCAGAACTAATTTATGTAACCAACACAGTAAAGCATTACCTGTTTGAGTGCTTGTGTGCTTGCAGCAAGTATTCACTGCATGTATCTTCAGACTTGCATTGTATTTAACCCTTTGGGTGTCGATAGTGGTTTTTGTCTCGTGACTAAAATCACTACTGACACTTAAAGGGCTAACACAATCTGATATATTTTTTCTTTTTTTTTTGACATGCCCATGACCGCAGGTGGAGGATGAGATAGAGGCCAGTATACAAGAAGTAAATAGGATCCTTGGTGATGCAGGGGTAGCAGGAGGAGATGCTGGAGCCCAGGGGGGTGGAGAGTTTACCATCAACATGAAATCTCTACTTAGTGTGGAGTACAAGTAAGTCATAGATTCTGAAGTGAATCAGTGATTATCATGTGGCAAACTTTGCTTAATCTTAGGTCTGATAAAAATGCTGTATATGAGAATGATTTTTCAGAGGTCTTCACCACTTCTGTGCAAATACTTGTTGCCTTCCCTCCTTCGCCTCCACCCCCCCCCCCCCCCCCTTTTCCACACACACACACACACACCACACGCACACACAAGGCATTTTGTTATCTGAACCTCACTGCAGATTGAAAACAACAAGATGCTTTTAAAAGAATAGATCAAGTGTGGTGCCAGAATAGCTTAGCGCCTACATGCACCAATCTTTTCTGGCACCATCTTTGAACTACATGTATATTGGTGCAGCCATATCTTCTTGTAGCACAGTCAGTGTTAGCCATTTGAAGCAAGATTATACTAGCTGATTTAGTTTCATGCAGTATGTGTGTGTGTGTGTGTGTGTGTGCGTGTGTGTGTGTTTCCTCAAAACACATTACTGATGACATTACTGTTAGGAATAGTGTCTTAGCTAGACTAATTTCAGCCAAAATTGTTGTGTACCTACATGGCAGGGGAGCCACAAGGGGCGCTATAACCTAGCCAGTAACCCGAGTAGCCTCCCTTCCAACCCCATCCGGGCACGCGCCCACCGGATTCCCGCCAGTCTGTTTCTTAGCTAGACTGTGGATGGTTGTGTACCTAGACGTCTCTCTTCGGCTGTGTATGGTGTAACCGGTCGTCGTGTGACTTGGACTCCCTTCACATTTCTGTGCTAATTACTGTGTGCTCTGTGATAACTACTGTGTGCTCTGTGCTAAGCTTGGAAGCTTTTACCTGTGGGATTTACCTTCCTGGAGTTTCGTGTGGAGTTGCACTGGACTTTGGCAAACCTGCGGTGGACTTGGTGGGGTCTCTGCCGGTGGTTGGGGCTGGGCGTCGTCGCTGTGACTTGGTTGGTCCCCTCCGACGTTCATTGGTTCGCTGGTCTCTCCGTTATGGCAAGGTAAAACCTTGGTTATTGCCCGCGACCGGCGCTCAGGGGAGAGGGAAAGGAGCACCAGGCATCGGCATACGCCGTCCACTTGGATTGGTTTCGTACTCGTCTTCGCGCGCATATGCTTGTTTGCGGGGCCTCAGGGGCCATGCCCGCTCGCCTATCAATGTTGACTATGTGTTGCAGTTTTCAAGTCCGCACCTGCACGCGCTGTGGAGACTTTCAATGGCCGAGTGACGAGCATGCCGTGTGCCTACCCTGTTCCGGCTGTGCCTCCACTCACCTGTGGGTGGTCTGCGCCCCCTGGCTGGAAGAGCAGTGGTCCCAGCTGTGGGGTTTCTACCACTGTGAACGGCCGACACCAGCCCGAGAGCGAGCACCTGCACCCGCCCCTGCAACTTCCACAGATGGGTCAGGACGTGTTTCCCTGGTTGTGGAGTCTCAGGCTGCACGAGATAGGCCAGCCTCTACCGATCCTAGGACTTCGGCCGGTTTTCGCGCCAACTCGTTAAGTACTGAGAGCATCCAGTATGAGTCTGGCCCACAACGTGCATGCATGATCCGCCCCCCGGCTGGGAGCCCGTCGGTGGCTTCTGGAGTATGGCCCTCCAAATCCTCGGCACAAGTCCAGCACAGACGTTCGGCGTCCCGCTCCAAGGTCAGTGACAGGGGCCCACAACCGGACAAGACTGCTGGACTAACCTGCGCCCGCTCGTCAGATAAAAGCAAAAGGGATGAGCCGGACTTACAACGAGATCGCATGCCCCGTCTACCCCGTGCGGACAGGCCACTGGCTAATAGAAGTACCGAACGGACTCCCGTACCTCGACGACGTTCGCGCTCACGGGACAGGTCGACTCGCCAGCGGACTGCGTCCCGCCTCTCTGATGCAAGCCGACACTCTAGCCGTACCTCCAGGCATGACGCGGCCCCGTTGATCATCCTGCCACGGCGCATCCTTCGAAGCCGGGACTGACTCATGGCGCGTCACGCTACTCCTCATCACGCCGGCCTAGACGTTCGGCTTCCCTGGCTAGACACCAGTCTCGGCATCTCTCCCGCTCCAGGCTACCGCGGTCCCCCTGTTGCAGCCACTCTCCGCGTGACCGCCGGTCAACACATTGCAGTACGGTCTCTTCGCGGAAGACTTCGCAGGACTCTACATCGGTTCACTCCTCGCGACACCGCTCACAGGTGAGAAGGACACCTCCCAGCGCGACGACCACTAGACGGGACGCCGCTAGCGAGACTTCCACTCACAGACGTAGAGCAGAATTGTTCCCATGCAGCTTCCCCGCGCGATTAGAGGATGACGCCCTCAGCTTGGCCCCGAAGACTCGGTGTGGGCACTTCTCAGGGATGACCGCTCCACACCGTCCAGACGCTCGCGCTCCCTGGATGACGTAGGATCGCAGCTGGCTCCCCTGGGCCATAGGATGGAGACTCTCCGGTCCCTGGACGAGGCGGTGTGTCTCATCGCCGCGTGTCTCTCTGTGGAGGACTGCCCCCACTCAAGACGAAAGCGTCGGCCTTTGTGGACGTGGAGCAACAGACCAAGCGTTTCAAGTGTCTTCCCCAGCCTCCAGGATTCCGGGACCTGCGCGACGCGTTCTCCGCTCATCTGCTGCAGGGCTCCTTGGGCGACTTGGGATTCTTCTCCGACTCCAGGTGGCTGGCGGACTTGGACATCACCTTCCGTCAGTGTTGGTACGCTGGTCACTCGCAGGCCTTCGCCTGCCCACTTCCGAAGGAGGATTCGTCGGCTCTGTCATTGACCTCCCGGCCATGTAATCTCGTCCCCGGCGTGGAGCTGACAGCAACCCTCATTCGCAATTCCCTGGCCTCAACGGGATTCCTGGACCTGGTGACGCAAGCCATTATTCGTCGCGTCGAGGAAGCTTGGCACTTGTCGATCACACCGCTGATGAGGAACATACTAGCTTTGGCGGTCTCGGGCAACCACGCGGCGTACCACACCTCCGTCAACACCATGGTCACGGCCGCTAACTGTGACCTTATGCGTCGGGATGCCTTCCTACACGTCTGCGGGCTTCCGACCAAATTGAAGAAACAGCTTCGGCAGGCACCGCTCGGGCGGAGAACTCCTGAAGGATGCTAACAAGGACCTTTGGCCCAGCCGTGCCGTTCCAGCCAGCAAGGCTGTGGGTCGTGCCCTGCAGTCCGTTAGACCCTCTGCTCGCCCCCTCACCAGAGGTGGCCGTCTACCCCCCCCGAGCCCCGGCCTTTGGTTGCTCCCGCACGCTCCCCGGCTCCACCTCCGCCCCTGCCCCAGCCTGGCCCAGGCCTGCCCGTCGCCCCGGGCGAGGCAGGGCCCACTGACTGCCTCCCTCCTCGGCCCCCGCCGACTGCTTCCGGGGTCTCCTGTCAGCGGGAGGCTTGCGCTCCGCAGCGACATGTGGCGGTTGCTGCTATCGGACGACCCGTGGATTCTCTCGACCATCTCCGAGGGACTGCAGATCTCCTTTCAGTCCCCGCCCCCCCCTGGGCCGCTCACCCCTGTGGACCTCGGTGCCGATAGACCAGTTCAGAGCCGACGCCCTGCGCAGCGAAGTTGCCGCCTTGCTTCGGAAGGCCGCCACGGAGGTGGTGACACGGCACGACTCTCCAGTCTTCTACAGCCGCCTCTTCGTGGTACCCAAGCTGGGCGGCAAGTGGCACCCCGTCATCGACCTCTCCGCATTGAACAAGTTTGTCGGCCCGTCTTTCCGCATGGAGACCGCCCGAGCTTTTCGCGTTGCAGTGCAGCCTATGGACTTTGCCATCAGCCTAGACATGTTGGATGCGTATCTGCAGGTCCCCATGCACCCCGCCGCCAGACGTTACCTCCGCTTCGCCTTCGGAGGCGTTGTCTACCAGTTTTGCGCGCTTCCCTTTGGCCTCAACCTCAGTCCCTGGGTGTTCACCCGCATCATGGAAGCCGTAGTAGCCAGAGCCAGGTGGATATCTTCGAGCCCAACGTCGAACTACCTGGACGATTTTCTCTTGCGGACCAGTCAGAGGCCTCCTTGGAGAAGGACCGAGATGCGCTTCTAGATCTGCTCAACAGGCTTGGATTCCTGATCAACGCGGGCAAGTCCGACCTCACGCCGTCTCGCCGCTTTGTCCACCTAGGGATGGAGTTTCACACCGGCCTCAACGAAGTGCGGCTGCTGGATCATCGAATTCAGAAGTTGGCGACCCTAGCGCTGCAGGTGTCTCAAGAGTGTGGCTTCATCTTCTGGGCCTGATGAGTGTGGCAGCGGATCTACTTCCCCTAGGACGTCTCTACTGCCGCCCGCTTCAGCTGAACCTGCTTCTCCACTGGTGACCCTCGACGGACGACCTCAAGTCTCAGGTTCCGGTGCTGCTGATGCTCTGTCCTCACCTTTTTTGCTGGGCGGATCCTCTACTCGCCTCGTCGCGTATGCCTTCCTGCCTACGGTGCTTGTCCCCAAGGTCCTGCTCAAGCTCAGAGGTTGCAACGCGGTTCTGTTCCTGGTGGCTCCATTCTGCTGGACCAAGTCGTGGACCACCGACCTCCTGAACCTCGCCACGAGGCCCCCGCTGCGGCTTCCCACCCCACGCAGGATGCTCAAGCAACCGCGGCAGGCGCTGTACCATCCATGCCCCGAACGACTCCTCCTCCACGCCTGGAGGTTGTGCAGCAAGCCCTCGCCGCTAGAGGCTTCTCAAGTGCAGCAGTGGAAGCTATTGCTACAGCCCGCAGACCCTTGACCAGACGAGTGTACGAGGGCAAGTGGCGAGTCCTGTGCGACTGGTGTGACAACAAGCGCCTCTCCCCCATGGATCTGACGGTTCCCCAGCTGGTGGAGTTCTTCCTCTGGCTCTTCACCGATTAGCTTTTGGCGCCAATCACGATTCGGGGCTACCTGGCCATGATCGCTGACACGTACTGGCATTTGGGACGACCCGACCCTGGTAACTGCAAAGACCTCGCCGACCTTTCGACATTTCGGTCTACAACGACCTGCCCTTCGATCGCTGGTGCCGCGATGGGACCTACCCTGGGTACTAACGTGGCTCAACTCAAACCGCTTCGAACCACTCCAGTTGGCGCGGTTGCCTAATGTGACGCGGAAGACCTGCTTCCTACTGGCACTCGTTACTGCTTTCAGGGTCAGCGAGCTGCACGCTTTATCAGCACGTCCCTCATGCTTGCAGTTTCGGACGGACGGCTCTGTACAACTGCTACCCGACCCAGCTTTCCTAGCCAAGACCCAGTCTCCATTGGCTGCCTCACAGATGGTCACTGTTCAACCCTTGAGAGATTCAGGCTCTACCCAAGAGACCAGACAGCAGGACCCGGTGAGAGCCTTATGTGTGTACCTGCGCCGGACCAAGCCGCTACGCAGGGGACACATCCGTTTATTCCTCCCTCTGTCCCCAGGTAGAAGTGACATCTCGGCCCAGACAATATCCTCCTGGCTCTGATGGGTGATATGCTCAGCCTACCAGGACCTCTCCCCTGATGCAGCCAAACGAATGAACATCAGGGCGCACAAGGTCAGAGCCATGGCCGCAAGCCTCGCATTCGACCGCAACTGCGCTGTCAAAGACATTGTGGCGGCCGTGGGCTGGTGAGCAGAGTTGACTTTCGCCCGATTCTACCTGAGGGACCTCTCCAGCCATCGCGAGAACCTATCGCTGGTGGGAGACATCGCAGCGGCGCAACACTCCCTTCTGGCACCCAAGGTGCCATAGGTAATTCTTAGCTGAAATTATCGGGAGGTTGCTCCAGGGAGGGCGGGTCTCGTTGGCAGTATTTAGGGGTTAGGGGCGTTATAAGCGGCACCCACCTCCTCTTCACTATTCTTCCTAACAGTAATGTCATCAGTAATATGTTTTGAGGAAACAAGTGAATTTTTCTCTAAAATGTATTTTTTCGAAAAATACTTACCGATGACATTACTCGTATGACCCTCCCACCTGCCCCGCTTGCCGCTGGTCCGCTAAGCAAACAGACTGGCGGGAATCCAGTGGGCGCGTGCCCGGATGCGGTTGGAAGGGAAGCTACTCGTGTTACTGGCTAGGTTAAAGCGCCCCTTGTAGCCTCCTCTGCCATGTAGGTACATAACAATTTTGGCTGAAATTAGTCTAGCTAAGACACTATTCCTAACAGTAATGTCATCGGTAAGTATTTTTCGAAAAAATACATTTTAGAGAAAAATTCATATTGCAGGCATCTCAACGCAGGCAATGAAATGCGGAGGATGTTTGGGTCTCGTGTTGTACAGGCTGAACAGGGGTAAGTTTTTGATTTTTGGGCGAACACAAGCTTTTGTCTTCTTCATTAACCCTTTTAGCCCCAAAGTCCCATTTCTCAAATTTTGGATTTGTTGCCTAATGACTATGTACAAGTTGCATTAGATGGCTTGACCATGATAATTTAAGGGCAGTGCCCGATTAGCTTGTTTTTGTATAAAATGGTGCTCAAACATCGCACACCAACAACCTGTTCGGTAGCCTGTTTATTCTGGCTTGGCCGTATACACAAAGTTTTATGACACAGGTCTAGATTTTGTTTCGTCACTCATTCCCTTGTGTATTTCGAGCACATTTTTGCTTGCAATAAGCCAGGTACTGCTCTCGTCAGCGGACCAACCTGACCACAATGGTGATTAATACCGAACTTTTGTTTTGTTGTGATTGTTCTGTGGATTTCTATTTGTTGGTGTCACTTTTGTTCTGTTTTTCGATTCATTGTGTTGTTGGGGGGAGGGTGGGGGTGGGGTGGGGGTGGGGGGGGGGCGGGTAGCACTGTTGTTTGTTGTTTTTGTTTTGGCGTGTTTGGCCGTGTTGAGTCATCACTGCCTGTGTTTGACTCTGGTTGGGTCTGTTCGTTTTTGTTATAGTACCTTGGTGTTCCGTCCAAGTGTTCCCATCTTCCGTTGGTTAGGTCAAATGAGTACAGATTTTTGTTGTATTTGCCTTTTGTGAACAGTTCCAAGAGGTTCATAAAGTGATTCCGGGCTGCGTTATCTCTGAAGAGACCCCTTAAGGCCGCCCATTCCATGAAGATGGTTGGGTTTAAGTTGTTGGTAGAGATGAAGACTGCGAGGAGGATTCTTCCCCAGTGTTTGACATTTCTGGTCCACATATACTTTCGTATGTTTCTAGGCCATCTGTTTGCTGGACCAAGAAGGTCCTGTAGTTTTCCTATGTTTGCCTGTTTCTCGCTGGTGCGTTAGGCTGTTGTTTATTCATTTAGTTGGGTAGTCACGTTTTTGTTACTGTTTTTTTCGGCTCGGTTTGGTTGCACCCGCCTCACTGCGACTGACTGCGTCCGTGGTATTCTAGTTCAGTCGCATGCCGTTTTTGTCTGGCGTGCGTGAATCATTGTTTATGCCTGAGTCATCTTCTGCTCAGGCCCGCGTGCGCGTGCTTTGTATTCGCACTTGTTGCTATGCGTAAATTTGAATTTCCAAATTTTGTTGCGACTTTTGTGCGTTGTTATTGGTGGAGAAGTCAACCTTGTATTACAGTCCGTTCGTTACTGTGTTGTTTCCTTCCTTGTTTTTTTTTTTGTTGTCGGGTCAATGTTCTTCATTGCATGTTGTTGTTTAGGGGCAATTTGTTTGCCTCTGTTTCTCGTTGTAGTGATGACTCCGTATTTGCATTTGTTGCTATGCGTAAATTTTGATTCCCAAATTTTGTTGCGACTTTTGTGCGTTATTATTGGTGGGGAAGTCAACCTTGTATTACAGTCCGTTCGTTACTGTGTTGTTTCCTTCCTTGTTTTTTGTTGTGGGTTCAATGTGTTAAATTTGCTTCTTGTTTTTTTAGGGGCAGTTTGTTTGCCTCTGTTTCCCGTTGCGTTGGGTGTCGGAATGACTCTTGCGCGCGGCCGCACGCTTCTTTATACCCGCAGCACGGCCCAGTGTGAGACACCAGTGAATTTTGTTGTTGGCGCTCGTTGATCGGTTGATCACTCCTCCTTTCCTGTCTGTGCGGCGCGCGGCAGGTTCTGTCCATATCGGTTTTGGTTCATTGCGTTGTTCCATCAAAATTGTTTTCCTGATCCTCCTGTTCCCCATTTGTTGTTATGAGTATGTTTCTAGGCCATTTTTTGGGCGTGTTAGGAGGGTCTTGTTGTTCAGTCCAGGCCTTAAAGGTTTTGCCTGTCAGTTTGGGTTGTGAAACTGTGCGTCGTTTATCTGGTGTGTATGGGTCAATTTCATACCACGCCTGGGTTCAGGTCCACGCGCTCCCAGTTTCTGTTTTTTTTTGGCATGTGCCATTGTCTTGGGCCCTGCGTCGTTATACGCGTCTGTTTTAGGCAGTGTGATCATCTGTTCTCGGTTTTGAGTTTTGATCTCCCATTTGGTTGGATAGTCACGTTTTTTGTGACTGTTTTTCGGCTTGGTTTAGTTGCACCCGCCTCACTGCGACTGACGTGTGCCGTCAGTGGCATTCTTGGTTCGGCTGCGCATCATTTTTGTCAGGTGTGTATGAGTCATTGCTTATGCATGATTCATTTTCTGCTTAGGCCCACGTATTCGCATTTGTTGCTATGCGTTAGGTAATTTGGATTCCCAAATTTTGTTGCGTTGTTATTGGTGGGGAGGTAACTGTTGTTTTACAGTCCGTTCGTGACTGTGTAGTTTCCTGCCTTGTTTTTTTCTCCCCTGCGCGGCAGGTTCTGTCCATTTCGCTTTCGATTCATTGCGTTATTTTATTAAGGTTGTTTTCCTGAGTCTCCTGTTCCCCATTTATGTTACAAGTATGTTTCTAGACCAGCTTTTGGCGAGTTATTCCGTCCAGGCCTCAAGGGTTTGCGTGTCAGTTTTGGGTCTTAAAACTCTGCGTTGCTTGTCTGGTGAGCATGAGTTAATCTCATATCACGCCTGGGTTCAGGTCCATGCGCTCTCAGTTTCTTGGCGTGTGCCATTATCTTGGGCCCCGCGCTGTTATGCACGTTTGTTTCGGGTGATGTAATCATCGGTTCTCAGGTTTGAGTTTTGATCTGATGATCGTTGTTGTCTTTTTTTTTCCTGTTCAGAGGTGAAGTCCAGGCTTGTTTTGCCCTTTGTTGTTCTTTTTTGTTTTTTTTGTTTTTGTTTCCCTGCAGAAACAAAAGGCACAGATGCATACGGGTCCCTGCGGAAAAAGGCACAGATGCATACGGGTCCCTGCAGAAAAAAAGGAAACCATAGGCACACATGCATAAGGGTCCCTGCACCGATGTTCACGTGTCCCTGCAGGCGCCAAGCTAATCTGGCACTACCCTTGAATTATCATGGTCAAGCCATCTCCTGCTGTAGAAGAAAGGGCTAAAAAGGTTAACCACTTCATTGCTGAGAAAAAGGGAATATGATTCAGCTGCTAGAGACATAGATCAGTATGAGTCCCCAACAGCTGCAGGGTCTCATGAAGATCTATGTCTGTTGCTGGTACCAATTTACCACTATGTTCAGTAGGTGACTGGGACTCTTCAGGGTTAATTTGCCTGCGAGGTAACGGAGATATCAGAAACGCAATCAGCGTCCATTGGCAGTGAAGTGATTAATCATAGTACCGCGAAATACCTTTTGTTTTTACTTCACAATTTTTTTGAGACAGCAGGAGATAGGTCAACTCAGAGCTCAAAGACAGTGCCTGATTGGGTGATTTGGTTGGTGCACAAAGGCGAAAGCTGATGAGACAATTTTTCAGTTTCTGTCAGCTGCGATGGTTGATCCGTCCCAGGGACTTGCATGAAGTACATAGCATTAGCAACTTATTTTTACTTGAATCCAGATATGAAGTAGTTGTATCCCATTTCTTGTTTTATTAACCCTTATCATTCAAAATACACCAATGTGTGAAATAAGTTTGACTAAAATAGTTCAAGGACAGTGCCAGAATAGCTTGGCACCTAGAGGCGCCAAGCTATTCTGGCACCACCGTTGAACTAAAGCGAATGGTCTATATCCTTATCTGTAAGTACTATAATGTAGCTTGCATATGGCAGTGTGCAAATTTGAAGCTTTTAGCCTCAGTATGATATGGGTTAAATCCATTGAGACCCACACACCAACACAAGAGTTATTCTGGCATTTTCCTGGAACTACCATGATTGCTCTAACTTTAGACGTGCCATGCTATTCTTTTAACACCCTCAAATCTTCTTTATCGATATATTTGCAGACATTTGTTTTAATCTCCATGACAACTCTCAGATATGAGCCTCTCAATAAGCAAAAGGTCAGTAGTACCTACTTTAGCTGCAGTTTGCCCGCACATTCTGCGGCCTTCAGTCAGCCTGATGACCTGTTGCGTACTGGGTTGTGCTGCAGTGTGTGAATATGATTTACTTGCATCTTGTTGTTTCAGTCGGCCAAGACACAGGAATAGAGCACCTCAGAGAAATGGTCGCCTGGTACAACCAAAGGACAACTGGCCTCATGTTGGTAGATCAGGTAAATAATTGGGTGGTGGGGTGTATGTGTTTCATTTGTGATTTATACTTGTGCTAATTTGTGGTTGTGGACTTTATAGTTTTCAGCCATAAGGTTTAAATCTCATACTGGGAAACGTGACGCTGTTCTCTTTTTCTTCATTATTTATTATTGCATTTGACCCATAAATGAAATGATTTTTTGGGTAAGTATTGAAATTGTTGATGGTTCAAGGGTGGTGCCAGAATAGCTTGGCGCCTCAGGCGCCAAGCTATTCTGGCACCACCCTTGAACATACATTCCAATTGCCATAATATGTGATAGAAGAACATGAACTTAAACCAGTAAGCCAAGATCCTCAAGCCTATGTCAGCCACAGTGGGCCCATGCACGACTGTGCGTGGGGCCACTGCGGCTGTCTTGGGCCTGAAGGCGTTTTGCTACTGGGGTAGTGAAATCTCACTGTGGGTGAGCTAAAAATAAACAAGGGATAAGATAACATTGCAAAGTTCTTATTTTATGTGATAAAGGGGAAGTTACTATTTTCCACCAAGCTACTCTTCTAAAATGGAAACATAGTCTGGGAGATGTAAAGTTTGAGAGTAGTGACCCATGGTTGATATGATGTTTAGAAGACTTGGTGGTGGTAACTTAACTGATTCCCTGCACTCATTTTCGTTTGTATTTGCAGGAATAACAATGTCATTAGTGGAGTCTGGTGACCGACGTGTGGGAGGGTCACAGTGTTTCACATTCGAACACAGTCCCCAATACCAGCAAGTTCAGTTCCAGTTTCTGGATGCCGTGCAGTCCTACAACCCTCAGAACATTGCAGTAAGGGAACTTATGATTGTACAATCAAACTCTGAAACGTTGTTTAACCTTTTGCCTACTGACTAACTATACTGAGTAACTTTTCTGTATTATATGCTCTGCCACTAAGTAATTCTGTTAAGAGTTAACCCATTTCACCCCAACACCCTACAGTAGACGGTGGATCGACCATGATATTTCAAGGATAGTGCCTGATTAGCTGGATGACATGCCACATGCCAAGCTAATCTGGCACTACCCTTGAATTAGCTTGGTCGATCTATCTCCTGCAACTGGTACATAGCCATAAAGTGACACCTCCAAACTGTTTAACCCTTATCATACATTACAGTACTTACAGATAAGGATATAGACCAATGGCTTTAGTTCAAGGGTGGTGCCAGAATAGCTTGGCGCCTAGAGGCGCCAAGCTATTCTGGCACCACCCTTAAACTATTTTAGTCAAACATTTCACACACAGGTGTATTTTGAATGATAAGGGTTAAATTGCAACCTGGGGGCTAAATGGGTTCATTTCTGGATACAGTGCACATGTCAAATGGTTTGTAGTAACACATTCAGCACTAATAATAGTCGAGCACACGCACTGCAAGTGAACCTTGACTGGACGGATTGCGCTGCTCATAGTGCACTACAGGAAGTTGTCTTGGCGGTGGCTGGAGCTGTCAGCTGCAGTCACAGAGGTCACTCTCGGTGGTGGTTTTTGTCGTGATGATTCCTGTAGGAATCATTGTGACAAAAACTGATATCGACACTCAGGGGGTTGACTTTGTTTTTGTAGGGTGGTTTATTTTCTCAAAATCTTTACCGATGGCATTACTACTAGGAAGGTTTGCTTAGCATACCAATTTTAGCCCCAAAAACTCGTTTGTGTACACCACAACCGGGCAGGCGACTAGGGCGCCATTACCAAGAGACCCTGTCTCCCTATCCGGTTGCACGCTCACCCTTTCCCGCCAGTCTCTTCGCTTAGCTTCACCTGACCGGTCATGTGCATCTCACGTGCTCCGACTGTGTATTGTGGGATTACCTTTGTGAACTTGACTTTCGTCAGTTTTACGTGGATTTACGTTGGATATTCCGTGGACGTGTGGTGCTTTTGTGTGGTGTTGGGTCCTTTGGATTACCTACGGTTTCTATGGATTTACTTGGTGGTTTGGTCTCTGTGGGATTTCTGGTCTCGGGCCATGACAAGGTAAAGCTTCGGTTACTGCCTCAGCCCTCGAATTACCGGGCGGCGGCATTGACTGGACATTATTTACGTGCCCGACCGGGAGCGCGGACCCTCACAAGAAGGCTCCGCGCCCTCACTCTGGCCTTTGTCTGTCTTATGTTGCAGTACTCAGGTGAGGACCTGCACCAGGTGTGGCGACTTCTAGTGGCCTAGCGACGACCACGATGCGTGCCTACACTGCTCAGGCTGCTCCTCTAGTCGGACATGCAACACTTGCGCAACATGGGAGGAAGAGTGATGGTCTCAGCTATGGGCGTTTTACCGGAGAGAGAGACCAGCACGGCTCAGACAGCTGACCGCCCTTGCAGCTACGGCAGCCAGTACTGGATTGCAGAGAAGGGCCGTATTGGACATTGTGGGCTTGTCGGCGTGGAAAAGGGACCTGCTGCCCCGCCACGAGCGGCTGAAGGAGCCTAATAGCAGCCGACGGACCTTGCCCCACAGTCAAGCCTTGGCACCAGGAGCTCGACCCCGCCTTTCGGCCTGGGATATGTCGAACTGCCCGCAATGGGATTTGTCTCTAGGTGTGTACCGGCATCAGGAGCTCAGTGCCCCTGCAGGAAGGAAGTTGGGCGAATTAAACACCCTCCAGGAGAGCAAGAGAGAAAGAGAGCCCAGGCAGCAGAAGCGGGGGACCACCCCTCTGTGAGGTTTAGTTAGTTAGTGCCCACCAGCCTTGGGCCGGACCAGCTTTTAGACCAGGCTGCAGCCAGGATGTGCCTCTCAAAGAGGGAGAGAAATGTTAGCCGCCGGCCGGACAGGCCACGAACCCATGTGTCGGGGTCCCGGGACGGAGAACAAAGCCAAGACGAGATAAGGTTCTCCGTCAGGGCAAGACTATTGAGATCGAAGTCCTCCATGGAGAGGAGGTAAGCTCAGTCAGCCATTACAGCCGACGGGACGTGCTTCTCCGTTGAGTTCGGACCCCGGAGCGCCACCCCCATGCCTTAGGAGCATGCAGAGCTGCCAACCCTTACGGAATTTCCGTAATTTGTTACTGAAATTGGTTTTGGTTACGGAATTACGAAAATGCGTGATTTTTTTACGGAAATTTAATTTGATTATTATTATTATTTTATTTATTAATTTTTTTGTGCTCCGGCGCATATGCAGATATTCGGCTTAGCGCACCAAACCGATCACGCGCATAGCTCGTGACGGAAGACAACTTAATAACCAATCAGTGCTCGAGTTGTATTTTTTAGCAGCCAATCGTATTGCTGTTATCACGTCACTGTTCCGTGTTGCAAAGATGTCGGCGAAGCGAAAGTGTGATGCAGGTAGCAGTGGTGGGGGAGATAAACAAAAGAAAACTCATTTCAGAGGTAGTTACATAGATAAATACCCATGCATCAAGCCTACAGTAAAACCGGATTACGTGAGATGTGATGTTGTTTGTGCGAATTCGACATTGAGGATTTAATGATGTTCAGCGCCATTGCGAAGGTTTCTTAGTGCACTACATTCCGTGAGGTAATTACTGAAGTTCCTTGGAAAATTACGGAAATTCTGATTTTCCATTACTTAAATTAATTTTGGGGGTTGGCAGCTCTGAGCATGGAGAGGGACACCCAGCGGTCTCGGTCCCCTCGACGCTCGGGGATGGAAGCGCCGCGACCGAAGGGAATTCCCCTGCAGGACAGATGGGGTGTACATTCAGTACCCAAACGGAAAATGGCAGGCAGAGGCAATACCAACAGGCCTTCACTGCACAAATTACAGAGAGCCCTGGTCCATGCTGCAAACACCCTTAGTGGCACTGCAGACCCTGATGCCCAGATTGTCTTCCTGACTGATGCCATGCCTGTTCATGAGGCAGCAACAGCAAGCAAAATGCCATGTCTACAAGAGGCACTGCAAAACATCAAGTGCACCAGACTGGTGCTGCAGTGGATCCCTTCACACTGTGGCATCTACGGCAATGAAGAAGCTGACAGAATGGCAAAAGTGGGCGCAGAAAAAGAACAAGACGAAAATGGAGTTAGCTTCACAGAGATGAAGACCATCATTAAGTCGGTGTACAGACCACCACAACGGCTCCTAGACAGTTACCATCAGCTGTCCAGACAAGAGCAGGTGACCATCTTCCGTCTGAGGACCGGGCACAACCGACTCAATTTCCACCTGCACAGACGCTTCCACCTCGTGCCATCTCCCCTGTGCCCTTGTGGAGAAGCAGAGCAGACCACAGAGCACATCCTCCAGGACTGTGGGAACCACCAGTTGCTGAGGGAGGAGATATGGCCGAAGCCTACAAGAGAAACTGTATGGGCCTGTGGAGGCGTTACGGAAGACCACAGATTTTATTTTGAGAGCCAAACTCAAAGTGTGACGGCGTTCGAGAAGAAGAAGAAAAAGACACGCACAGACGGGACGAGCATCTACCACAGACAGAGACAGCACGCCGCAGACACCACTTGCGAAGGGAGGGCTCCTTTTCCCACTCCTCCTCCACGGGCCGGCGGACAGGCTCGAGTACGCAGCAGCGGCAGACCTCTTCGCGGTACCAGACCTCGGCGGCACCCTCTAGGAGCAGCCGATCTTCCGATCAGACATCCAGGTCTCGAAGTCGACGCAGGGTCTACTCGGTTAGCAGCCGCAGTATGCACGCAGCCTCCCTTCGAAGCCTTCCCAGCCCCCCCGGCGGTCCTCGACGTTTCTCGGAAGCGGATACTCCTGAGTTTCCACTCCTTGGTCGACGCACAGACCTTCGCTTTCTCCCCCGGCGCGGGCAGCGACGGACGACGAGGAGGCGCTCAGTCTTCACCCAGAGGATTCAGTGTCAGGGTTGGGCGTAGGTGACGTTCACCTGGCTTTGCCCAGCGGCTGTTCATCGCTCTCCTCTTCCTTGGTCGGCGCGGCGCCGGCTGCGCATGCTCACCGCTCCTTGGACGAGGCGTCCTGGCTCATCGCGTCCCTCGGTCTCCGCCCCTGAAGAGGAAGGCCTCGGTGACGGTCAACGCTCTGCGGCAGCCCAAGCATTTCAAGTCTCTACCTCAACCGCCGGGCTTCAGGGACCTAGCGGAGGCTTTCTCATCACACGTGCGACAGGACAGTTTTGGAGACCAGGACTTCTTCTCGGACTCCCAATGGCCGGCGGAGATGGATATCAGCTTCCGCCAGCACTGGTATGCAGGTCACTCCCAGGTGTTCTCCTGTCCCCTTCCGTCCATAGACAAGGAGGCGTGGTTACAGACAGGGACACCCCGGGGCCAACGGACACAGGCATCACGAGGATTGGACAAGACGTCAACCTTGGTCCGCAACTCTCTGGCGTGCGTGGGTTTCCTCGAGATGGCGACGCAGTCCGTGGTCAGGTTTTTGGAGAACACCTGGGACCTCTCGGCCTCGGCCCCTCTGCGCGGAGTACACTCGGTGCTTACTTACTTACGCCTGTCACCCCTACCCGGGTATAGGCCGTCGACGAGAGACCTCCAGCAACTCCTGTCCTGTGCTTCTCCTTCGATTCTACTCCAGGTGGTTCCCAGTCTCTTGATGTCTGCTTGGAGGTCTTGACGCCAGGAGTTTCTCGGCCTACCTCTTTTCCTCTTTCCCTGGGGGTTCCATGACAATGCCTGCCTAGTGATACTGGAAGCTGGCTTTCTCAGACTGTGACCGATCCATCCCCATCTTCTTCGCCCAATTTCATTCTCTGCTGTTATCTGCTCTGTTCTCTCCCAGAGTCTGACGTTGCTGATCTTCTCTGGCCAGTGGATTTTCAAAATTCTTCTAAGGCAACTGTTCATGAAGGTCTGTACTCTGTTGACTGTGGTTTTTGTCAATCTCCAAGTCTCTGCTCCATATAGGAGAACTGCTTTTACATTGGAGTTGAAAATCCGGACTTTGGTGTGTTGTGACAGCTCTCTGGAGCTCCACACTTTTTTCAACTGGAGAAAGGCTGCTCTGGCTTTACCGATTCGTGCTCTGACATCTGCATCAGTGCCGCCTTTTTTGTCTATGATGCTCCCGAGATAGGTGAAGGACTCCACCTCCTCCAACGGAGTGCCAGCAAGCAAGACTGGTTCTTCCCTGGTTGCGTTCAGCCTCATTGTCTTTGTTTTCTGTTTGTGAATGGTGAGGCCCACTTGGGACGAGATGTCAGCAAGCCTCGTGGTCTTGTCCTGCATTTGTTGATGAGTGTGGGACAGTAATGCCAAGTCGTCTGCAAAATTGAGGTCGTCAAGCTGTGTCCACAGTGTCCACTGTATTCCACTTCGTCTGTGCTCTGTGGTCATCTTCGTGACCCAGTCTATGGCCAGTAGGAAGAGGAACGGAGACAGCAGACACCCCTGCCTGACACCGGTTCTGACCTGGAGCTCCCTGGTGAACTGCCCTTCGTGGATCACGTGACATGTCATGCCATCGTATCTGCTCTTGATCAGGCGGACGAGCTTTGTGGGTACACCGTAGTGTCGTAGGAGTTTCCACAGAGTCTCTCGGTCCACACTGTCAAATGCTTTCTCATAATCCACAAAGTTGACGTACAGCGGGGAGCTCCACTCCAGAGACTGTTCCACGATGATGCGGAGAGTGGCGATCTGGTCTGTATATGATCGGTTCTTCCTGAATCCTGCTTGCTGGTCTCTCAGCTGGGGGTCAACGGAGCTCTTCATTCTCTCCAGGATGATCCTGTTGAAGACCTTTCCTGGTACTGACAGCAAGGTGATTCCTCTGTAGTTGGAACACTTGCTGAGGTTGCCTTTCTTGGGAAGCTTGATTAGGTACCCCTCCTTCCAGTCAGCCGGCATCACCTCCTCTTCCCAGATCTTTCCAAACAGTGGGTACAGCATCTCTACTGTTGTCTCTAGGTCTGCTTTCAGAGACTCCGCTGGGATGCCATCTGGGCCTGCTGCTTTGCCGTTCTTCAAGAATGCCACTGCTCTTCTGATCTCTTCCCGGCTGGGTCTGTCACAGCTGATGGGTAGGTCGGTCTCTGGCAGCTGGATGTCTGGGGAGTCGGGTGGGCTAGGTCTGTTCAGTAACTCTTCAAAATACTCGGCCCATCTGTCGAGTTGGTCTGCTCTGTCTGCAATAGGCTTGCCTTCTTTGTCTTTTACTGGTCTTTCTGTATGGCCATACTTGTCCGACAATCTTCTGGTAATGTCGTAGAGCTGTTTCATGTTGCCGCTGCCTGCTGCCTTTTCTGCCTCTGCTGCCAGGCTGTCTGTGTAGGCCCTCTTGTCTGCCCTGATACTACTCTTCACCTCGCGGTTGGCTTCCGAGTATTCCCCCTGTGCCCTTACTTTGGCTGCTCTCGTGCGACTGTTGTTGACAGCTGCTTTCTTCTGCTTCCTCACTTCTATCTTCTTCAAGGTCTGTGCCGACAGCCAGTCCTTGTGATGGTGTTTCCTGAACCCTACAGTGTCTTTGCAGGTTGAGTTCAGCGCCTCTCTAACTGCCTTCCACTGCTGCTCTGTGGTGACCGCCTCCTCTTCATTTACTAGCTCCTGTAGCGCTTGAAACCGGTTGGACAGCACCAGTTTGAACTCTTCTCTAACTCCAGTTTCTCTCAGGAGGCCTACATTATAGCGCTGTCTTCTTGTTGTCTCTGTGCGGCTTTTCTTTAGCTTGAGCTTCATTCTTAAGGTAAGCAGATGGTGGTCGGAGGCGAAATCTGCTCCCCTCCTCACTCGAACATCTTGAAGGGATCTTCTAAATTTCTTGCTAATGCAGATATGGTCTATTTGGTTCTCTGTTGTATGGTCAGGTGAGACCCAAGTTGCTTTGTGTATTCTTCTGTGTGGGAAGATGCTGCCTCCAATGACAAGTCGGTTTAGAGCACAAAAGTCTACAAACCTCTCCCCGTTCTCACTCATCTCCGAGCCTAGTCCCTGTCTCCCCATCACCTCTTCGTATCCGGTGTTGTCCTCCCCTATTTTGGCATTAAAATCGTCCATGATGATGGTGATGTCTCGCTCCGCACATTTGTCCAAGGCACTCTGGAGTCGGTCGTAGAACTCTTGTTTCTCTTCCTCGTCACTGTCATTAGTGGGCGCATAACACTGGATGACGTTCAGCTTGAGCTTTTTCTTGGTTCTAAAGGCTGCTGTGATAATTCTTGGCCCAAGAGGTTCCCAGCCCATTAGTGCTCTCTGTGCCACTGGTGACAGCATGAATGCTACACCTTTTGTATGGGGGGCATTCTCCTCTTCATGACCTGAATACAGAATCATCTCCCCATGAGCCTCGACCTAGCGGACCCATATCTCCATCGTCGCGGCGGTATCTGCGCTTCGCCTTCCGCAGGGTGGTGTATCAGTTTTTGGCCCAGCCGTTCGGACTCAACCTTAGCCCACGGGTCTTCACCAGGGTCATAGACGGAGTCGTTTCCAGGTTCCGAAAAACGGCCTCCAGCCCAACCTCCAACTACCTGGATGATCAGCTCCTCTGGAACCAGAAGGTGAAAGTGTTGGAGGAAGACAGAGATGCCTTGCTGACTCTGCTCCGCCGACTCGGTTTCCTGGTCAACGGAGGCAAGTCCGACCTCACTCTGTCGCGCAGGTTTATCCACCTAGGCATGGAGTTCATGACCGATATCAACCGGGTACGACTCCCCGAAAGGCGGATACAGAAGATAGCGGAGATAGCGCTTCAAGTCTTTCGCGCAGAGGCTCTCCCGGCCAGGGTCTGGCTCCAACTGTTGGGCCTACTAGGCACGGTGGCGGATCTCTTACCCCTCGGCAGGCTCTACACTCGGCCGATACAGCAGCATCTGCTCCTGCACTGGCACCCCTCCTCGGGCGATCTGGCAAACCTGGTTCCGGTGTCGGCACTGGTTAAGTCGCATCTCCAGCGGTGGACGGACAGATCCTGGCTAGCGTCAGGGGTACCCCACTTCTCCCCTCTGCCACAACTCTCCATCTGCATGGACACAAGCCTCTCCGCCTGGGGGGCGCATCTGCTGCCGGAGTTCGTCACAACTTCGGGCAGTTGGATGGGGGAACATGCAGGCAGACATATCAACTGGCTGGAGATGAATGCCGTGTGGCTAGCGCTAGTCAAGTGGGAGGAATGCTTCTCGCAACAGGCGATTCTGGTGCTCTCCAACAACTCGATGGTGGTGGCCTACATACAGAACCATGGGGGTACGCGCGCGCACCCTGCCTCTGCATCCTTGTGTACCAGGTCCTCCGGTGGTGCAGAGATCGGGGCATCACGCTGCGGGCGCGGCACATCCCAGGCTATCTCAACGTCCTCGCAGACTCCCTATCCCGCTGCGGCCAGCTTCTTCACACAGAGTGGTCACTGCGCCCAGACATCTTCCAGCTGCTCTGCGCATGCTGGGCGACGCCGATGATCGACCTCTTCGCCACGAGGTGGAACAAGAAGCTGCCACTCTTTGTCTCCCCCATTCCAGATCCACAAGCCTGGGCCGTAGATGCGCTCTCTATCCCGTGGGACATACTCCTAGCGTACGCGTTCCCGCCAACAGTCCTGGTGCCAAAGGTGCTCCAGAAGCTCCGGGGCAGCAACGCGATCCTGATCCTTGTGGCCGCTTTCATCTGGACCAAGAGCTGGACCACAGACCTCCTGAGACTCGCCACGGACCCGCTCCCCACTCCGCAGACGTTGCTCAAGCAGCCCCGGCAGCAACTGTTTCATCCGTGCCCAGAACGACTGCTGCTATACATTTGGAGATTGTCAGCCAGGCCCTCGCAGCTAGAGGCTTCTCGGGTGCAGCAGTGGAAGCAATAGCAGCGGCTCGGAGGGCCTCTAACCGTAACGTCTACGAGGGAAAGTGGTGAATTCTCCAGGCCTGGTGCGCAGAAGAACGGCTCACCCCCACGGACCTGACTAACCCCCAATTGGCCGAGTTCTTTCTGTGGTTACCTGGCAATGGTGGCAGACACTTATCGACACCTGGGACGACTGGACCCGGGTGCCTGCAAAGACCTCTCGGATGTGATGCCGCACTTCGATCTTCAACGGCCAGCTTTCCGCTCGCTGATTCTGCGCTGGGACTTGTCATGGGTGCTCACGTGGCTCAACTCGGACCAGTTCGAGCCACTACCACTAGCGCGACTTGGAGACCTAACCAGGAAGACCTGCTTCCTGCTCACCCTCGCCACAGCCTCTCGGGTTAGCGAGATACACGCCTTCTCGGTGCGATCCTCCTGTCTCCAACTCAGGGCTGAAGGCTCAGTGCAGCTCCTCACCGAACCTACGTTTCTGGCCAAGAATCGCCTCCCAGCATCCGCGCCGCAAGTTTCGACCATCCGTCCACTCAGGGCGACGGACCAGGCCCAGGAGTCCCGTCTACAGGACTGTCAGGGCGCTTAAAGTATACCTGTGCAGAACTAAGCCACTAAGACAAGGGCGCTCACGCCTATTCCTGCCCTTGGCTCCGGGCAGATGAGACATCTTGGCGCAGACGACCTCTTCCTGGCTATGCTGGGTTATCCGGGCGGCGTACAAAGAACTCGCCCCGGAACAGGCCAGGACGATGCGCATCCGGGCACATGAACTCAGAGCAGTGGCTGTGAGCGTCGCCTTTGACTGCAACTGCGCAGTGAGAGACATTGTGGCGGCCGTGGGTTGGCGGGCCGAGTCTGCCTTCGCCTGCTTCTACCTGTGAGACCTATCCGGCCAGCGCGACAACCTGGCCCTAGTGGGGGACATCTCGGCGGCGCAGTACTCCCTCCAGTCGCCTCAGGGGCCATAGGTAACGCCTAGCTAAAATTGTCGGGAGTGGGCGCGTAGGGGGAACCTTGATGTGTAACGCGCGGAGGCGCTCGGGCTGAGGTGTTCTAAGGGATGCGGCACCCTCCTCCTATTCGCCATTCTTCCTAGTAGTAATGCTATCGGTAAAGATTTTGAGAAAATAAATGGATTTTCTCTAAAATGTATTTTTTTCGAAAAATAACTAACGATGGCATTATTCAGAGGTCCCTCCCTCCTACCCCGCTTGCCGCAGTGGAGCTAAGGCTCAGGGACTGGCGGGAAAGGGTGAGCGTGCCACCGGATAGGGAGACAGGGGAGGCTACTCAGGGTCTCTTGGTAACGACGCCCTAGCGTTGCCTCCCCGGTTGTGGTGTACACAAACAAGTTTTTTTGGGTAAAATTGGTATGCTAAGTGAACCTTCCTAGTAGTAATGCCATCGGTACATATTTTTCGAAAAAATACATTTTAGAGAAAAATCCATTTTGGCTATATTTCAGAAAACCATCTGGATTTGAATAAAAGTAATAATAATAATATTATGATAATACTGCTGATAATAATACACAACATTGTTTGTATTGGGAGGCTCTTTTCCCAGTTGCAGTTGTAAATGGATGCAAATTATTGACATGATTGTTTTCTTCATTTGTTTCAGAATATTTTACATGAACACCCATACCACATCGATTCCCTGATACAGCTCAGTGAAGTGTTCCGCATGAATGAAGATGCTCAGACAGCTGTTGACCTTATTGGTGAGTGTACTGCAAAGTTCTTTCAGTAGTAACGTCAGCGGCAATTAGTGTGTTCCACTAGCCAGCCCACTGCAGTGTAGAATGTAAGATTGTTCTTGTTGACTTGTACTTTTGTAGATACAGAATACAATTTCAATCTCAGATAATCTTTGTACTGAGCTGGTATGTAGTCTTCAGAGGACAACTACCGGTAAGGCCCTTAAGGAAAGTATTCTGTTTCTGATTTCACCACTTATAATCCTAGGTAGGCTGGCTTTTTTACTTTGTTGTTGTTGTTTGTTTGGGTTTGTTGTTGTTGTTAGTAGCACAGATAGGTGTGAGAGCAGATGATGCAAGTGATGTCCTTTGCGACATCTGCTAGTTTGACACAAGTGATATCACTTGCATCATCAGCTCAATATCACAGCATTTTTTTTTTGTTTTTGTTTTGCTTTTTATCTTCCCCCCCCCCCCCCTTCCTTTTGTGAAAATGCAAAACATAAAACATGGTCTTTCAGGCAAGCAGGTGTAGAGGTTTTTTTGTGAGTGGCCTAAAATAGTTTGGCACCACCCTTGAACTATCACAATCCATCCATATCTTTCTGTAATTTGTCTCTAGGTGACAAGCTGTTCTGGCATGACTCTTTAGCTATCCTCATGGGTTACACTTTAACAGTCTTTAGTGTTGGAGACTGATTTTGCTTTTTCTAAATGTCTGAAAGCTGAATTTCATCTTTTTTGGTACACATGATATAGTCTCTCAGCCAGCTTGTTACATGTGCAAGAGACATACATTCTCAAGAGCCCTTGCAGCTTACAGTTTACATCTGCAGACTGTGTTACTCATCCATGGGTAACTCTTCACTGAACAGAGAACTTGTTTGTTTTCTTACACATTAGTATGAAATACTGTTTGCCCTGGTACATCAGGCACAAAGGCAGCCTGAAGACACTTTTCAGTCTTTTCAATGTTTAGCTCTTTGGGCATCGGTAGCAGTGTTAGTCACAATGATTCCTGCAAGAATCATCACAACTAAACCTGCTACCAACACCCAAAGGGTTAGGACTGTCACTGATGTACTCTGGTCCATCCAGAACTTCTTGTACTGTGTCATTCTTAGTGCCAAGCTGGTCTTGCACCGTCCTTGAATTATCAGTATCATGGTCGATCCGTTCTGTACATTACTAGGTATCTATCAGTACCGAATGGAGTAAGCTTGCAACAGTGAAGTCTTTTTCTGTGGGCAGAAAGGGCGGTGTATACTTTTGAGTGTGCCTTCCACCCCCTGTTCAACGTTGCCACAGGAAACTGTAGGTTGGACTTTCGACGACAGGAGAACAGGTAACTCCCGAAACTCTTGTCAGAAGATTTTGTTGATCATCATGATCCAGACTTTAATTTTACGGTCATTTCAAGATAACATCAGAACCTGTTTTGATCAACCAGCATTTTTGTGAGAAAAATTTGGTCTTAAATTAAAAGACGGATGCTCCCTCAAGAGAAGTCTTGAAGGACAAAAAGTGTCACCTGTCATTAAAGACCACCATTCAGGTGGCTTCAGCCACTTGAATGGTGGTCTTTAATGACATGATCTCTTGTAAGAGTGGTCACTCAAAACAGGTTCTGCTGTACACTTGCTCAGACACTTCCTTACATCTGCAAGAAACATAACTCTTTCACATTCAGATACAAGGATTTGAAAAAAAAAGTGGAAGCTTGATCTTTTATCTTTTTCCATGTCATTCAAAAATAATACAAATAGCTATACACTGGTATTGCTAGTTCTCTCTGATTGACCACCTGTGACCAAGGTTACCATGTATTTCTTGCCACATGGTCTTCGACTGTTACAGTGATCCTGTACATGTATAATGTGATGACATGTCCAGGGGTCACTCTAGTGGGTTTCATTGAATTGCCCGTACTTCAAGTGTTGGAAGATTGTTTAACCCATATCATACTGAGGCTAAAAGCTTAAAATTTGTATGCTGCCATATGCAAGCTATATTATAGTACCTAGAGGTGCCAAGCTATTCTGGCACTACCCTTGAACTATTTTAGTCAAACTTATTTCACACACTGGTGTATTCCGAATGATAAGGTTAAGGTTAAAGAGTGGTGTGCTTGTCTATACTTAGGCTCATGTGTTTATCAAAATGACGTAAGTGCCATTGTGTTACATTCCAGAGCCTTCTATCTTCTGTTGTTTAAACACCTGACAGCAGTGGCTCAGCGTGCTTGTAATCGCACTGCTCTCGAGTTCTGCAAACTTCTTCTCAGGTACGCTGCTGCTGCCTAAAACAAAACACTTCAGGCTTGCTTGTCTGTATGACTGCAGTGTGTGTGTGTGTTTTTGTATGTGTGTGTGTGTGTGTGTGTGTGTGTGTGTGTGTGTGTGTGTGTGTGTGCGTGCGTGCGTGAGTGCATGTGTGCATGCGTGTGTGTGTGTGCATGCATGTTTGTGTGTGTGTGTGTGTGTGTGTGTGTGTGTGTGTTTGTGTGTTTCTGTATGTGTGTGTGTGTGTGTGTGTGTGTGTGTGTTTCTGTATGCGTGTGTGTTTGTGTGTGTGTGTGTGTGTGTGTGTGTGTGTGCAGCTAGCTCAGAGTGAGTGTCCCCCTAAAAGTAATTAACCCATTTAACCCCCACATCACATTTGCTAAAGTTTCCTAATGTTTGGATGTGTCACCTAATGACTGTGTACCAGTTGCAGGAGATGGATCAACCATAACAGTTCAAGGGTAGCGCCCGATTAGCTTGGCGCCATCAGGCGCCAAGCTAATCTGGCACTATCCTTGAATTGTCATGGTTGACCATCTCATGCTGTCGTGATTCAGGGCTAAATGGGTTAACCGTGGAGAATTGTTTGTTGACCATTCATGTGCTGGTCTGTCATTTTGAACTACTTCAGGAGAGCTGTTTGGTCCAAAAGCTCAGATCAGCAGACATTTCTGGTCTGCGATTTTGGACTTTACAGAATAGGACGGAAAAGGTCCAAAGTCGCAGACCACACATTTAACACTTTTCTTGTGTGTGCAGTTTGGACCCTGATGGTGACCCACTGTGCGTTTTGCTGATGATCGACTTTTACGCTCTGCGCTCTGAACAGTACAGTTTTCTTGTTCGCCTGTTTGAAGAGTGGGAGGTAGGTGCACGTGTGTCTGTGTATGAGCATGGCACGTGTGTGTGTGGGTGCTTTAGCACAGTGAAGCACCAGCCAATCTGAAATATAAAAATATAAATAACAAAGACAAGGGAAAACATACTGAATCATTCTTTTGTACTTTGCAGATGACCATTAACCCATATCATACTGAGGCTAAAAGCTTCAAATGTGTACACTGTCGTATGCAAGCTACATTATAGTACTTACAGATAAGGATATAGACCAATGGCTTTAGTTCAAGGGTGGTGCTAGAATAGCTTGGCACCTAGAGGCGTAAATCTATTCTGGCACTACCCTTGAACTATTTTAGTCAAACTTATTTCACACACTGGTGTATTCCGAAAGATAAATGCACAATTTACTCATGGTGAAAAGATGCATGCTTGTGACACATATGAAGGTTAAGAATAGCGGAAAATCATAAGCAGCAACTGATGCACCAAAATTAACTCACTCAAGACATACCGCATGTGCATGCATGGCATAAGGCCACACAGACCTGCATGCAGCACATCTTGAATGTGTTAGCAGCGGTAGTGCTTACAATGTCGTCTCTGCAAATGGTATGTAGTTTCTAAATTCAGAGATCCTTATTTAGCCCAGAACATCCTGAGGCTGAATTTTTAGAAATGTGCGTATTGTCCTATGAAGGCTAAATTACAAATTAGAAGATAGATCCAACCATTTTAGTTCAAGTGTGGCACCAGAATAGCTTGGCACCTGAGGCGTCAAGCTACTCTGGCACCACTCTTGAACTATCATAGTAAAATTTATTTCAAGCAAAAGTGTATCAAGATGAAAAAGGTAAATAAAGTTTGGGTTAACTGTGTCCTGTTTGTGTTTTCAGTCTTTCAGGAACCTGTCACAGCTGCCTAACTTTGCCTTCTCAGTACCTCTGGCCCTTTTTCACCTGGGCAAGGAAAACACGGGCAGTGCTGAAAGGGCTGACAGAATGGTTAGTATCCACTGTGTTTACTTGCGGACTCAGCCTTGACACACTTCAGCAAGAGATGGATCAATTATGATAACCTAGAGGCATGATGCATGTTCCTGTGAAAGGCGCGCAGCTTGCAGTGCAGAAAACCGTACTTCTGAAAAAGGGTACAATGATTTGTGGTTTGAAAAAGAATGTTAGCTTCCTAACTTGAAAGCAGGCATGCCAGAGGATGTAAGTCTTGATGTAAGAATTGTATACAGTTTTCTTCAGGTATTGCATATGAAGTTTGGAGAGGCCTGTAATACCCTGGCATAAAAATGTAAATCAGAGTTTAGTGACATTCCTCAGAGATAATTATTTTATAAATTTATCTTCTTTAAGATGTTCTGACATGCACTTGTACACTTTGTGTGCAGTTGCAAGAGTCACTGCTGATGTTCCCAGGGTTGTTGATGCCGCTGCTAGACAAGTGTGGTATCAGTCCTGACAAAGAGGTCTTTAGTCACAGCTACTTTGGACCCTCTGCACAACTGAGGTCAGTACTGCTGTTTTGTTGTTGTCGATACCACTGTTAGACAAGTGTGGCATCAACCCTGACAAAGAGGTATCCTATCTCAATTTTGGACCCTCTGCGCAATCCATGTTATGTTGTTTATGTTGATTTTGTCTTTATTGTGGAATCCACTGTTAGACAAGTGTTGTATCAACCTTGACAAAAAGGTATCTGTTCTCAGCTTTGGGCCCTCTGCACAGCTCTGGTGAAATTTGTTGTTGTTGAGAAACAAAAATAAAGAAACCTATTTAACCCTGAATACATTAACCTCTTCACTGCTGAGAAAAAGTGAATACAACCCAACTGCATAAGACATAGATCCTCATGAGCCCCCATGACTGTAGGTGCTCATGAGGATCTATGCTTGTTGCTGAGACCAATTAGTATTGATGTTTGGATGGGTTTGGGCTTTTGGTCTTTGAATGAACAAAAATTTCAGAAACAAAAATGTACGGACAGTGGCAGTGAAGGGGTTAAAACAGATGATAGTTGAAGTGTGATGCTGGAATAACTATTAACTTGGCCCATGTTGACGCCCATTTATTATGGCATCACCCTTCAGCTATCACAGTCGGTCGAGCTCCTATTTTACTAATACTATGCAGTTTTGTTTCCTCAAAATACATTACCGATGACATTTCTACTAGGAATATCTCTCAGCTAGCCCAATTTTAGCCAAAATTCGGTTGTGTACCCATAGTGTACCCATGGTGCAGGGGAGGCAACCTTGGTGTGACTACCGCAACCCAGTACCTGGAGTAGCCTCCCGTCCGTACCCATCAAGTCATGCGCGTAGCTCACCAGTCTGTTCTCTTAGCTTGCCGTGAACGGTTGTGTACCTATGCTACTGCGCCTTGGCTGTGTACGATGTGACCGGTCGGCTTGGGACAAGCTTGGACTTGCTGACCGGGTGCACTGTGCTAGCTTTGGATTACTGTGTTCACTGTCTAGCTAGGAGTTTGCCTTCATCGGTTTTACGTGTAGGGGCTTCCGCCGGACTTGTGGTGCTGACTTAGTTGGTTTCTGTGTTCTCCGCGCTAGGCCTTGGACTACTGTGTTCACGGTGCTAGCTTGGAGCTACCTTCGTGGTAAGGCCTCTACCGGTGGTGGGGCTTTGCCTCTGCGACATGGTTGTTCCCCGCAGGCCTTGGTCTGGCTCCGGCCTCTCTGACATAGTAAGGTAAAACCTCGGTTGTTGCCCTCGACTGGCACTCAGGGAAGGGAGGTTAGAGCGCCGGGCGACGGCACTGGCCGTGGAATTGGCATTGTGTACGAAGTTCACCTTCGTTCGCGTACGCACATTTGCGTGGCCTCGGAGTGCCACGCTCGGCCGCCTTTCACTGTTGACTGTGTTTTGCAGTTGACAAGTCCGCACTTGCACGGGCTGTGGGGATTTTCCAGGGCCGAGTGATGAGCGTGCCTGTGCCTACCCTCTTCTGGCGGTGCCTCCGCTCACCCGGAGCGTTGCCAGTGCCTCCTGGCTGAAAGAGCAGTGGGCTGGGCTTCAGGGCTTCGATCGCTGTGAACCTACTCTTCTGTGCCTGGGCTGTGTATGGTGTGACATCTATGACTTGGTTTGCGCCCGTGTGCTCTGTGCTAGCCTGATTTACGCTGTGCTGTGCTAGCTTGGATTGCCTTTGTTGGTTTCAGGTCTGCGAGGGCTTCCGCCGGACTCGTGGGGCTGGCAACTGTGGACTTGCTTACCATGTCCAGTGCTTCCCGGGATTGCCGTGTTCACTGTGCGAGCTTGGCGTACTTCGTTGGTGGGTCCCCTACTGCTGGGTGCTGAGAGGCTTCGCCTCCACGACACCGTGGTACCTTGGCCTTGGCCTGGCGTCGACCTCTCTGACATGACAAGGTAAAACCTCGGCTGCCTGCATCCGGCGCTCTGGCAAGTGAGAATAGAGCACCGGGCAATGGCACTACTCGTGGAATTGACCGTGTGTTCGGTTTCGCCTTCGCTTGTGTACCCATGTGGGCGTGGCCTCAGAGAGCCACGCTCGCCTGCCTCTCACTGTCGGCTATGTTTTGCAGTTTTCAAGTGCACCTGCATGCGCTGGGGGGACTTACGATGGCCAAATGACCAGTATGCCGTGTGCCTGCCCTGATGCGTTTTCTGTGCCCCCTACCAGGAAGAGCAGTGGTCGCAGTTTGGGGCTTTAATCGCCACAAACGGCCGACACCAGCCCGAGGTCAGGCACCGTCTCCCGCCCCGCCCCCCCCCACCTCCTCCGCGGATGCGATGAGATGTGTTTCCCCGGAGGTGGACACTCGGACGGTGCGAGCTACCCTGGGCTCTACCTATCCTACGAGTGCAGACGTATGGCGCGCCAGCTCGCTAAGTGATGTGAGTAGCCGTTTTGAGCCTGGACCACAGCGTGCTTACATGACCCGCCTCCCTGCCCAAGCTGGACCGGGGATCGGTGCGGCTGCTGGGATACTACCCCTAAACCTTCGGGACATGACAAGCATGCAATGCTGGCTCCTAGCCCCAGGGCCGTTACAAGGTACCCTGAGCCTGGCGAGACCGTGAATGGGGGGTTACGCTTGTCAGGTGCTGTCGAGTCTAGCCCCCAGAGAGATCGTTCGCCCCGCCTACCCTCCAGTTCGGGCAGGGTACTCGGGGACTGAAGTTCAGGAGGGACACCCGTAGACGGCCGGACGAGACTGCTGGACCAGTGTGCGCCCGCTCGCCAATAAAGACTACGAGCCTGGCTCACAGGACGGGTTCCACTCCTAGAACATTGGCTGTATGGTGCGCCCGCTCGGTAAGTAATAAGGGTATCCTACATTACATGCTTACACGGCCCACCTCCCCGCCTGATCTTGCTCAGGCCTCGAGCGCAGCTACTGATTACGGCTGTCCAATCCCCCGGCATAAGTCCAGCCAGAGGTACCACCCCAGGGTCAGGGACAAGTACCCTCGGCCGGACAAGGTTGCTGGACCAGTGTGCGCCCGCTAGACAGTAAAGAAGTTCTGGCCCAGCGAGCTTGCTCAATCCACCCCCACCCCCTGCCTGTTCGGCCTCGCACTTCGATGCTGCTGCTAGACGCAGGAGGAGGGGAAGTCTGAGCGACGCCAGTGCCTGTTCGCCATGGGATAGGGCTTCACGCCCGCGGAGTGCTTACCGCGGCCTGGACGCTCGACACACTAGGCCTCCTGCCAGGATGGACGTGGCCCTGTGTTTACATGTGTATTTGTATATTTATATATGTATATAGATATAAGTATATATATTTCTCGAGTTTGATTGTTTTAACCTTATGCGTTAGAATCTGCAGTCCACCACCATGCACATTTTGCGAATATAACTGGATGTCCAGATTATACTGTAAGCCCGTGGCTTTGGGGATAATGGGGATATTCTGTATTTTGCAGGTAATAAACTTTAGGTGGGAAACTCTCCGGCCCTGGACAAGGCGTCGCGTCTCATTACTGCGCGTCTCCACACGGAGGACTACACGCCTGGGCAGTCGACGCGCTCTCCATCCCATGGGACGCCCGCGACGCATACGCTGACCCCCCTACAGTGCTCGTCGCCAAGGTCCTGCTCAAGGTTTGCAATGCGGTCCTGTCCCTGGGGGCTCCGTTCTGCTGGAACAAGTCATGGACCACCGGCCTCCTGAACCTCGCCACTCTGTGGCTCCCCAGCCCATGAACGACGCGCGAGGATCCACGGCAGGCGCTGTTCCACCCGTGCCCCGAGCATCTCCTCCTCCACGCCTGGAGTTTGTGCGGCACTCCCTCGCAGCTAGAGGCTACTTCAGTGCGGCAGTGGAAGCTATCGCTACAGCCCGCAGGCCCTTGACACTTTGAGTCTACGAGGGAAGGTGGCGAACCCTGTGACCTTGGTGCGACGACCGACACCTCACCCACAGATCTGACAGTACCCCAGCTGGCCGAGTTCTTCCTCTGGCTTCGCCGAGCAGCACTTGGCCCGGTCACCTCATAGGGTACCTGACCATGATCACCGACACGTACGCCTGGGGCCGGCCGGACTGGTTTCTGCATAGACCTAGCCGACCTGATGGCACACTTGGCCTCCAGCGACCTAGCCTCCGCTCGCTGATTCCGCGATGGGACCTGGCCTGGGTGCTGATGTGGCTCAACTCAGACCGCTGCGGACCACTCCATAAAGAAAGCCTTGGGGCGGTTGGCCTACGTGCCCTGAAGACTTGCCTTTTCCTGGCCCTCGCCATGGCCTCCAGGGTCAGCGAACTGCACGCGCTCTCCACACGCCCGGCCTGCCTGCAGTTTAGGATGGATGGCGCCGTGCACCTACTGACCGAGCCTGCGTTTCTGGCCAAGACCCGGTTGCCTTTGGCCGCCACACAGGTGATCACCATTCGGTCGTTCAGGGAACCAAGCCTGGCACAATAGACCAGACAGCAGGACCCGGTGAGAGCCTTACGAGTGTACCTGCGCCGGACCAAGCCGCTGCGCAGGGGACGCTCCCGCCTATTCTCCCTCTGTCTCCAGGTAGAGCTGACACTCGGCCCAGACGATATTGTTCGGGCTTCGACTACCACAACCTCTCCCCTGAAGCTGCTTGGCGTATGAACGTCAGAGAGCCTTCAGATGCTGCGGCGCTGTCAAGTCTTGTGGCGGCCGTGGACTGGCGAGCAGAGTCAACCTCCGACCGGTTCTACCTCAGGGACCGCTCCGGCCGAAAGGGAGGCGTATCGCTGGTGGGAGACATCGCCGCTGCGCAACACTCCCTCCTGGCACCCCTGGTGCCGTGGGTAGCTCTTAGCTAAAATTGTCGGGAGGTTGCCCCAGGGAGGGCGGGTCTCGTTGGCAGTGCTCAGGGGTTAGGCGCTTTACGCGGCACCCACCTCCTATTCGCTATTCTTCCTAGTAGTAATGTCATCGGTAATGTATTTTGAGGAAACAAATGAATTTTTCTCTAAAATGTATTTTTTCGAAAAATACTTACTGATGACATTACTCGAAGGACCCTCCCACCTGCCCCGCTTGCTGCTAGTCGCTAAGCGAATAGACTGGTGAGCTAAGCGCATGACCGGATGGGTACGGACGGGAGGCTATTCCGAGTACTGGGTTGTGGTAGTCACCCTGAGGTTGCCTCCCCTGCACTATGGGTACACTATGGGTACACAACCTTATTTGGGCTAAAATTGGGCTAGCTGAGAGATATTCCTAGTAGTAATGTCATCGGTAAGTATTTTTCGAAAAAATACATTTTAGAGAAAAATTCATTTTTCAGACAGCTTCCAGATATAGCGATTTCGATGGTAGAGTTGAACCCATTACATCTTGAGGCTGATTTAGAAGAAAAAAATTACTTGTCCTATGAAGACTACATTACAGATCAGGAGATATATCAACCATTTTAGTTCAAGGGTATTGCCAGAATAGCTTGGCATCTCAGGCGCCAAGCTGTTCTGGCACCATCCTTGAACTATCATAGTCAAATTAATTTGAAGCAGTAGTGTTTTAGGATGAAAAGGGTCAATATGTTCTGCCAAGACTGACCTGACAATGCTAAAATGTGAAGATTGTGTAGTGTTTTTACTTCAATATTCCAGTCAGACAGCAGCCCTGAAGCAGCTAGTGGCTCTGTATGTGGGCCGATGCCACTCATGTTGGAAGGAGCCAGAGGTCATGCTGTGGCTTGAGACCAGTGTCAAGGCAACACTCAAACTGGTCGATGCAAAAGATCCTCGTGTCAAAAACTTTGCAGAAAAGTAAGTCATATTTTTTGGTCAAATACATTTACACTTAACTCCCTTGTACATGCAGCCACTGGTACTGTACACTATTTGTACCAGTTGTTTCATGTACTTTGGGATGAGAGGGTTAAGGGGGTGTGGGGCAATTTACATACATTACAAAATGATGAAAGTTGCAGAATTTGTATTGTAATATGTCATGGTGACAATACTTGTTATTTCTGGCTGAGAAAATGCCATATCAAGTTTATTTTTGTCTTGGTATTGGAGGCATGGGAGTTGGGGGTGGGGTGGGAGAGTGGGGTGTTATGGGGGGAGCGTAAGGTGGAGGTGTTGAATTGAATATTTATCCCTCGTTTGCGTGCAGCCAATAGTACTGTTCACAGTATCCGTTGCTGCATGCACATGGGGTTGACCGCAAATAGCATTGTTGTATGATTGTAGTTTAGTTTGTGCTTGTTGCTAAGTGACTATTTGCAGGCGAAAAGTGCGATATCAGGGGACACCACGAAACATCTACAGGCATTTCATCGTCTCTGACATCAAGGATGCTACAGCCACTCTCCCACCAGTATGTAGTGTGTGTGTGTGTGTGTGTGTGTGTGTGTGTGTGTGTGTGTGTGTGTGTGTGTGTGTGTGTGTGTGGTTACTGTTCTGCTGAACTTACTTCACATGATCTCAGTTGTCAGCTGTACATATTGTTGTATGTTAAATGAATCTGTTAAGTTCGTCAACCAGCTCTATTAAAAGCTGTCGCTTTTGTCTGCCTTATTGAAAATATGGTAGTAGACTGAAATGGGGCTGGTCGGAGCGCTTTCCGGAGCATGCACATGACGTTTTTAGCGTGTGGGGCAGAAATTCTGGCAGAGAAGTAACAAGATAAAAATGACGTCACGTCTAGCTACGCAAACCTTGCTAGAGAACGTCTTTTGTTCGCCAAAGTGTCGTATGTGTGTGTGTATTTGACGGTGACTAGAGCCCACGATTGAGGACGGACAAGCTTGAAATTGTATGATATTGTTCCTAAAAGAATAATCTCGAGGTAGATTTTTTAAAAATTAAGATGCTCATTGCCGAGAAAATGTCCGTTTCACCATAACCGGTTGATCCACACTGGAGTCCGTAATTTTTGGCTCACGTGTGAAGCAAAAGTGAGTATGTTTTGGGCCAGTGGTCGTCCGTCCGTCGTCCGTCTGCTGTTGTCCGTGGTAAACTTTAACGTTGGCATTTTCTCAGAGACTATTCAAGCCAGATTCTTCAAACTTGGTCCAAGGATACTTTGTGGCAAGACCTTTCTAAACATACCAGTTTGAGTGACCTCTCACAAAGGTCAAGGTCACAGGCTCAGGAAATATGTCAAAAATAGCTATATTTTGACATAATTTTTTTTCTTAAATACTATTCACAACTTCAAACCCACACTTGGTACAAAGATACCTGATGGTAAGACCTTTCTATGCATACTAATTTGGTTGATCCCTCGGAAAGATCAAGGGTCACGAGAGCTCAGGAAATAGATGAAGAAGAGGCGGAGGCGACAGGAACGAAAGTTGCAGGCCTGCGGTAACGGTGGAAAGAATCCAGGGGTCGTCCGGGAACAGCGATCTCCAAGATCGCTGAAGAGCGACAGCCGCCCGCCGACGGGAGGCCCGATTAATGAGGCGGGGGCGGAGGCGGGGGCGAGTCAAAGAGCCCGACCGCGGCCCGATCTACGGGCACCGCGGGGCCAAGAAGGGCGAGGGGCGGGGCCGGCCTGAGTAGCCTGGAATGGACGGGCCCGACCTCGTGAAGATCCGACAGTAGAGAAGGAGGGCCTGAAAGACCGCTGGGCACGACCCCCGCCGTGCGGGGGGCGCGAAAGCGGGTCGAGGCTGGGTTAGATGCAGGCTTGGGCCACAAGTCCTTGGAAGATTCCTTAAAGGTGTGCCAAGTGTCGCCGAACAGCTGAGAACCCCCTAAGGGGGCGTGATGGAGCTGGGTCTTCACTGACAAGGGAAGGTCCGAGCAGAGGCGCAAAAGGGTATCCCTCCTCCAGAGGTCGCATTTGGCAGCCGCTGCCCTGGCGGTGGCGGAAGAATGGTAGGCGGACCGGTTGGCCGCTATCAGGATGGACTGCACGTCACGAAGCGGGGACTGAGCCTCCAGGTCCCACGTATCCTGTAGGCACTGCAGTGCTGCCTGGGTAGCCAGTTCCAAACCCGAGCACGCCAGCGAGTTCCGCGCTAAGGAGGCGATCCTGTCGAGAGGCCGAGGCCACGAGTTCTGGACGAGCCTGCGGCCGCCCGCCTGTAGTAAGGCCGCCACATCCACCGCTGGAAAAGGTAAGGCGAAGGCTTGGGAGTGTCCAGCGTACTAGGCCTGGCGGAAGCTTAAGTTGATTCCCACCGGCGATCGAGCGGCGGTAAAGTATCCCGTGTCGCCGAAAGCGTCGTTACGCAGCTGGGCGGAGAAGCATCGGTGAGGTCCCGGAAGCCGGCTTGCGGGAGGGACTTGCGGCGCTGGACTTGCCTCTGCGCGTCGACCATGGCCGAAGCCTGTCTCTTCGGAGGAGGCAAAGGCGGACAGACGTCGGGCGGTAGGGACTTGGCGATAAGCCTTGAAGCCTCACCCATAGCGTGGACCGACTGTGATCCGAGCGAAGGGCCGGCAACGTCTGACGAGGCGGAGGCCGACGCGACAGCGGAAAAGGCGGGAAGGAGAACCCGCCGCCGAGTCCTGCAAGAAGATCGCCGAGGCCGAGTCCGACGGATGAAGGCTGAGGACGTCCGTTCCAAACTGATCTTCTCGCGGCAAAGACGAAAGGGGCGAGCGGCTACGAGAGTGCCGCACCGCCGCGCGCGAGGTAGACGCGGCAGCCGCCCGCGACGCAAGCAAAGAGGCGCGCCGCGGCGACGGAGGGACCGTGGCAAAGCGACGGTCCACCTCGAAGTCGGGATCCGCACGCGGCAGCCGACGTGAGCGACAAACCGCGATCGGAATACCGAGGAAGTGGCCTGGTCACCCCTGGCCCGCCCGGGAGAACCGAGGGGGGGGGGGGGGACCGCCAATAGTCTCCCCTAGCCCGCTCAGGAAAGGCGGAGCGGGGAGGGGACAAATACCGGGCACGCGGCCCCCCGTCCGATGTGTCGGACCGTGGAGGACGCGCGATGTCACACCGGGCCCGCCTGGTCGATACGAGGCAGGGGGGGGGGACAGTCTAGGGTCACGCCAAGCCCGCTCAGGAAAGGCGGAGCGGGGAGGGGACGATTTATGAGCCCGCTGCCCCAGCTCCGAAGCCTCGGAGCGAGGGGGGGGGGGGAGGGGCGAGGGTCCAAGTCACACCGGGCCCGTCCGGTCGATACGAGACGGGGGGGGGACAGTCTACGGTCACGCCAAGCCCGCTCAGGCGAAGCGAAGCGGGGAGGGGACCATTATGTGCACGCGACCCCCGCTCCGACTCCTCGGAGCGTGGGGGGCAAGAGTCAACCACACCCCGGGCCCGCCCAGGCGAGACGGGGCGGGCGGGGGGGGGGGGGGGGGAAGAAAGCGAAGCATGCCTTGCCCGTTCGGAAAATACAGAGCGGGGAGGCAGCATTACTAACGGTCTCGAGTCACGTTCCGAAGCCTCGGTGCGTGAGCGAGAGCATTTCTTATCACGTTTACTCTCTTTCTTATGCTTGCGTTCCGTCACCCGTCCCCACTCCGGAGACCTAGAGCCGGGGGTGGCCGACGAACGCTCATCTCTCCCAGACCGCTCGCCCGAAGCAGAGCGGGGAGTGGGAACCAAAATGGGCTCAAGCCACGCGCTAACGAAGCAGAGCGTGGGGAGCGTGACTCCGAAACTCGCCTACCCTGCTCCGAAGACTCGGAGAGGGGAGGGAGAACCTGCGAGGTAACGGTACAAGAAGGGGACTTACCTGTGGGCCGGAAAGCCCGATGCGCCGAGGGAAGTACGTCCACCCGTGGAGGATCCCGTGGAGACCGAAGCGGGCGAGGGGACCGGTCACGCCTGAAGAAGTCCCACCTGCGCGAACACCGGTCTTCCGTCCAAGCGGCGCCACCATCACACGTGCCGTCCGAAGCACAGCCCGAACACGGCAAGCAAGAGTCGAGTGCATCAACCGGCCACTGGAAGTCCCCGCACGGCGGCAAGTCTTCGACACAGAAGAAGCCATAAGGCCCTAAACCAGCTACGCCGGCGAAGAAAGTCCACCTTGCACAAACCAGCCGGGCACAAGTCACGTGCATCGTCGAACCCCAAGGCCAAGCCAAGGGTGAACTCACAAAGTCAGAGCCGGTAAAACCGGTCGGCGCACAGGTCACAATGAGTCCAATTGTCAAAGGAAAAACCACGAATGTAGTGAGTCCAGGGCTGAATCGAAGACTCCAATTCAAGCCCACAGTCAAAAACCACTGAAACCCGTAGAACGGAGAAAGGCAAAAACTCGACCGTCCCCGGTCGAGCTATGAGTGAAACTGACGAGGTCGCCCTGTGCTCGCCGGGATAGGGTAGTAAGGGGAGGCCACCCGGGGTCATAGTGCTTGGATCCCCGGTGTCTCCTCCCCAGTTGTGTGCTACACACAATTTTGCTGAAATCTATAGGCAATAGAGTGTATTCCCAGATAGTAATGCCATCGGTAATGTATTTTGAAAAAACAAATAGCTATATTTTGACAAAAGATGTTTTTTCTCAAATACTATTCACAACTTCAAACCCACATTTGGTACAGAGATACCTGATGGTCAGACCTATCTATACATACTAATTTGGATTAATCCTCGGAAACGTCAACGTGAAATCAGACAATTTTCTGCACCACTTTTCGGAGTCATTTGTAAAACAGCTAACATAACTTTAATTTTTCTTTTACAAAAAAAACTATCTTCTCATTAATACCCGCATGATTTTTCATAAACAGTTTTTGCATACGCCTGCTGTTTGTTCCGGCTCTGGGGTAGGATTAGGTCAAATTGTGACCTAGTTAAGCCCTAGTTAAAATCGGCAAGAAAATTACCAAGTTTGATCCTCTAATATGTCAAATGTTAGTACTGCGATGAGTGACATATAACATCGAGTCGTCACTATGAACACAGCGTCGTGGAACTAATGATGTCATGACGTGAAGCTTGAAGTGACGTCATTTTGCAGCTCGTACTATTATTTTTCTTCAGAATACATTGTAGCTACGTTACGCCAGACCACAGTGCTTACGAATGGCAGGAATCGCCGTGTGTCCGTCTTTATTTCTGTGTGCCAGTGTGTGTGGATCAGAGGGTGGGTTAGAGTAGCCTGAAGGAGATGGATTCCTGTCACTACACGAGCCCACAGAGCGTACTGATGGCGGGAAGCGCTATGTGTCCGTCTTTATTTGTGTGCGCCGACGTGTGTGTTGATCGGCAGAGGTTGGCTTTGAGAGGATCGAAATGGATCAGCATAATAAGCCTAAAAATATGAACAACTCTGAATGTTCCTTAAAGATAAACGCATGTGAGCTCCAAACAATACAGTAGACTTTGGGATGAAATTGTCATCTTGTTTTCAATGAAAGTATGTTTTTTCAAGCTTTTGCAGCATGTCACTTTTCTTCTCCCCAGGAGCTGACAAACACAGCAGTGTTGACCTATGACCCCCTGCCACCACAAGATGCCATCGTGTCCTACACTAGACCTCCAAGGTATGTGTCATTTTAAGCCTTTCACTGCTGAGAGAAACTGAACACCATCCAACTGCAAGAGGCGTAGATCCTCATGAGCCCCCGCAACTGTAGGGGCTCATGGGGATCTATGCCTCTTGCTGACACCCGCTTTGCATCCATGCACATTGGACAGCTTGGACTCATGTGCATTGAATTAACAAACATTTCAAAAACAACCTGTGACAGGGGCAGGGAATTTGACCACATTATGTATATTTATGTCTTTGCTGTGAATCTGCTTTGTAAGTGTTAGTCGTAGGTGCATTACTGTAGGGAATTCCAAGTGTTAGACTGTAGTAGCCTCTCGGACTACCGAGTACCATCGCAAGTGAAATTTTCTTTTGGGTAGCCCGAACAACTTTGTGTGTATTTCTGTTGTGTCATTTGTATTTAACCCTTTTTATCCTGATACACTACTGCTTGCAATTAATTTGACTGTGACAGTTCAAGGGTGGTGCCAGAATAGCTTGATGCTAAAATGGTTGATCTATCCCCTAATCTGTAATGTAGTCTTCATAAGACCATTAGCAAATTAAAAAAAAAATTCAGCTTCAGGATGTAATGGGTTAATTTGCCATTTGGGCTCCCAGAAACATGACGTTACCTCACTTGACATTGTAGTGACAAGAAATGACCTCACATTTGGCGACGGGCGAGTAGATTTCATCCTCCTTGTATAAAAATGAACCAGTAATTCCTTAAAGCCAAACCTAGGCCACATAACGTTCGAAGATAATGCGAGTGCCGTGGTACAGTACTATTGCTCAGGGATAGTGCCAGATTAGCTTGATGCCTGCCTAGGTAATCTGGCAATGTCCTTCATCTGTCATGGCCAATCCATCTTCTGCTGTGGTGTCTTTAAGCCCATGACTGCTACTGACAATATCACTCATCGGAAAAGACACGTAACTACATGTCCCTTTTGCCGAACGGTATCATCAGTAATCATCAAGGGGTGAAAGGTTATTATGTTTATGAAATATATTGATGTGCAAAAGAAATGCGACATGTTTTTAATCATCAGAGACACTTTCTGAAGACTCCAAAAATTTTGCATTTCTTTTAAAAGTATATATTTGTATTTGTCTACAGGCAAAGACCAACTGCAGATCAGGGGGGGAATTCACTGTCCTTGTTCGTTAGGTCACTTCTGCCAAACTTCAACGCACAGCCACAGGTCAGTTTTTATCCATACAGTCATCTTCAGCCATCCACAGGCAGCATACACCTGTATAGACCCATGCAGCATTTTGCAGAATTAGGCGTAAAGGGGCCAGGACTCTTTGTCCTTCATGAGCTGGGTGAGCATAGGTTTTCCGCTGAAATCAACCAGGGTTGGCCTGTGCACAGCCGCATGTGGTCCAGCTAATGATGGCATCGACATGAAGACCTTTTGCTTACTAGATACTTTTCGTAATGAGCATTTATTTATAAATTCAGCACATTTGCTATTACAACGCAAATTTAACACATTAATCCCCTACATGATAATTCAAGGGTAGTGTCAGATTAGCTTGGCGTCATCAGGCACCAAGCTTATCTGGCACTACCTTAAATTATCATGTTCGTTCCATCTCCTGCATCTGGTACATAGTCTTCAGGTGACACTTCAACAATTTGGGAAATGCAGACATGGGGTTGATTGGGTTAAGCGGTCTAACTTTGTGGCTTCCAGGTATCACAATGTACTGACCTGTATCTGTACTCTCTTTTCTAGCAGGGTGACCCCAACCTCGCAGTCAACTTTGATGCCAATGATGCTGCGGAGGGAGGTGCTGAGGGTGGCGAGGGGGGTGCAATGCAGAACCTGGAGCTGCGGGTGGGGGCCCTGATGGAGGCCATGCGAGATCTGCTCAACAACATCCGTCTGGCGCCAGCACCGGTGGAGAATGGACACAATCAGGATGGAGAGGAAGGGGGAAGGGACCGGGGGGATGGGGAAGGGGATGGGGATGAGGAGAGGGAGTGGGACTGATTCTGGGATGTTTTCTGCAAAGATGGCCAACTGTGACAGCACAAGAGTAGTGCCTGATTAGTTTGTCACCAGACTGGCGCCAAGCTAATCAGGCACTAATTTTGTGCAGTCAGGGTAGAGACGAAGGGGCGAGAGCGATAGGGGCCTGATAATTAATGGATGCGGAACTGTTGGCAACACAAGCTGCTGTTGTGGAGAACGGATACCATTACCAATAGCAGATAGATGTTTCTAGGCTTAACTCATATAAATTTGGCAGTGCCACCTAAAGACTTTGTATGCACCAGTTGCAGGAGACCATGATAATTTGAGGGTAGTGCCAAGCTAGTCTGGTGCTACCCTGTCGATCTATCTCCTGCTGTAGGGTGTTGGGCTGAATGGCTTGACCCATTTAACCCCTTCACTGCTGAGAAAAACTGAACACAATCCAACTGCAAGAGACATAGATCTTCATGAGCCTCCGCAGTCGTGGGAGCTCATGAGGATCTATGTCTCTTGCTGAGACCATTTACATCTATGTTCCTTGGACCTATGAGACTTTTGGTCATTGACTGAACAAAGATTTCGGAAATACAATGTACGTTCAGTGGCAGGGAAGCGGTTAAGGCCGACATCAGCCTGAGAACCCTTGGCTCACTTAGTCACTAGGATTGTTGGAATTTCTTTTTTGATCTCCACTTAGCTATGTTGCAGAAAGTTTAAGTTTGGTACCGGTTTCAGGCCACTTTATAAATTTCAAATAGAAGCAATCAACATTTCTAAAACCTTAGTAGCTGAGCTGACCCTTCGCACCGTGTGAATGTCCTGTGTCTGGCTTGTACTGTGTTTGTCTTCAGAGTGAATGCGTGTGTGTCACGTGAGCATGCGTGTTGGGTTCAGTTTGCGGCGCTTTGAGCCGATTTGCAGAATTGGGTAAAGCGCCTATATAATAACCGGTATTATTATTATCATTATTATCAGCTAGGCACCTTGTCAGGTGCTGCCTTCAGGCACAGCCCATGAAGTGTCATGGTTGATCCGCATTTTTCTCTAGTGTGCTTGGTGTGAGTAAGTTGATAGAAGTAGTGAGAGAATTGATGAATGAACTTGTGTTAACCCTCTGGCCATCGGTAGCAATTTTTGTTGTGGTGATCCCTGCATGGACCACCTCAACAGAAGGTACTACTGACAGCCAGTGCGTTACATTTTGGAACTGAGAAGTTCTTAATGTAATACTAGTTTGATGACAGAAACATCAGTTAACTCATTCCATCCTGATTTTAAAAAAATGTGCTTATTGTTCTATAGAGGCTACATTACAGATTAGGAGATACATCAACCATCTTGACTCGTTCAGTCCCGACACACCACAGCAAGATAGGGATTGACCATGACAGTTCAAGGGTGGTGCCAGAATAGCTTGGCGCCTATAGGCGCCAAGCTATTCTGGCACCACCCTTGAACTATAATGGCCGATTTCTCCTGAATTGTAATGCGGTCCTCAGAGGATGACTCCAAATGTGGATATTTTGTTCCTGGGACACAATGGGTTAATTGAAGGGTGGTGCCAGAATCACTTGGCGCGCCAAGCTATTCTGGCACTACCCTTGAACTATCATAGTCAAATTAATTTAGGCAATAGTGTATCAGGATGAAAAGGGCTTATTCAAGACAAAAAGACCCTAAACAAACCTAGACGCCCCAGGAACATGTATTCAAAGTGGCATCAGCAAGAGGCATAGATGCTCATGAGCCCCCGCAACTGCAGGGGCTCATGAGGATCTGTACCTCTTGCAGTTGGGGGGGATGTTCAGGTTGTCACAGCACTGAACAGGTTAAAAGCCCAGACAAACGTGATACAGCTTGTTTATCTGTGCTTTCTATCCACAGTTTGCCTCAAATATTGACATTAATTTGCTTGAAAATGTTTAATTTCCAGGCAACAGAGAGTTAAAAGATTAAATTTTTTGTGTAAATATCAAATATGTACCTGTATATCATGTCGCATACCTGTATATTCAACCCCTTTGAGAAGTACCGATGGCACAATGCACTCTGGGGATAAAACATACAATTTATAATTTGTGCAATGCAAACGTTAAAAGCATATTCACTTTTGATGCAGATTTATTGTACCCTTTCAAAATCAGGACAGGTTGGAAAGTTTTTTGCTGTCAATTGTCTGCCAAATAACGTGAGTTTGGGTAAAGCGATTTGTGGAGCTTTAATTTTTGGCTCACGTGCGAAGCAAAAGTGAGTCTATGTTTTCTAGGCAGTATTTGTTCATCTGGCATCCGCCGCCATCCTTCTTCCGTCGTCCTTCCGCCGTCGTATGTGGTAAACTTTAACGTTGGCATTTTCTCGGAGACTATTCAAGCCACAGTCTTCAAACTTGAACCAAGGATACTTTGTGGCAAGACCTTTCTAAACATACCAATGTGAGTGACCTCCCACAAAGGTCAAGGTCACAAGGGATCAGGAAATATGTCAAAAATACCTATACTTTGACATAATTTATTTTTTCTCAAATACTATTCACAACTTCAAACCCAAACTTGGTACAAAGGTACCTGATGGTTGACATTTTTATGCATACTAATTTGGTTGATCCTTCAGAAAGGCCATGTGTCACAAGCTCAGAAAATAGGTAAAAAATAGCCATATTATGACAAAAGATGTTTTTTTCTCAAATACTATTCACAACTTCAAACCCAAATTTGGTACAGAGATACCTGATGGTAAGACCTATCTATGCATACTAATTTGGATGACCCTTTGGAAAGGTAAGGGTCACAAGAGGCTAGCAAATGTGTGTAAATATGACAATTTTTTAATAAAATTGTTGGTATTATCAAACTTTTTGCAAATTTTTCAACAAAATTTGGAACAAAGCTGATGATAAGACCTTCCTATGCATACTAATTTAGTTGACTCACCACAAAGGTCAAGGGTCACGGGGGGTTGACAGATGTGTGAAAAATGCTTAAATTTTCAGAAAACATATATTTTGCTGCTGCAGAAGCCAGCCCTTGTCACAAAGGTCACGCATAACCAAGCAAGAACGTCGGTGTGCTGAGTGTGCCTGGCGTAAATCCAGAATCACTGTGCATAAACAGATTTATGACATGAAGAAACTTGTTGTCAATCAGACTGTGTTGAAAGCAAAAACTGATTTTTACTGCTCCAAGATGCTTGAAAGTGACACTTGTAAAATTGTTTGCCCTTCCTGATAGCTTGCTTGGTAGATCTCATGACTCTCCCCTTCCCACCAACATCCCAGCTGCTCACTTAGCTCACTTCTGTAGGCTAAGTGAGCAGCTTTTTTCACCGACAGGGTGACGTCTATTCGAGACAGCCTTGATGCTATGCGGTGCACCCATATTGACACCGACCCTTCCCATATTGATCACCCCTTTGTTGAGTTCACTCCGTCTCTGAACAGGCTGTTTTTGACATTCTTAAGAAATGTCCGCCTAAAACGTGTGAGCTTGACCTCATGCCAACTTCACTGGTTTTTTAAAACATTGGCATTCTTTTGCCCACCATCATCAAAATCATAAATCAGTCCCTCGAGTCGGGCGTCTTTCCGACAGAATTCAAATCAGCCGTTGTCAAACCTCTCCTGAAAAAGTTGAATCTTGAAACCTACCCTTTCTGTCTAAAGTTCTTGAAAGAGTCATTCTCACACAGCTCACTAAATATCTACAGTCAAACAATCTCGTCCATCTGCTTCAGTCTGCTTACCGTGTTGGGCACAGTACTGAAACTGCTCTATTGTGTCGTTAATGGCCTCCTAAGTGCCTATGATGAAAACCAGATCTCACTTTTTGCCCTGTTAGACCTATCAGCTGCCCCCCCCCCTCCTCCCCCCCCTCCTCCCCCCCCCTCTTCCCCCCCTTCCCCCCGGGTCTGCCCTGGGGGACTTGGGTGGAGTTAACTACTTTTTAGTTCCCAGGGTCACCCTGGTCAGCCCCACAGGGTGGGTTTTCCCCTCTATTCTGGGGCATGTGTTTCTGTCTACCCTCGTTCCATTCACCCGTATTTTCCTATTTTAAACTTTCCCTACTGTCTGCGCTGCTGTAGCTCTTGATATTAGATGTGTGTTGCTAAATGGTCTTAGGTTTATTTAGCGTATTAGACCGGCTGGCGACATACATTCAATATTCAGTTCAGTTTTTTTTTTTATTTCAAAAGCAGTGCAGGCACGTCCTGAGAAAGTCTTGTTGCTGTCAGGACGATAAGCAATGTACAACCAACCAACCTTTCAGCTGCGTTTGACACCATTGACCACTCCATCTTGCCCCCCACCCGGGTCTGCCCTGGGGGACTTGGGTGGGGTTAGGTATTTTTTAGCTCCCAGGGTCACCCTGGTCAGCCCCACAGGGTGGGTTTTTCTCTCTATTCTGGGGCATGTGTTTCTGTCTACCCTTTGTCCATTCACCTGTATTTGCCTTTTTAAAACTCTCCCTACTGTCTGCACTGCCTGTAGCTCTTGATATTGGATGTGTGTTGCTAAATGGTCTTAGCTTTATTTGGGCCCCATGTGTTAGGTTTATTTAATGTATTTGACCGGCTGGCGACATACATTCAATGTTCTGTTTAGTTTTTTTTTTTCACAAGCAGTGCAGGCACGTCCTGAGAAAGCGTTGTTGCTGTCGGGACGTTAAGCAATGTACAATCAATCAACTCCATCTTGCTCTTGCGTCTAGAAAACTACTTTGGTATTTCTGGTAAAGCTCTCACCTGGTTTCACTCTTTTCTGTCTTCCCGTCAGATTAACGTCTCTGTCAAGAACGCTCTTTCTGAGCTGCTGCGCTAGAGTTTGGGGTCCCCCATGGCTCTGTCCTGGGCCCCATTCTATTTACGCTGTACACTCAGCCTCTGTCTCAGTTTATCGTATCGCATTCAGCCTATCATCACATGTATGCGGATGATACACAACTTCGGAAATCTGCACCTCCAAACAGCTCCAGTCAGGCTATTTTAGATGTTCAGAACTGTATCCAAGATGTTAAGTCCTGTATGTGTGAAAATAAACTCCAGTTAAACGAGGGCAAGACAGAAGCTCTTCTTGTCGGTGCCTCTCGACTGCTGCCCAATTCTCCTGACTCTATGCGCATTTGTGACGCACCTATTCCATTTTCTGAATCGGTTCGCAATCTTCGCGTTTTTCTTGATAAAGATCTTCAAATGAAGGACCATGTAAATAATGTCTGCAAAATTGCTTTTCTGCAATTAAGACGCATCAGTTCTATCCGTCATTACCTCACCACTGAAGCTACCACCAAACTGGTCATCTCTTTCTGCATTGATCACTGCAATGCCTTCTTAGCTGGCTTCCATCTGTCTCTCATTCAGAAATTGCAGCGAGTTCAGAATTGTGCTGCACGTCTTATTGTCCGCACCCCACAGCATCAGCCCATCACTCCTATCCTGAAATACCCCCATCCAGGTCTGCCCTGGGGGACTTGGGTGGGGTTAACTGCTTTTTAGTTCCCAGGGTTACCCTGGTCAACCCCACAGGGTGGGTTTTCCCCTCTATTCTGGGGCATGTGTTTTTGTCTACCCTTGGTCCATTCACCTGTATTTCCCTTTTTTAAACTCTCCCTACTGTCTGCACTGCCTGTAGCTCTTGATATTGGATGTGTGTTGCTAGATGGTCTTAGCTTTATTTAGACCCCATGTCGTAGGCGATATTCATTCAATATTCTGTTTAGTTTTTTTTCTTCACAAGCAGGCCGGCACGTCCTGAGAAAGTCTTGTTGCTGTTTGGACATTAATAATAATAATAATAATACCGTTATTATATAGGCGCTTTTTCTCAATTTTGGGGAAATCGACTCAAAGCGCCGCGCCTGAAACCCAACACACACACTCACGAAACAGACACGGATTTACGCCATTTAAGACAAACACAGTACAAGACAAACGAAGGGCCAGTCAGCTACTGAAGTTACAGAGATTTTTTTATCGCTTGTATTTGAAATTTTGTAAAGTGGCCTGAGACCGGTACCAAAGTGTGGGGGGTGGAAGAACCGGAGTACCCGGAGAAGAACATTAAGCAATGTACATGTACCTATCCTGAAACAACTTCATTGGCTGCCAGTCAAACAACGAGTCTCGTAAAAAGTCGCCTGTCTGTGCTACAAAGCTATTAACTACTCTACCCCTGCCTATCTCGCTGATCTTCTTCAACTATACACTCCCTCCTGCTCCCTCCGTTCATGTAGTGACATGCGCCTTCTCAGAGTCCCGCTTTGCAAATACAAAACCAGAGTGTTTTGCGCAAGTTGGACCTGTTGTCTGGAACTCTCTACCCATAGACATTAGACATTCTCCATCTTTCACTGCCTTTAAATCTGCCCTTAAGACCCACCTGTTTGATACTTCAATGTCGCTCAGTTCTTCGTGATTATGTACCTGTGTGTTTGTGTGTGTGTGTGTGTGCGTGTGTATTGCAGAAACCTTTGTTTCTCTGGCTTTATGACCCCCTCCACTCCCACTCTTTATTTGTAAAGCGCTTAGAGCTTATTTTAGGATAAGCGCTATATAAGTAGCCATTATTATTATTATTATTATTATTATTATTATTATTATATGTAAATCGGTCATACACGTGAACCATAAGGGCTTTGCCTTTCTTGTTCATATTTATTTGGTCTATTTTCTACCCGATGATGGTGGGTATGGTTTCATCTTGAGCCGGGAATCCAGGCAGGTTCATATCTGTGAGCTTGCATTCACCTCCCAATCTGTGCATGTACAGGCCGTTTGGCATCGGAACACACAACGCCAGTCTTTCCCAAATAGCTCCGCAAAAAACTCTTTTTCTGTACCACTTTAAGAACAAATATCATTTAGTGCCAATTGACCTAATGGACTAAAAAAAAAAAACCCACTGAACTCTTATGATTTGTCAATTCTGCTGTACAGTCGTAAAAAGTTGGTGAAAAGACAAAAATAAGCCATTTTCAATACGCTAAATAGAGCCCTGCAGATTTCAATATCGAGGTCAAACATGCAGACACTGTATATCTGCGCTGTTTCAGGTTTGAAAATTTGGCCAGTTTATGAAAAAATGTATCTTTTTTTTTTAAAAATACTGGGTTTAATGTGTCTGGGGCACATTTAGGGATGTAAAATCAGTCATTTTTACGAAAGAAAAAAAAAAATCCGATTGTTTACAACTGTGCAGCAAAACTGACACATTGTTCAGTTTCTTGGCAGTCACCTTTTTGGTTTCGATTGAGTTTCTTAAAAGTAAATCGTGTTACTATTAGGTCAAATGGCACTGAATGGTATTTTGTTCTAAGATTGGTATAGAAACAAACGAGGTTCTTTGCGGAGATATTTGCGAAGAACGTTGTGCGCTCCGATCGTGTTGGTAGCTCAGAATGTTGATTAGACTTCCTGTAGACCGTAAGAATGTATTACAGGACCGCCTCATTATATCGTGATGCTCGGGAGCCAGAAAACCAGGCCGCGTTGGCGTTATTGTGATGCTAACCTTGCACTGTAAAACTGTATTTTCCATTAGATGTTACACATAAAATTCCTGGTGGGCGAGGAAGAAATAGTTTGGCCCATCGAACCTTTAGTTTTTCCAGATAAAATTGACAGCTTGTTCGGCGTGCTTTAACCCCTTCACTGCTGAGGAAAAAAGTGAACATGATCCAACTGCAAGAGACATAGATCCTCATGAGCCCCCATGCCTCTTGCTGAGACCAATTTGTATCCATGTTTCTTGGATGGTGTTGGCCTTTGGTCGTTGAATGAACCAAGATTTCAGAAACAACAAGAAAGGCAAAGCCATTATAGCTCACGTGTATGACCAATTTACATATGTGTGACCTTTGTGACAAGGGCTGGCTTCTGCAGCAGCAAAATCCATGTTTTCTGAAAATTCAAGCATTTTTCACACATCTGTCAACCCCCCGTGACACTTGACCTTTGTGATGAGTCGACTAAATTAGTATGCATAGGAAGGTCTTATCATCAGCTATCTTTGTACCACATTTGGTTGAAAAATTAGCAAAAATTTGGGAATACCTACAATTTTATAAAAAAAATAAGCATTTTGCACACATTTGCCAGCCTCTTGTGACCCTAAACCTTTCCAAGGGGTCATCCAGATTAGTATGCATAGATAGTTTTTACCATCAGGTATCTCTGTGCCAAATTTGGGTTTGAAGTTGTGAATAGTATTTGAGAAAAAACATCTTCTGTCAACGTATGGTTAGTTTAGACCTATTTCCTGAGCTCTCATGACCATTGACCTTTCCGAGGGATCAACTAAATTAGTGTGCATAGAAAGGTCTTACCATCAGGTATCTCTTTAGCAAGTTTGGGTTTAAAGTTGTGAATAGTATTTGACAAAAAATATCTTTTGTCAAAATATGGCTATTTCGGACCTATTTCCTGAGCCCTTGTGACCCTTGACCTTTCTGAGAGGTCAGCGAAATTAGTATGCATAGATAGGTCTTACCATCAGGTATCTCTGTACCAAGTTTGGGATTGAAGTTGTGAATAGTATTTGAGAAAAAAACATCTTTTGTCAAAATATGGCTATTTTTCACCTATTTCCTGAGCTTTTGTGACCCTTTACCTTTTCGAGGGATCAACCAAATTAGTATGCATAGAAAGGTCTTACCATCAGGTACCTTTGCACCAAGTTTGGGTTTGAAGTTGTGAATAGTATTTGAGAAAAAATAAATTATGTCAAAATATAGCTATTTTTGACATAATTTCCTGATCCCCTGTGACAATGACCTTTGTGAGAGGTCACTCAAACTGGTATGTTTAGAAAGGTCTTTCCACAAAGTATCCTTGGGCCAAGTTTGAAGAATCTGGCTTGAATAGTCTCCGAGAAAATGCCAACGTTAAAATTTACCACGGACGACGGACGGGCGACCACTTCCCCAAAACATACTCACTTTTGCTTCGCACGTGATCCAAAAATGTACGTACAGTGGCAGGGAATTGGTTAAGAGCAATGAGGGATGCATTTTGATAATCGATTGTTTGATGCAAAACAAACAAATAATATGGTAAAACTGCCGGGGAACAGTTACAACCTTTCAAGTCGGAGTGTGCTGTCGTTCAGTTTACGGGAGTACTGTCCAGAGAGATCACTCGGAGGACTACACCACAAGCACTCCTTCTATTCAGATGATAAGCGACTAATTTTGATAGATGTGTACTTCTAGGGTACTCCTGGAGGGGGGATTGGGGGGGGGGGGGGGCGGGATTTTAAAAAATTTTTTTAAAATGTTTTTTTTTGGTGCTCCCTGAGCATGCTGCTAGAATGGTGTGGATGCGCATTACAAGTCTACATCACCATGATCATCAAATGTTACAGGCCGAAATGTCGAAACCTCTGCACTCATCATTTTGTAATCGGTATAACGAAGAAAGAATGAAACAAACAAATTAAAAAAAAAAACATACAAAAACAACTAAGAAAAAACAAAATAGAAAACAAAGATATAAACAAAACTTTGAGTACAGTTATTTATTTTCAACGTTACAATGCATTATATTTTTAACAACAAAATACTGCAAGAGTGTATATGAAAATTTCGAAAAATACATGAACAAATATATACGTAAGCATACAATAAATGCTACTTTCTTTTTAAAATGAAGTTCGATTTGTATGAAAAACATGTTCTCATCACTTGAATTATGAAAAAAAGCAAGTCAAAAGCATTTATAAGAGACCAAACAAGACCGTACGAGTACATCCTGTTCAAACGGCACCAACCCTCCTTTGACGAAGCAGTAACCCAGTGCGCAAACTGAACAGTCCTCGGGCCGATGACGGCTGCAGTTGGCCCGTGCGCGGCCAACTGCAGCCGTGGTCGACCCGAAGACCTTTTGCTAATGGGGGATGGCCCTTTTTTGAACAGGATGGAACGCACGTAGAAAATCGAATGCGTGATTTTAAAGCAGTGAATAACATTGTGGCCAGCAAAGTATTGTCATTCAGGGAATTTAACCCCGTAATGGCCGGGGGTCAAGGCGTACGCTGCCCATCTGCAAGAGACATAAACCCTCATGAGCCCCCGCAGTCGCGGGGGCTCATGAGGATTTATGTCTCTTGCTAGTCCTGTGTTCCTTGTGCCTCACGTCTGTTCCCACCCCATATGCCTTCTTCACGCGAATGTCGGTCAGTGGGCAGTGGTTTCAGACGCGAAATCCGCGTCCACTGGCGGTCAAGGGCTTACGGGTTCTCCTTCTCAGACATGGACAATACAAGTTCAAGCCCTTTTTGCAATGTAGGTAAATACATGTAGTAAGCTGGCTGGTGTGAATACAAAAACAAACTCCCTCCGCCGGTCCTCCTATTTGAAAAGTACACAGATCCTCTGAGCACCTGCAGCCGCATGAGTCCGTGAGACTGAATGCCACCTTCTGGAAGAAATCAGGTATGAGAAAAGCGAGCTTTTCATTGTAATAATATGAAAATCTCGCTGTCCAGAAAACTGGACTCAACGGCTTGTTGCCTTTGTAGGGCTAAAAGTCGTCCTTCCGTCTACGTTCTGGGACGAATAAAATAAAGAATGAGTTTAATAAGCCAACTCAAGTGTCAATGACGAGCTGAAAAGAGCGGCGCTCGGCCACTACTCGTTCAAAAGAAAAATGTCGGAGAATGGCTGTGAGATTATCTCTGTTTTTAACCCCTTCACTGCCGAGAAAAAATGACCACCACACTACTGCAAGTGGTATAGATCCTCGTGAGCCCCCGCAATTGCATGAGGATCTATGCTGCTTGCTGGAACCACTTTGGTTCCGGCCGTTGTTCACGGGACGGCTGAGCCTGCTCTCTTTCGCGCTGATCGAATTGACACAGATTTCAGACGTACAGCGTGCGTTCAGGGGAAGTGACGGAGCAAGATGAACAATGCAGACGTTGAAGCACAGATAACCCACACAGCCTTGCCGGCGAGAGCCCTCGGCAGATGTTGGGGAAGATCTATGTGTCTCTCGATAACCTATTCCGGACACAAACGGTGACTGTCAAGCGTGCAAAATGCAAAGAAATCCACCCCCCTCTTCCCCTAACCCCCCCCCCCCCCCAAAAAAAAAAAAAAAAAAGAAACACGCGTAGAAAGGACAAGTACAGCACAATTTAATTCTTGGGCATCTCTCTTGATGACTTGCTTCAGTAGCGGGCGGCAGGACAGGGAAGGGATTGGTTTGGACAAAATCGTGGACTTGAGGATCCAGCTGTCCTTACGAATAAAGCACATACAGAAGAGATTGAAATTCGTATAATTAATGCTGCAGACGTTAACCCCTTCCCTGCTACTGTACGCACAGTTTCGTTTCTGAAATCTTTGTTCATTCAACGATCAAATGGCGCTACCCGTCCAAGAAACATGGATTCAAATTGTTCTCAGCAAGAGGCATGTATCCTCATGAACAACCGTCCAAGAAACGTGGATACAAATTTGTCTCAGCAAGAGGCATAGATCCTCATGAGCCCCCGCAGTCGCGGGGGCTCATGAGGATCTATGTCTCTTGCTGTTGGATCGCGTTCACATTTTCTCGTCGGGGGAAGAGGATGAAAGGACAATAAGGATAGCACCATAAAGAAAGACTGAAATAACACCCGCCGTGATATGGCCTTAGTTGCCTGCTCGGCGTTAAACCCAAATAACTAACTAACTGAATTAACACGATCACTGTCCAACATCAGACGAAAGGGGACCACAACACAATAGTACAGTTTCAAGTCTTCGAGTGAACATGTATGCGCCCCGTAAAAGCTCAATGAAAGGATGATTAATTTTACACTGACTCGACGGAACCGTTATACACATTATTGTGTCGGGCACATCTTTGTGTCAGTAAAAAGAAACAAACAAAACACTAAAACAAAAACAAAAACAATGAAAAGAGCAGCAGCAACATAAAATCAATACTTATCACAATACACTATTACAAGCATCAATGATAATAGTGAGATAAAAGATAAATAAAAATCTAGATGTAGACGAACAAATGTGCTATGTGGCACGTGAACAGGCGTTGGTACTTTGGCAAAGGAATATGGCAGAATTTTATTACAAAACCCAGGCGTTACAAGCTGAACATATTGAGCCCAGATTTGGGAGCTGTCCTTTAGAAGACTACGTTGCAGTTAACAACAACAACAAAGATAAAAAGACAGATCGACAGTGATAATTCAAGAATGGTGCCAGACTAGCTTGGCGCCCATATGGCTCCAAGGTAGTCTGGCACCGTCCTTTGGACTATCAAGAAAGCCGGATCGATATATGTTGTCAGTAGTGCGTCAAAACTCACTGGTTTAACGCATCCACACTAAAGAGTTACAAACACGAAAAAAATCGTTACACCGAAAAAAATCATGTGAAGCTAGTTATAAAATGGAAGCGCGCGATCGTTTACTGTTAAAATCGGCCACAGTAAAATGAGTGGGAAAAAAATACAATATAAATTGCTGAATGTTGGTAGTCAGGAACAAAGCCTCTGTACGTTAACATGCACCCCAAAGTAAATCATTGAAAATTTTAAACAGTTATCAAATACAAGTTTATGATTGTTCATCGAGAATCTACAACTGACCATACTAGCGCATCGAAAAAGACAAAACTTGACAAAAGTACGATATCCAGCAACCGATTCAGTTTGTATATTTCAGTCAAATCAAAGATGATTGTATTTTCTACAGATTGGAATTGTTCATACTGTTGCTATGTGAATAATACTCAAATAAAGTACACTGATCTACGTCATGTTTCAAATGAGTTAAAAAAAATTTTTTTTCCCCTCGCTGTGAATGAAAACTGAAAAAAGGAAAAAGAAAACTGCGAGGACCACATTGGGGATGGTACAGATCTCTCAGTATAACACTGGTCGTCTCCCTCGATTCGCTACCGCTTATCAGCCGTAGCGAATCGAGGGAGACAACCAGTGTGCATATCAACATTTATTTGTCTTTATGAATAAGAGTGAAATCGTGGGTACATGACAAAGCATAGTGCATGTTTTGGCGTATGTGATAGTGTACATGTCAAGCGCTTGATACTTGAGAACACAGTGACTGAACGAAACAGAAGATGAAACAGAAGATGAAAAAAGACTCGGCTGTACACCCCCAGTCACTGCACAACGTGAGGATGGCACGACCTAGACGTTCTAATATAAAATTCTAATAAACGCGAAGAAGAAAAATCTATATTGCGTTCAGTGCCAGCTGACGCACACTGTGTTTCTGCAGTCTTCGTTCAATCAACACCAGAAAGCCCCAGCTGTCCCAGGCACATGGTTTCAACGTGGCGTCAGTAAGAGGCATAGATCCTCATGAGCCCCCGCAATTGCGGGGGCTCATGAGGATCTATACCTCTTGCACTAGGGTGGTGTTGACATTTTCTCGGATTAAAACAGTTAGCTCAGTTGTGTAAAGAATATGGTATAGTGCGCTGTGGGGGATTTTGGGCGTGTAAAGACAGATTTATTTTTCAAAACTAATATGACATTGTAGACATATGCATGGTTGTGTAACTGCAAGGCATCGAGCCTGTTTTTGTAAAACTATCACTTTGAGCGTAATCTTCTTATCGCTGCATACGTACAGATGATTGTGAAAGGCACCGCTGCACGATTCTGCATTGAACAGTTGATCAGTGGCCCCTTTAAAATGTAGGCTACTGAGACGGAGCCAGCAAAAAACACAGACCCTTATGAGCCCCCGCGAGCTGCAAGGTCTCATGAGAATCTTTGTCTTTTGCAGATGGAAGACATTAGCCGTTGCGCAGCGCCAGCATTTTTAGAAGTTGAACGGCAGATTCTGCAGGATGGACCCTTTAATCGTTATTTTGAAAACCTTGAACTTCGTCTTTTGGCCATGGCCGTGCATTGCGCGCTTCGTGGGGCTGCACGATTTGACGCCATCGAGTGACGTCACACAATCTGACATCACTGCGCACTGTCTACGGTTTGACGTCAATCTGGTGAGAGCCATTCACATCCTCCAACTCGTTGCAGTTGAAGATGAAGACCAACTCGCACTCTCCAGCCTTGACGGGCTTCAGTTTTAAGGTAGCCAAGAAGGTACCCTTCGCCTGCACGTCTCTGGAACAGGAAAAAACATTCATCAATTGATGTGTGTGAAAATGGCTGGCTGGCTGGCTGGATTGACTGACTGACTGACTGATTGATTGATTGATTGATTGATTGATTCATTGATTGATTCATTCATTGATTCATTCATTCATTCATTCATTCATTCATTCATTCATTGAACAAACCAACAGCGATGACTTATCAGTCCTTTATTTCCTCAAAAACATTACCGATGACATGACTGATAGGGAAGTGTCTACTTACTCTCAATTTTAGCCTAGGAACCCGTTGTGCCCCTGCACCAACCGGGAGGCACTCGGGGAACCCACAGAGGGGCCGAGAGTGATCTCCCGTGACTGCCCATCCGGTTCCGAGTCATGTGATGCTTACCCAGTTTAGTCTACTTAGCTCGTCTAGTGCAGACGTGTTTTGCTAGCCTCCGGCCTCGCTTACTATTCGACCGGTTTGGAACCCGTCCTTGTCTTGTGTTGGGACCCGCTTCGCTTGCGGACTCTTGCCGTGTGCTCCTACTTTCGGCTGCTTCTTCTTCTGCCTCTGCTGCCTTCTCGCCTCTTCGGCTGGCCTTCTTCCCGCCTTCGGCGCTGTTGTGGTATGGAGGTGTCGTCCCCCGCCCCTGTGGCTGCGGAGAGGTAAGGTAGTTGATTGGCCTTCGGCCGGCTTCCAAGCGGGTCGCCGGTCGTGAGCACTTCTCAGTCTTTGATTGTCTGACCTGGCGCCGCGCTTTGTTTCTCGGCTTGGCCCTGGGGCCTACGCCGGGTCGCTTAATACCTAGCGCTGGCGCGTAAACTGTCTTTGTTTTTCATGCAGAGATTGACCAATGAAACATGTGTTGTGCAAGACGGCTTTCCGTCTTTTGTTGCGGTTACGTTGGGTCGCCGGGTGCTGGCGGAGCGTTGCTGCGCTCCGGACTCTTAGCTTGCCGGCCTCGTGCCTGGGCACTCGCACCTTGGGGGGGTGAATTGTGTGTTCACTTTGGGTATGTTGACTTTGTCACCTTAGTTTCCCCTTTCCCCTTGTTGGGCGCGGCCACGTGCTCTCGCTCGTACGCTTGTTTGTTTGTGTGTTGCAGTTGCCAAGTGCGAACCTGCACCCTCTGCGGCGACTTCCAGTGGCCAACGGACAACCACGCTGTATGCCTCCCTTGCTCTGGCTGTGCCTCGGGCCGCTCTTGTGACCTCTGCTCCACGTGGCCAGAACTGAAGTGGTCGCAGCTTTGGAGATTTTACAGGCGGGACCGGCCGTTACCTGTGAGTAACCCTCCCGTCCGAGCGTCCCCCAGTGTGTCAGGAGCAGGGACCAAGCTTGTCCGTTCGGACCCCATGGATACGACGCCGCTTAGAACGCGTACACCCAGCACTGTTCGGACAACTGACCCTACCTTGCAGACCCCAAGTGCCGTCCTCCCTGAGCTCGGCCCAAGGGGACGCGACCCTCGCCGCCCCTTGTCTGCGGTCAGTTCTCGCTCGTCTCTCACGCCCGCGCACTCCTACGAGGAGTCAAGTTACCGGCAGGGAGCCCGCCTTTTAGCGCCCGGCTCTCAGAGACGAAGTGCTACGCGACCAAGGACTCACGACTCTAGGGCTTCTCCCTATTCGCCGCGATCTCGCTCGCCGTGGGACTCTCGTCGTCGGCATCATCATTCTCGTCGGACGCCCTCCAGCCCCCCTCGCCTGGTTGCGGCTTTGCCGCGGTCTTCTTCGCGCTACCGGCGGTCTTCGCCCCATCGCTCTTCGCGTCGGCCGTCTTTTTCCCCTAGGCGTCGCTCCGCGCGGAGCCCTCGCCGGGAGGGTCCCCCTCATTCCCGTCCTCGTAGTCGCTCTCCCTTCTCCTCCCGGCTGGACGCCTCTCGGGGACCTCTCCGTTCTCGCCGCGGCAGTCCGCTTGCCGCTCCCCCTCCTCCCCGGGACGAGGACGCCTTGAGTTTGCTGGCTGAGGATTCTGCTTCTGCCCTCCTAGGCCCAGGTAGCCGTTCCCCCGCCTCCCGCTCGTCCCTTTCGGACATCTCGGACTCTTCTCCGCTGCCTTCTTCTTCTCGCGCGGCTACGTTGCTCGCCTTGGATGAGGCCGCCCGCATCGTTTCCGCCTCCCTTCCAGTCGACGCTTGCCCTCCGTCTCCCCCCCCTCAAGCGCTAGGTATCGGCCTTCGTCGATGCTGGTCGGCAGACGAAGAAGTTTAAGTCTCTTCCTCAGCCTCCTGGTTTCAGCGACATGCGGGACGCCTTCTCCGCGCACCTCCTCGCTGCCCCTAGGGAACATCAGTTTTTCGGCGACCGCAGATGGCCCCCCGGCCTCGACATCGCCTTCCGGCAGGAGTGGTACTCTGGACATTCCCAGTCCTTTGTCTGCGCTCTTCCTCCAGTGGATCCGGCGGCTGTTCTTCAGGCTGGCGGCTCTTCGCTTCTGAAACGCGCCATTCCTCGAGGTTTGGATGCTACAGCGGCCCTGGTTCGTAACACCCTTGCTTGTTCGGGCTTCCTCGAGCTTGTCACCCGAGCGGCGGTACAGCGGATAGAGGAAGCTTGGCATCCTTCCATCACTCCCCTGTTAGGAGATCTTCTCGCCCTCGCGGAGGTAGCTAATCGTGCGGCGTATCACTCATCTGTCAACGCCATGGCGGCTTCCTCCAATTGTGACCTCATGCGTCGAGATGCTGTCCTGCGGGCTTGCCGGGGTTTGCCTTCGGACCTGCAGAACCAGTTGCGTCGTGTCCCCCTAGGTGGATCACTTCTGTTTGGCGATACCTGGTCTTCGGTTAAGATCGCGAACTCGGATCGGTGGCCTTCCAAATCTGCGCCTTCTCGCTTTCGCTCCTCCCGCAAAGCCGCGGGTCGCGCCCTGCGGGGCTCCGGACTTCCTGCGTCCTCAGACCCCCTCCCTCCTCGTAACCCCCGCCGCCGCCCTGCCTTTGGTCGACCCGGTCAGGTTAGCTCCTTTGCCCCCGCCCGGTCCCGACCTGCCCGTCGCCCTGGGCGCGGGCGGGCTCACTGACTCCCTAGCTCCGCCCCCGCCGACCGTCTTGGGTCCTCCAGTCGGCGGGAGGCTTGCCCGGTTCAGCGAAGAGTGGTTTTCGCTGTTTCCAGACGACCCCTGGATCAGGACCACCGTCTCCGACAGCCTTCGGATTTCGTTTCGCTCTCCTCCTCCGCTGCGACGGGCCCCCCCTGTGGACCGCCATTCCCTCCGACCCGTTAAAGTCCAGCACTCTGCGTTCCGAGATCTCCGCTCTTCTGCAGAAGTGTGCCACAGAGGTGGTTGTGCGTCACGGCTCCCCGGCCTTCTACAGTCGCCTCTTCCTGGTGCCCAAGCCGGGCGGCAGGTGGCGCCCGATCATCGATCTTCCAAGCTGAACTCCTTCATTTCGGCTCCTCACTTCCGCATGGAAACCGCTCGGTCCCTCAGGGCCTCGGTGCAGCCAAGGGACTTCGCCGTGAGCTTGGATCTGTCAGATGCGTATCTACATGTTCCCATTCACCCTGCCTCCAGGAAGTACCTGCGCTTCGCCTTCGACGAAGCGGTCTACCAGTTCCGGGCCCTTCCGTTTGGTCTCAACCTCAGCCCTTGGGTATTCTCTCGCCTGATGGACGCGGTAGTGGCCAAGGCTCGTCAGTCATCGTCCAGCCCTACTTCCAATTACCTCGACGACCTCCTCCTACGCAACCAATCGGCGACCGTTCTTTCAGCGGACAGAGACGCCTTGATCCGGCTGTTAGCGCGACTCGGTTTTCTCCTCAACAGAGGGAAATCGGATCTCTTGCCCAGTCGCCGTTTCGTCCACCTAGGCATGGACTTCGCTACCGATCTGAACTTGGTTCGTCTTTCGGAACAGCGGATTCAGAGGTTAGCCTCCTTGACCGCCGATCTTTGCCGGCTAGACGCAGCACCTGCCAGGACTTGGCTACAGCTTCTAGGAACGATGAACGCCGCTGCAGATCTCCTGCCCCTGGGGCGTCTCTACTATCGGCCCATACAGCTGCACCTCCTCCTTCACTGGCGCCCGTCCTCCGCCGACTTGGCAGCCTTGGTACCGGTCACTGCGCTTCTTCGTCCCCATCTGCTGCGCTGGATGGATCCGGCGTGGCTGGCTTCGGGAGTTCCCCTCGCGTCTCCCCCTCCTCGCCTATCCCTGTGTGTCGACGCGAGCCTCTCAGGGTGGGGTGCCCACCTGTTTCCGGACTTCCGAACGACGTCGGGAGCCTGGCCGCCAGAGATGTCTGCCCGTCACATCAACTGGTTGGAGCTTCAGGCTGTTTGGCAAGCCCTCATCACTTGGGAATCGAGTCTGCTGCACCAGGAGCTCTTGGTCCTTTCCGACAACGCGACGGTGGTGGCGTACCTTCAGAAGCAAGGCGGCACACACTCTCCCGACTTGTGCATGCTCACCTACCGGCTGATGCTTTGGTGCCAGACCCGCGGCATCTTCCTTCGAGCGAGACACATTCCGGGCCACCTGAACGTCCTCGCCGACTCGCTCTCGCGTCGTGGTCAGATGTTACACACGGAATGGACTCTTCGCCAGGACATTTTCCAGATGATCTGCGCCCACTGGGAGACTCCTCAGATCGATCTGTTTGCCACGAGGTGGAACCATCAGCTTCCCCTCTTTGTCTCCCCGGTCCCGGATCCCCTGGCCTGGGCTGTCGACGCTCTCTCCATCCCCTGGGACGGTTTGATCGCCTACGCCTTTCCCCCGACGGTCCTTGTCCCCAAAGTCCTCCTCAAACTCCGGGGATCCAACGCCGTTGTTCTCCTGGTCGCCCCGTTTTCCTGGAACCGCTCTTGGACCACAGACCTCCTCAGCCTCGCCACGGGCCCTCCTTTGCGCTTACCGACGCCCCGGACGATGCTCAAACAGCCTCGACAGGCCCTTTTCCACCCGTGCCCGGAGCGTCTCCTCCTTCACGCCTGGAGGTTGTGCGGCGTGCCCTCACCGCTAGAGGCTTCTCGAGTGCAGCAGTGGAGGCGATCTCTTCGGCCCGCAGACCCTCAACGCGACGCGTCTACGAGGGAAAGTGGCGAGTGCTGTGCGCCTGGTGTGAGGACCTCCGTCTCGACCCCACTGGTTTGACTCACCCCCAGCTCGCGGACTTCTTCCTATGGCTCTTTGGAGACCAGGGTCTCGCCCCTATCACCATCAGAGGATACCTTTCCATGATTGCCGACACTTATCGACACCTTGGACGTCCGGACCCCGGCGCCTGTAAGGACATCGCCGACCTTATGTCGCACTTCGGCTTGCGACGTCCGGTACTCCGCTCTCTCGTCCCGCGCTGGGACCTTCCCTGGGTCCTGACGTGGCTGAACTCATCCAAATTCGAACCACTGCCCTTGGCCCGCCTTCAGGACGTGACTCGTAAGACCTGCTTCCTTTTGGCCCTTGCCACAGCGGCCCGAGTCAGCGAGCTGCACGCGCTCTCGGCGCGCCCTACCTGCCTGCAATTTCGTGCGGATGGCTCCGTGCACCTTCTCCCAGATCCCTCCTTCCTTGCCAAGACCAGGTCTCCACTGACGGCGCCACAAATGATCACACTGCGACCGCTGCGGGGAATGGACTTCCCGCGAGAGACCAGGCAACAAGACCCTGTGCGCGCCTTACGCGTCTATCTACGCAGAACCAAAGCCGTCCGTCGAGGACGCTCACGCCTCTTCCTGCCTCTTAGGCCCGGCAGACATGACATTTCGGCCCAGACGATCTCTTCCTGGCTACGCTGGGTCATTCGGTCCGCCTACCAGGACCTCTCCCCACAGGGAGCAAAGAGGCTTAAGATACGCGCGCACGAGGTACGTGCCATGGCCACGAGTCTTGCCTTTGACCGGAACTGCGCTGTTAAAGACATTGTGGCGGCAGTAGGCTGGCGAGCGGAATCTACCTTCGCCCGCTTCTACCTCCGGGATCTGGCAGGCCAGCGAGACAACCTCGCTCTGGTGGGGGACATCACGGCAGCGCAACACTCCCTCCCGGCGCCACAGGCGCCGTAGGTACGCTACTTAGCTAAAATTGTCGGGAGTTTGCGACTGGGAGGATGGCTCTGCAGGCCCCCTGGGTTATTTTGCGGACAGCGGCACCCTCCTCCTGCTCGTAATTCTCCCTATCAGTCATGTCATCGGTAATGTTTTTGAGGAAATAAATGCATTTTTCTCTAAAAGGTATTTTTTCGAAAAATACTTACCGATGACATGACTCGGAGGACCCTCCCTCCTGGCCCCGCTTGCCGCTGGGAAGCTAAGTAGCCTAAACTGAGTAAGCATCACATGACTCGGAACCGGATGGGCAGTCACGGGAGATCACTCTCGGCCCCTCTGTGGGTTCCCCGAGTGCCTCCCGGTTGGTGCAGGGGCACAACGGGTTCCTAGGCTAAAATTGAGAGTAAGTAGACACTTCCCTATCAGTCATGTCATCGGTAAGTATTTTTCGAAAAAATACCTTTTAGAGAAAAATGCATTTTTCCTACCTACATGTCACGTTCTCCTGATTGACTGACTGATTGGTTTATTGGTTGTTTGAACTGCACTTTACAAAACCAATTCAAACCAAGCAAAACCAAATCATAACAAAGCAAAAACAAAACAATAGCAACAACAACAAGAAGAAAACATGAAACAACCGAAATAAACTTTAAAAAAACCCCAAAATTAAAAAAAAAACAAAATAAAAAAAAACCAAACTATCTTACCCTTGTGGGAAACGGGTGGCCTTAGGGAGACATGGTCCATCCACCTCCAGGTAACAGTCATTGAGTGTGCAGGGCAGGGTGTTAGTGAAGGACACCTGAGCCTCGAACTCTTCTCCCACCTTGCCCGTCTTTGGCGCCTGCAAGCACACAAAGAAAAATATTAGCTCTAATGAATCACTTTTTTTTCTGTCTTTTTCACGCTGGTCCGGATTTCACTCAGCCATAGAGCAGATTTATTCTGATTTTTCATGTTACAATAAACTCTGGGTGACAAATCGCCACGGGACATGATTCTTCTTGTTGTTTTATCCGAAGTTTGTTATAAGCGAAGTAATAAACTGACGAGCCAAAGAAATGCGACATTTTTGGAATCATCGGAAACACTTTAGTGTTTTCGTTGATTCCAAAAATGTCGCATTTCTTTGGCTCGTCGGTATAGGCCCCTAGGCGTGAGAGAAACAGTGCGGGTAGTGACGACTGAGTGTTAACCCGGTTTTTTTTTTTTGCAATTGTTGGACACATAATCTGTTTTTGAAATCTCTGTTCATTCAACGACAAAAAGCCGCAAACGTCCAGGGAACATGGATACGCCATGGTCTCAGCAAGAGGCATAGATCCTCATGAGCCCCCGCAGTCGCGGGGGCTCATGCGGATCTATACCTCTTGCATCTGGATCGTGTTCCATTTTTTGTTTTTTTTTGTTGGTCAGTCAAGGGCTTAAAAGGAGTTGACGGAGAGAGGGAGGTAGTGAGAAGAAAAAAGTGACCTTGACAGTGATGTGAGGCTTGCGGAGGCGGAAGTCGTCCTTCTTGGTGAAGATCTGCTCCGTCTCTTCCACCTTGGCCATGGCCGACACGCACAGCATGCAGCAGTCCTTCAGTTTGCGCAGGTAGGCGCTTGGCGGCACGGATACACGCACATCTTGGCCTACAAGCAAATTAGGAATAAGTGCAGAGACAGAAAGTGGCCATGATGATGAAATTTTGATTGCAGGATAAAGCTATTAGCATAAGAAACGTTAAACGTTTAGGGCTTAACGTCTTTTGTGCACCACGAAAGTGATTTTAAAGACTGGGCACTTAAAAGAGGTCTGTATAAATTTTGACCCCAGCTGGATTCGAACATACGACCTTTCGGACGAGAGTCGAACGCTCTACCACCGAGCCACCCAGCTCCCCTATTTGGGGGGTGGTTGGGGGGTGGGTGTGGGTGGGGTCCGGAACCCCTGGACCCCCCCCCCGATCCGCCTCTAGAGAGAGAGAGAGAGAGAGAGAGAGAGAGACGTGGCTAAAATTGCGACACGCGATTGCCGCAATTTAGGCTTTCCTGATACGCACACATTTTCGTTATTCGTGATTCTAGGAAATGTCAAATAATCGTATTCGTGATGGACAAAAAAAAAAAAGTCATGGACCCGTGAGGGCCCACCAAATCATATTGTCATATTGTTCTGTGAAGGCCACATTGCACTTTTACAGATTAGGAGAAAACTATTCTAGTTCAATAATAATAATAATACCGTTATTATATAGGCGCTTTTTCTCAATTTTTGGGCAAATCGACTCAAAGCGCCGCGACCTGAAACCCAACACGCACACTCACGTAACAGACACGGATTTACGCCAGTTCAGACAAACACAGTACAAGACAGTCGAAGGGCCAGTTCATCTACTGAAGTTACAGAGATTTTTGATCGCTTGTATTTGAAATTTGTAAAGTGGCCTGAAACCGGTACCAAAGTGTGGGGGGTGGGGTGGGTGGGGTGTGGAAGAACCGGAGTACCCGGAGAAAGAACCCCCGACGTGGCACTACCTTGAACTATCATAGTCAAATTCATTACCAGCGATAGCGTATCAGGTTGGAAAAAAGGTTTTAACGGCGATATTTACTCTCTCCCGGCTTGAGTGTGACGTTGTCGAAGGGCTCGGTGGCGATGGTGTCGGCCGAGATGCCAGTATAGTACATGGTGCTGACCACAGTGCGGCCCTTGATCTGGCGCGCCTCGTTGGCGTTGGTGTTCTTGGCTCTCAGCAGCACCACGAAGTCCTTGCCCACCCACGTGTTCTCATTGTCCACCACCAGGGAGAACTCCACGTCCTGAACAACACACATACAAAGTCCAGACCAGGTTAATGGCCAGGATATAAACATACACAGAAATAGCACATACGCATCGATATAACAAGGACGAAATAATTTCTTAGATACTGCTTAACCCTTTTCATCCTGATATACTATTGCTTGAAATAAATTTGACCATGGAAAAATTAATGTGAAATAAATTCGACTAAGACAAAATTTGACTATGACAGTTCATTTAAGGGTGATGCCAGAATAGCTTGGCGCCTCAGACGCCAAGCTATTCTGGCACCACCCTTAAAATAAAATGGTTGTTCATCTCCTAATCTGTAATAAAACCTTCTAGGACAATAAGCAACTTTTAAAAAAGTCAGCCTCAGGATGTAATGGGTTAAACCTAAAGTGGACAAACCATTGTACGGACTGCAAATATTCCCAGCCAGCGCCATCTCTGCCGTTACATGGCAAAAGTCAGTATGTCCAATTTCGAGGAACGCGAAGTTTTCATTGTATAACAATGAAAATCTTGCATTTCTAAAAAAAAGTACATACTGGCTCTCGACATATAAAGACAGATCCGCATGAGGCGTATATTTTTCATGAGTTCCTGCAGCGCTATTTTGTATAACACGGATATGCACAGTACAAAACACGCAAACTCAAGACTATACCATTAAATGCAAATCATTCATACAATAAGAAGAATAGAAGGCAGTATGCTCTGCCACCAAAAGAGCTGTTTTTAATTAATTAATTAATTAATTAATTTTGTTGTTGATTGCTGCTAGTGCTACAGCATCAATCTACTCCAAAGGGAATTCAAACGGTACTTACAGAGGGTCCCTCCTTGTAGACGTCCTTGCGACTGGAGCCCACCTGGTTGGCTCTGCGGACAGCCACACGCTCCTCAGCCGTTCCTATGGAGCGCAAATCTCTGTTAATCTCAATCCATTAAATGGACATCACATGTGGACATCACAGCCATACATCTTTCTGTGACTGCACTTTGCAAAGATTTTACTTAGGACGCGGTGTTCTCTCTCTCTCTCTCTCTCTCTCTCTCTCTCTCTCTCTCTCTCTCTGCAGATTTGAAAAATGGCACTGCCTCTGGCTTTGCTAATATCTTTACCGTTGTAAAATAAAGATTCATTGATTCATTGATTCTATCTGTCTGTCTGTTTATATATCTTTATTTATTTAACCTTTTGGGTGTCGGTAGAGGTTTTAGTCGCGATGATTTCTGCAGGAATCATCGCGACTAAAACCGCTACCGACACCCAAAGGGTTCACCAAGAACAGCAATAAAAGTGGTCGGCTTACCCTCCGGGAATTTGTAGAGTCCAGTGACGTCCTCTCGTTCTCCAGAGTTGACAGCTTTAGTGCTGATGAACTTGCCAATGCTACAACGGGAACAAGGGCGCTATTAACATTTTCACTGCCGAGAAAGTGAACACGATCCAAATGCCAACATGTAGATACTAATGCACCCCACATGTACGGGGGTGGGGGGCTCATGAGGATCTGTATCTTTGGCTATAAGCACTTTGTATCCACGTTTCTTTGACGGATGGCTCTTAGGCGCTGATTTAACCCATTCAGCCCTGACGCACTACAGTAGGAGATGGGTCGACCATGATAATTCAAGGGTAGTGCCAGATTAGCTTGGCGCCTGTCGGCGCCAAGCTAATCTGGCACTGCCCTTGAATTAGCATGGTCGACCCATCTCCTGCAACTGGTGCATAGTCATTAGATGACACCTCCAAAATTTGGGAAATACGGCCGTTTGGCTGAATGAGTTAACCCATTTAGCCCGGAAGCACTAGTTATAGCCTGGCCCTGCTCCTCCTCCCTCCTCCCCCCCCTCCTTTCTTAAAAAAAACCCCTAAAAAACAAGAGGGGATAAAAAACAAACAAACAACAACAAAAAACAGTAAAAAATCTAGCGTTTTGCCTTGTGCACCAGATGTAGTAAAAGTTAATAAAGAAAGCAGAATGCAAACAAATGAAACAGAAAGGGGCGACTGCTAACTTTCACATTCCACGATAAGGATAAGGTAGGTATGGCGAGCAATAGTAAGGGAGAGAAATGTGTATCATTGACCAATGATCATTAGACTATGGTACACAGTTACCTCTCTTACTAGTGAGCATTTTTTCCTACCTCCCTCTTATATTATCTTACCCCCCCCCCCCCCCCCACCACCCACCCCCTTCACTGCCAGAAAAAATACGAACACCATCCAACTGCGGGGGCTCATGAGGTTATTTGCCTCTGGCTGACATCATTCACATCCGTGTTGACTCAACGCCGATTTTCACCTCTTATCGCCATTGGTACTTTCGACGGACACAACAATTTAGGAAAGGTGATTTTAATGAACACAGCGGGCGAGCAAATCACAACAGTATGCTTCCAAGGCAACCTTTGATTACACTTTACAATGATCAAAGTCAAACAAGGTCAAAATATATAATGAAATATATACGTTTTCTTCAAGATATTAACACAGCTTAGGAAGCCTATCATGAATGCTTTATAATGAAACACCACAGTATGCTTCCAAGGGTAGGCCTTGGATCAAGTTGACCGGCGGCCGCTGGGATTATCATGGAAGTCAGTCAGATGAAATTCAGTGCCCTCAAAGACTCGACTGATTTTGCTTCCCACTGGCAGTACGTAAACAGTACGTACGCATTTTTCTCGATGAAGCAGTTTTCGTTGCGCCCGTCCTTGTAACACATCCAGTACACCTTGTCGGCGTTGACCTCGGCGAAGATGAAGGGGCCGTCATAGGGTAGGTTTACCTCCCCTTCCCTGATGGCACGCACCGACACCGGCCCGCAGCAGTATACGCCTGCAACAAACCCGCCATCGTGCAGTCATCATCATCATCATCATCATCATCATCATCAATGACGACGACGATGACATCTTTGACAAAAGCAACATCAGCAAAAACAGCAACAGCCTAAAGGGACGGGCGGCCATACTACCATGCGGCTCCAGCACTGCCAGGCTATGACTCTACTCCGACTCGGCGTGGCGGAGATCAGGCAAACTTGAGATTTGTTACACTTCAAAATAATAATGATAATAATAATAATAATTACGGTATTTATAATGCGCTTATCTTATAATAATTATAACTCTAAGCGCACACTCACAACTCGCGCACGCATGCGCACGCTTTAGACAACGACTCACGTACCACAAATAGTGAAATACATTACGACAGTCTGCTTAGGGTGGGGAGTGTGGTGATATAGTGCTAGAACTGTTGAAAGAGGTGAGTTTTGAGGGTGGACTGGAAGGAGGAGAGAGAGGGTTTCTGACGGAGAGAGAGTGGGAGAGTGTTCCAGGTGGATGGACTGTATACTGAGAAGGAGCGGGGGCCGAAAGTGCTGAGTTTGGTGCGGGGGACGTGGAGGCGGAGAGGGTCGGAGGCGGAGCGGAGGGAGCGGCGAGGAGTGTAGGGGTGAAGTAAGTTTGAGAGATAGGCGGAAGCGCAGTTGTTCAGGGATTTGTAGCAGAGAGACATAATCTTGTATTGGATGCGTTGGGGGATGGGAAGCCAGTGAGGATACTGGGAAGTTCACTTGAAAAGTGTCCTTCAACTGTAACATTCATGGCTAATTCCTCTCCCATATCTAGTAAACGGCCTTTACAGGCTCCTTGCAATAAAAACAACAACAGCAAAGACAAACAAACAAACAAACAAACAAACAAACAAACAAACAAACAAACAAAAACAAAACAAAATGCAGAACCTACATTGAACGACCGTCTTTATGAGGGATGACCTGTGGCCACCTAATGGTCTCAATGTAATGACAGATGCCACTTTCAAGACTTCCCCTTGAGAGAGTACCTAGCTGTCTTTAACTCATTCGATACGTGCCGTATACGGATACGCGGCTTAAAGCCGCGTATCCGTATACGGCACGTCTCGAATGAGTTAAAGATAATTTCTTGCGATAAGTTGGTTGCTGCTGCTGTATCGTGTGTTAACAATGAAACGTCTTCAACTACAATGTGTACACATACGACCAAATCAATCAATCAATCAATCAATCAATCAATCAATCAATCAATCAATCAATCAATCAATCAATCAATCAATCAATCAATCAATCAATCAATCAATCAATCAATCAATCAATCAATCAATCAATCAATCAAACTCACGAACGCACTCATATACATATACACGCTCGCGCGCACGCACAACATCAACAACGACATGAACTCACTGTCGCTAGTTTCCTGAGGTGTAGCGTCACAAGCCTGCCACCCCCCATAGCCAGTGGGCAGGTCCGGTCGAGCCATCCAAGCCTCGTTCCACACGTGGAAGTTCCTATTACAAGAATAAATTATAACAGTTCGATACCGGCATTATTCAGTGAAAAATTGAAATTCCGTCAGGAGCAAGATGCGTTTCTACCACATCTACCACAACCACCACAACTACCACCAACACCAACACCATCGTCACCACCACCACCGCCCACAATCAACAATAACACAAGTCGCCCTCACCAGACCGAGTCCTCATTCTTGTTCTCCTCTGGGTTTCCGAGCTCGTCGAAGTGCAAGTCTATGGTGATGGACTGATCGCAGTCGTGGGCGGACGCGAAGTTGGTGACACTGCGAGCAGGAATACCCAGGGCACGCAGGACTGAAAAATAAACAGAAATACTAACCCTGTTTTTCATCTAGCCTCAAAATCATGAACATCGCAGCAGAGAGAGAGGAACACGCTGAGAAAGGACAAGTACAACTCCGTTGCACGTGTCCTTTTAAGTCACAGTGCGTTTCTTTTGCTTTCATTTCACCCGCTCGGCAGCCACCTGCATTTTAACCCTTTGCGTGTCGATGGCGGTTTTAGTCGCGATGATTCCTATAGGAATCATTGCGATTAAAACTGCTTTCGACACGCAAAGGTTAAATACATGAAATAGATCAAGACTAATCAGTCGAAGACGGACAAAAAAATTGCTGGCAGGGATAACAAAACATAGAAGCTGCGTTTTTCTTGTAGCATTAACCCTTATCATTTGGAATACACCAGTGTGTGAAATAAGTTTGACTAAAACAGTTCAAGGGAGTGCTAGAATAGCTTGGCGCCTCTAGGCGCCAAGCTATTCTGGCACCACCCTTGAACTAAAGCCATTGGTCTATATCCTTCATTTAGAAGTACTATAATGTAGCTTGCACATGGCAGTGTACAAATTTGAAGCTTTTAGCCTCAGTGTGATATGGGTTAAGTACAAAAGTCTTTTCGGCAGACGAGGAATACGTAGAATATCCTACTTGTAGTGAGGACGCCGGAGAAGACCCAGCACTGGCCAAACTGCACGGAGAACTTCTGCTCGTAGTACTGCTCCAGTATCGCCGCGCTGCCAGTCCATGACAGAGGAGACTTGCCCCCAGCGTAATCCCCCGACCAGTTGCCCGTCAGCACTCCGCCCTCGTCTTGAGAGTTCACCTGCACCCAGGACAAAAACAACCCAGTGCACATATCCGTGATGTCGCTATGATACGGTGGTTTTCATTTCCCTTGTTGGCATCAATAAAGTATTTCTATTCTGGTAAAGAGTTCCTCGGCCGAGACAAAGGACTGAACGGCTGTGCGCACAAGGTCCTAGGGCCAAATTAAACGTAGCCAGTTTGCTCTACGTTGAGTTGAAGGACTCAGTTGCATGAGTATGCTTAGTCCGGCCTGCGCCAGCCACTAAGCAAGATGCTCCGCTATAGCGGAGCACCTTGCTTAGTGGCTGGCGCAAGACTAAGCTCACTCTTGCAACTGGCACAAGATACGTGGCGGGTCGTCGGGCCGAATCTGATGCCGCCGGTTGTCCGACGACATTTAAATTGCTCACTGGGCACTGTCACTTGATTGGTTATATTGGTTTGCAAACCGGCGGTGCGCTGACGTAGGCATGGGTAACAATCCGTATAAGCACTACGGTTGTGCTGTCACGGCCAACCTGGCTTCATCTAAGGCGTCTTCACCCTTTCAGCACTGATACACCATGACATGAGATAAATTTGACCATGACAGTTCAAGGGTGGTGCCAGAACAGCTTGGCGCCCATAGGCGCCAAGCTGTCCTGGCACTGATCACCCTTGAACTGTCATGGCCAGGCCGTTATTCCATCTCCTGACCTGCAATATGGCCTTCCTAGGACAGCTTGTACATTTGAAATTTCGACCTCAGGATTTGATGAGTAAAGGGTGAATGCCTCCTGAGTTCAACAAAACGTATTTCATGGCATCGCTGAGCACAGTCAATCATTAGGCTATAAATCCAGGAAAAAAGGACGGGCTTGTTCCAGAGCATGTCCGGCCGTGAAAAAGTCCTGGTAAATCAAAGTGCCACAGTTGCAGTGCGCCTGAATTGATCAGTGTTCAGGTCGTACTCCATAGGAAATAGATTTCCCTGTCCCCCCCGAACTAACCAACGGCCATTAGGCTATAGGAATAATGATCCCCCATCACTAACCATGGCGGTGAGTTTGCGCACGACAGGAATAGGGTTTCCCCGCACGGCAATGTTGAGCTGAGAGACGTCCAACAAGTGCATGCAGCAGTCCAGCACCTTGCCGTGAAACTGAAATAATCAAAGACATTTGTATTTATAATAAAATAAACAAGTTACAAACATAAATACTCGATATAAAGACCTTAAAAATGACTTTCCTGAGATTACTCTTTTACATGCACTGTGTGAGTCGACGGATGACTGAGAAACCGCATCCGGCCACGCACGGCGGATTACTGGAAGTACTCATTCTTCCTACGCTCCTTACGCGATCTGATCGAAATAATGTTTGACACGCTGTGGTGATAGCCCCGAGTCTTAAGCCTTTTAGCACCATGGGCGCATTTCCCGAATTTTGGAAGTATTACTTAACTACTCTGTACCACTTGCAGGAGGTGGATTCACCATGATAATGTAAGGGTAGTGCCAGATTAGCTTGGCGCCTCATTAGGCGCCAAACTAATCTGGCGCTACCCTTGAATTATCATGGTCAACCAATGCTGTAGGGTGTTGGCGCTAAAAGGGTTAAGTCCTTCAACGCCCGGGTCCACCTCGTCAGGTCACGTAACAGGCACTTTCATCCCCCTCCACCCCTTGCCCCGGCCCCTCCCAACCTCTCTTCAGCACCACTATGATCAGGATTCCTACCATTCTCTCTCTCTCTCTCTCACTCCCCCAGGCCCCCCCCCCCCCCCTCTCCCACACACACACATTGCATTTTTTCTTTATTCAACAGTTATGCCGCTAATCCGCCAGCCTAGTATCCACTATTTCTGTGCCTATACTTCCGTCGCACTCTCCCAAAACCGAAATTAAAAAGGAGTTATTCATGTTCTCAATGTCTCTATACACCGTTGTAGGAGACAGACATACTATGACAGTTTTTTTTGTTGTTGTGGCGATCGATGTCTGAAGGATGCTGGCGCCTCATTTGAAGCGATTAGTCTTCTACTGCCTTTAGAGTAGAAAATACCAACGCCCCTTTTACCTACTTCACATTTGTGGGTATTACATGGATATTTGTGCACTTATGAACTATACGTGAGTGCCCACCTGCCCAAAGACCCAGGGTTTGCCGGTGATCTGCTTTTGACTGCCAACGTAGATCTTGCCTGTCTCGTTCAGAACGTACTCCTCGCGGTGCGCAGCATTCTCCATGTACACTATGTCCTCTGCAACAAAGACACGCAAACAGAACCACATTAAAAATAAAACAAAACGTTAAACTTTTAGTGCTTAACGTCTTTCGTCTACCACGAAGGTGATTTCAAAGACGGGGCACCAAATAGGGTCTGACCAAAGTTTGACCCCAGCTGGATGCGTACCCATGACCTCAGTTTCAGACAAGAGTCGAACGTTTCACCACTGAGCCATCCAACTCCCCAAATTCAAAACTGAAATGCTAGGTTGAAGTGTTTCAGGCAGAAAGAAAATAACTTATTATATTTTGCCACCGCGAAGGTGATTTTTGAAAGACGGGACATCGAAAAGTGTTCCGTTTCAGAAGTAGGTCAAAATTGGACGTGTTTCGACGAAAACAGTGGATTAAAAGCCCGGGCTTTTAATCCACTTTCTTTCGTCGAAAGCGTGCATTTTTAACCTGCTTCTAATTTCCGAACATCATCCATTATTCGTCCGTCTTGCATTTGAGTGTTGTCCTCCTCACTGTCAACAGTCATTGGTATTTGTCATTGCGTGTTGTGTTCTGAGCAGCCAAAGGGTCGATCTTTCCTACCTTTGCACCAGGGGTTGAAGAGCATGTAGATGGGGTCCTTGTGGGTGTAGCGGAAGACGGAGACGTTGTCCACGCTCTTCTTGACCACGTCCAGCTTCAGCTGCCACTTTCCCACGATGCAGTCAGGGGGAGTAAAGAAGGTGATCCAGACAGAGTTGTCGGCCTGTCGCACCAGCTTGGCGCCCCACTGGCCGGGCACGTCCTTGTCCGAGAGAATGAACTCCACGTGGGTGCCCTTGCTCGGCTTGGGCTGGTCGCCTGTGAGGGAGTTAACACGAGAGTGTCAGTTTAACCCATTTAGCCCTGAGGCATTACAGCAGGAGATGGAGCGACCATGATAATTCAAGGGTAGTGCCAGATGAGCTTGGCGCCTGACGGCGCCAAGCTCATCTGGCACTACCCTTGAATTATTAGGGTCGATCCATCTCCTGCAACATAGTCGTTAGGTGACGTCTCCCAACTTTGAGAAATGCGGTCTTGGGGTTAAATGGCTTAACCTTTTCAATGCCAGTGGCTGGATACACATGTAAACCCTGAAGAAAGATTCGCAACGTATTTACCTTACAAAGAAATTATGCGTGGTAAAGAGGTAAAGTGAGTTTCAAATCACTTTTGAGTCTAGCTTTGCCTGTAGCGTTGATGATAGGCAAGGCCTCCAGTTAGAGGCATGAGTGAGTGCATGAATGAATGGATGGATGGATGAATGGATGGGTGGATGGATGGATGGACGGATGGATGGACGGATGGATGGATGGATGGCCGGCCGGATGGCTGGCTGACTGGATCCATCATCCATCCATTCATTTGTGGATTGTGGATGTATCTATCCATCATCCATCCATCCCATCCATTCATCATCCATCCATCCATCCCATCCATCCATCCATCCCATCCATCCATCATCCATCCATCCATCCATCCATCCATCCATCCATCCATCCATCCATCCCCATCCCTTTTTTTGTATGCTCATCCAGCTCACCAAAGACCTCACTATTCCCCTTCATATTGTTTGCTTGCTTCCTTGCTTGTTTGCTTGCTTACTTCACAGCTTTATCGGCCTGTCAAGACATCCCTCTGTGTAGACTCACCAGTCTCAAAAACCAGTCTAAGGTCGTCATCCTTCTCATTGTACTGCCGGTTGAAGTCGATCTGCACCGTGAAGTCCTGCCCGCGACGCAGCACGAGCAAGGGGTCGGCCGTCTCGGCGATGTCATATTTGTCCGTGTTGTGCTTCTTGACGTTCTCCAGCACGTTCAGGTCCACCTTCACTACCGTCAGCACGTCTTTGTCGGCTGCGTCGGGCTCTGAGAAAAATAAAAAAGAAAGAAGAGGAATTGTCGTCATTGTTATTGTTATTATTATCAGCCTCCTACTCTTCTCTCTCTTCTCCTTCTCCTCCTCCTCCTCATTGTCGTCATGATGATGACGATGATGATAATGATGACGATGATGATGATGATGGTGATGATGATGAGTCAACAAGTTAAGACCACCTGAGCTCAGACACAGCCGTTAGATGGCTTTAGTCGCTTGCTCGGGCTTAGACCCAAATATAACTAAGTAACTGAGCTCAGACAGGACCAGGTGAGGTTGATTTTAACTCCTTCACTGGCAGCTGACGTATATGTAGTGCTTCTGCAATCCTCCTTAATTCAATGCCAACAGATCTTCAGCCGTCAAAGGAACATAGATGCAAAGTGGCTTTATCAAGAGATATTGATCCTCATGAGCCCCCGCGGCCGCGGGGGCTCATGAGGATCTACATCTCTTGCAGTTGTGTGGTGTTCAGCTTTTCTCAGCAGACAAGGGCTAAACAGACATTTACTACAACAACCGCAAACGACAAAACAGATAGGAAAATAAAATCCTGTGCATTACAAAAAATATTCAAGGCATTTATTTGGAGAGGAAAGATCCCGTTGACAATGTTTACCGCAGGATTAGCACCCTGACAGCCGCTGACAACGTGTTAAGTAATGTACAACGTGACCTGCACGCGAAGACACTTTTTTTTTTTGCGACGAGCAGACATGCAGGGAAGTCATGGTGTGAGATACAGTCTAAAGCTGCTTTCTCAGCAGGCAGGCGCCGCCAGCTAATAGAGGGGTTCGTGCGATAGCTTAACCCTTTCACTGCCGAGGAAAAAAAAATCACCACGACGGCAGCAGCTAGAGGCACAGATCCTTACGGGTCCCCGTAGTTGCAGGATCTCAATGCCTCTTGCTGACACCACTTTGAATCCAGCTCCTGGGACGGTTGGGGCCCTTTGGCATGGAATTAACAACAATTTCAGAAACACTATCTGCGTTAAACCCTTTGGCTGTCGGTAGCGGTTTTTTGTCGCGAGGATTCCTACAGGAATCCTCGCGACAAAAAACCGCTACCGACAGCCAAATGGGTTAACTGGCAGTGAAGGGGTTAATTGAATACAACAGTAGCGGCGCAGGTTCAAGTGGCAGAGCTAAGTGGACACTGGACTGGTTATAACAGCGGTAGACTCATCGGCGAGTGGTATTGTCTCTGGGAGAGTTGAGTATTTTATCACTGTATGTCTGGTACCGTCCAACATCTTCAGTGCAGGCATGTATGGCACCGCCTCTAAACTGTCACAGTCGAGCTTTCTCCTGCTGTAGCCGGTTTCGGGAGGTTTATTGAGTGAATGGAAGACTAAGGCACCAACCACGTCAGACTTCAGACGAAGGACGGTGAATTGTTTTAGGGCAGATATACCTCATGCCATCAAAGTTCCTGTGGGTTAGCTTCATGACGCGAGTCAGAAAAAAAACAAACGTTTAGGGCTTAACGTCTTTTGTCCACCACGAAGGTGATTTCAAAGACGGGGCACCGATACATGGTCTGAACAAATTTTGACCCAAGCTGGATTCGAACCCGGGACCTTTCGGTCGAGAGACCAACACTCTACCACCGACGGAGCCACCCAGCTCGCCGACGCGAGGTCAGACTGGTTGTCTCCCTCAGTTCGCTGCGCTGATAAGCGCAGCGAAATGATGGAAACAACCAGTGTGGGGGCGAGGTATGACTGCTCCAACATGATTCCCCGTTCATCACCTTTGGTTAGACAATCAAATACAACGCTTTCCTGGTGAAACACAAACCAAGCCAAAGGTCAGATCACAAGCACTGAACGGTAAATCGCACAAGAGCAGTCACTGATGCTTTGCGCCATGAAAAGCCCTGTAGGCTTTGTGTGGCCGAGGTACGCACGTTCTAAAGAAATTGTAAGTCTAGCACTACTCCGTAACTGCCAGGGCAAGACGAACTATACTCATCCGCAAGAGACATAAACCCTCATGAACCCCCGCAGTCGCGGGGACTCATGAGGATTTATGTCTCTTGCTAGTCACTATGTTCTTTCTGCTATATTTGTTGGTCTCATTTGCATTTGTGCTCATCACGCGAATATCGGTCAGTGTGCAGCATAAAGCGTATACGCTCTGTGGTGTGCGGTGGAAATCCGTGATAGCTGGCACCGATGGGGTTAATATAATGGTAGTGATGGTGATGGCCCAACGACAAAAAAAAAACCCACACCAAGGTCATACCAAAAGCGTCGGGTAGGTGACTGTACAGCAGCCATACAAATTGGTCTCCTCAAGAGGCATTGATCCTCATGGGACCCTCGCAGTCGCGAGGGGCTCATGACGATCTATGTCTCTTGCAATTCGGATCTCGCCTATTTTACTCTCGGTGGTGAAAGGGTTATAAGAGCAGGCACACCGTACGCCATGAAATTCCACCGCCTGAGGTATGACAGCTCTGCAGTGATGCACCGCGCTGCGCCTGCATGACAGCTTGACCCGGGGCAGGAAATGAATGGGACACAAGTGAAATGTCGCGCAATTATGAGATTATTGCCGGGTTCCCAACCATTGTCTTTTTTTCCAGACAAGGGAAGTATAGTTACAGCATTACGCATGACATTTCCGCTGCTTTACTCTCTGTCTGCCTGTCTGTGCGTGTGCCTGTCTGCCTGTCTGTCTCTTTCTCCCCGATGCGCGAAGGCCATCAGGCCGACGTCGGCCCGATGGGCTTTGTGCACTGGGTCTCTCTCTCTCTCTCTCTCACACACACACACACACACACACACACACACACACACACACACACACACACACACACACACACACACACACACACACACAACGCACGCACACAAACGCACACACGCACGCACGCACACACACACACACACATTATTATTATTATTACGTTTTATTTCGAATTGATAAACAAAAGCCACACACATTACATTAGCCTTTTCTCACCTCGCGCTTTGGGTTGTCTGTCGTCATGCTGAAAGGTTACTACCGAACTACACGCTGCCCCCATACTGACAGGGTTCAGGTTTAAATCCTGATCACACCCACTGACAGAAAGCGATTCCTTCTTCTTTCAGTTTAAATCGCGCCCGCCAGGAGCTTTTTTTTTTTTTATAGCGTACTTAGCTTATTGTCCATTCTCTTACAATGGATTGTCCATGGTCAATTCCTGACTTCTTGTACTATAATATAACAACATTCACATATTTTGGGTTTAACTGTTTGAATGCCTTTGCAGTTGAAATCATCGGTTAGTCACATTAACACATATAACAGTTACATCTACCATAGGTTTTCGTGACCAATTTCACGCACGTTAATCTCTCTTCGGGTCATACTATCACACAGGACGGAGTTCTCAATTAATATACTCGACTGAAAAGTGCATTGGCACTCAGTAAACAAAAGGTCACTCGGCCGTAGTTGTCCAGCGCAGGACTGTGCGCTGGACAACTACGGCCGACATCCGTCCGCGGGCCTCTTGCTTCGAGGATACGCTGGCACAACATGATTTTCTCTCCTCCGTGTAATAACGTTCCCACTCAGTCTTGGTTGCGAGATGCAACGCAGATGCTGGTGAGCCTCTAAGGCAGTAGGGGCTCATAAGAATCTGTGCATCTTGCTGGACGTTTATTCATGCCAATATGGATCCTGCGGGCTCAATTGAAGGCTGAGTCTGGAACTGTCGTAGAACTAGAAAATCGTCACGCATTCTCCAGTTTCTCACCGTTCCAAAGCTCATCGCTATTCCGTTAACCCACGCAGCCAAGCCACAACAAGTCAACAAGCGATGGATCGATCACGATAGTTCAAGGGTGGTGCCGAGGCGCCAAGCTATTCTGGCATCACCCTTGAACCATCATGCTCGACCTCTCTCCTGTACTGTAATGTAGTGCTCAGGAGCAACTCCCGAATTTTGGAGCTTGATCTCAGGTCTAAATGTGTTAAAGATGGCCATTGAAGCATGCACTCGTCAAGGCCAATACGATGTCAATAATCTATCACGAACAGTGTCAAAGAAAAGCTACTTCTTGCAGTGAAAACGCTAGATGATGTGTTACGTACACCACACGCCACACAATTTTGGAAACGTCAGCTTTCCGTGAGAACAACGCCATACCACTTTTGAGATAACGACAACCCTACACATATTATCAGTATCCACAGCTTTTGAAATAATGTCAGGTCGTATGTATCTAGCGAGAAATACCCCACAACTTTTGAAGTAACGTTCAGTTCTTAGCCGGAGGAACTACAAACAACAAATTATTCTAAGACAATTAAGCGGTTTCACGTCATGCCAAACTTGAATGTATTCACAATACAAACAGCCGGCAAAAGATGTCACCACACAACTGATCTATTCAAATCTACACACTGATACGACTCAATGCCTAAATGTGTGTTGGTAGCCCGACATAACTAAAATGTGTGCTCCAATTCTGTACTGTAAAAATTCCACTCAAAAGATTCATCCATGCGCCGTCGTAACACACAAGAGACCACAGCCACTGATATATGCAAGTGGCATAGATTCTCATGAGCCCCCGCAGACGCGGGGGCTCATGAGAATATTATGCCTCTTGCTTCCCTGTTTGATATCCGCGCACGCCTCGCCCATTTTCTATTACTTCTAGTCTAGTTAGGGAACAGGCTGAAAGGCAAAAGTTGTGCTTGTTTATGTGTTGTGACTATATGGGTTGTGGCAACCATTGATTATATGGCCTTATCGATAACCGTTATAAATCGAATCGAACAGCCAAATGTCCATACTGATCGCGCGCGCACACAGTTCGGTGAAAACGCCAATCTCGTGAGACACTGACTCGTTTACAACATTGCACCTAGCTAATTTATTTCGCTTCCAGTTAAATACGGGAAAAAGAATCAACTGTGCATGTTCATGGGTAGTGCCCTCGATTAGACCGTTTGGCTGTCAGTAGCGATTTTTTTTTGTCGCGATGATTCCTGCAGGAAGGTGAGCTTTCGTCTGGTGACAGGTGCAAAGAGGGTAAGTCACTACCTTTGAGCTATATTCGACTCTATGTTTGTAAATTCTTTCTCAGCTTTCACAACAATAAGGACAATATTTCAATGTAGGACAATATCGGTAATCGCTGATAAAGACTCTTATTCCCCACTGTTAATCCTTTCCCCTGCAACTGAACGTATATTATAATTCTGACATCTGTGTTCATTGAACGACCACACGCCACACAGGTCCAAGGAACATAGATGCAAATGGTCTTAGCAAGAGACAAAGATCCTCATGAGCGAATGCGGGGGCTCATGAGGATCTATGCCTCTTGCAGCTGAATTGTGTTCTCTTTTTTCGGGGGAGCTGGATAGCTCAGTTGGTAGAGCGATCGACTCTCGTCCGAAAGGTCGTGGGTTCGAACCAAGCTGGGGTCAAAATTTGCTCAGACCTCTTTTCGGTGCCCCGTAGTCTTTGAAATGACCTTCACGGTGGACAAAAGACGTTAAGCCCTAAAAGTTTAACGTTTTTGTTCTCTTTTTTCTCAGCAACGGTGAAGTGAATTAAACAGCAAAGTCCAAAGGATAGGTGTGTGATGGCACTGTTTGTCACTAGCAAAAATAGGAAACTTCCATTTTGACGTGACTGCCAATAGACACGCCCCATAACGTTCAATGGTGTCAAAAGCGAATGATTACGACAGCTACCTTGGGTGTAATCCCGTGTGTAAGGCGGTAACAGGATCCGGGATCTTTGTCTGGTAACGTTCGAAAAATACTTTCAGCAGTTTAACCCCTTCACTGCCGAGAAAAAAGCGAATGCCGATCTAACTGCAAGAGGCATAGATCCTCATGAGCCCCCGCAGTGGCTTTTGGTCGTTCAGTGAACGCAGATTTGGGGCGGTCCGTGGCGCAATGGTTAAGGCGCCTGCCACCAATGCCAAAGGTGCGAGGTTCGAAAACGGGTTACGGCGTCGGACTTTTCTCCTCTGGTAAGTGTCACCGTTAATTCGGGCGGACCGTCGGGGGTTCTTTCTCCGGGTACTCCGGTTCTTCCACCCCCCCCCCCCCCAACCCTCCCACACTTTGGTACCGGTTTCAGGCCACTTTACAAATTTCAAATACAAGCGATCAAAAATCTCTGTAACTTCAGTAGCTGAACTGGCCCTTCGTCTGTCTTGTACTATGTTTGTCTTAAATGGCGTAAATCCGTGTCTGTTACGTGAGTGTGTGTGTTGGGTTTCAGTTCGCGGCGCTTTGAGTCGATTCGCCCAAAATTTGAGAAAAAGCGCCTATATAATAACGGTATCATTATTATTATTATAGTATTATTATTATTATTATTATTATTATTATTATTATAGATTTTAGGAACGAAATGTACGTCCTTTGGCAGGGAAGGGGTTAATGGTTCAAGCAGTTTAGTTCATTTAGCAAAAGGCGCAAGGCAAAATCTATGCTCTCAACATGCTGCCTATGTCGACAGAGCTCGGTCGAGAGAGGCCTTCATTATGGTTATGGAACTGAAAAGATCTATACCGTAAATACAAAAATAGTTGTAATTATCTTGAAATGGTTTCTCGACTAAAGCACGTGTCTGTCTGCATTGAATGACATCGATGCACAGCGACACAGGGGTACGTAGGAGGTGTACCCTTCGAGCTATTTTCCTGTTAGCTGCTAACACGGGTAACAAACAGAGAACGGTCTGGTGTAACCTGAGACACTTTTTAAAAAATTGACCCTTTGGCTGTCGGCAGCGGATTTTGTCGCGATGATTCCTGCAGGAATCATCGCGACAAAACTCGCTACCGACAGCCGCTGGCCGGTTAAAAGCCCTACAGAAAAGCACAGCACAAAGATAGTCGGAAATTAGGTATGAAGTCACGCCTGACCTGTTTTCTTTCTTGTAATACAATAGTAATATCACAGCTCGTATGACTTGCGTAGAGTTTTTTAAGCTGTGACTTAGGAGATTTCTTTTGCTATCATGTTACCTTTAGGAAAGTGCCTGTCCAGGCGCCAAGCTGATCAGGCACTACCCTTGTGCTTTCATAGTCGATCCGACTCTCGAGACTGTAATAGGCAATATTGCTTAGTGCTTAGCAAATGATAATAAATTTAGTATTTACTTTATATATACTGACTTCCATTAAAAACGGGAAAAGTGTCTGTAAGTGTACCCGCAAACAAAGAGCCACCCTGACAGCAAAACAAGAACATTTTATTTGTTGCTTACTTCAGATGTTCAACCTACTGTCTGAGCTACCTTCACACAAAAATTGGATGAGCTATCGCCCATGGCTACCTTGGAGGACACAGGGTTTCATTAGTGGTGAAAATAAGCAAAACTGGACACACTCTGTAAAGCAAGTTTTCTGTGATATGCTTTAACACACAAGTTGTGCGGATTGCTTATGATGTTATTAACTGCCTCAAATGAAATTTGACTCGAAAAAGTTATTAGAGAACCATAACTTCCGGTGCACATCATTTTCTTAATAAATCTTATTTGATTTAATTTGAATTACTTTCAAACCATTTTTTTTTATGCAGTGACTGATGCAAAGATAAAGAACACACCCATATCTATTTGATCAGGTAAATATGGCCGCTAACCTAAAAATAAAGAACTTTTTGATTTGATGTATGTAGGTCATGTTGATTATTTAGGTGCCTTTGACAAACGAAAACGGTAGGTCAAGACCAAACAGATCTGCTTTTCATGCACACGGACCTTAGTGACACTGCACATTGGTTGGCTTTCAGCTGTGTCCTCTGCAGATGCTCTCCGTTTCACTTTCAATATCCTGTGATGGTAGTGTCACTGATGACGTCATAACTCATCGATGTGCGATTTTAAAGACTAAACATTTGCACACGACATAACACACTCTTCATAACAATTTCTAATAAGTGACGTCAAAATAATCCGGTTTAAAGCATATTTACGAAGCGCAATGGTGAAAAATTCGCGTTTCTTTTGTTGATCAGGATGGTCTCCGTTTTTGGACCTAAGGGTTCTCATACATGTGTGCCGGTCTGTGACTTTGGACCTTACGTACAGAAGCTGTGAGGTCCAAAATTACACACCAGTTCGAAAACTACAGGATTAGGAAGTCGATTATGTCCCCTGACAGACAAGAGCGAGGTTTTGCTTGAAACAAACGACTCCCAACAACAAACGAGAGCGCAATCATTAACCCATATCATACTGAGGCTAAAAGCTTCAAATTTGTACACTGTCATGTGCACGCTACATTATAGTACTTACAGATAAGGATATAGACCTATGGCTTTAGTTCAAGGGTGGTGCCAGAATAGCTTGGCGCCTAGAGTCGCCAAGCTTTTCTGGACTACCCTTGAACTATTTTAGTCCAACTTATTTCACAAACTTGAGTATTCCGAATGATAAGGGTTAAGGAAAACCAGCGTGTACTTCAAACATCTTCAAGAGGCACAGGGCTCATGAGGATCTGTGCCTCTTGGAAATGTTTGGAGTGTTGTCTATGTATATAGTACAAGCTGGTTATCCAATGTGATTTATCCGCAGTGTTATCCGCCGTCCGTATGCTTATAGTACAAGCTGGTTATCCAATGTGATTTATCCGCAGTGTTATCCGCCGTCCGTATGCTTATAGTACAAGCTGGTTATCCAATGTGATTTATCCGCAGTGTTATCCGCCGTCCGTATGCTTATAGTACAAGCTGGTTATCCAATGTGATTTATCCGCAGTGTTATCCGCCGTCCGTATGCTTATAGTACAAGCTGGTTATCCAATGTGATTTATCCGCAGTGTTATCCGCCGTCCGTATGCTTATAGTACAAGCTGGTTATCCAATGTGATTTATCCGCAGTGTTATCCGCCGTCCGTATGCTTATAGTACAAGCTGGTTATCCAATGTGATTTATCCGCAGTGTTATCCGCCGTCCGTATGCTTATAGTACAAGCTGGTTATTGTTACTGCTAACTTCGCTCTCGTTCGTTCTTGGGTGTCGTCCGGCGTAAACGTAACCTCTTTTAATAAAGGGCTCCGAAAGTCTTTCATGAGCACATAACTCCGCTTGCCCCCCCCCCCCTTCCCAACCCCCCTCAACCCTCCCCCCCCCCAAAAAAAAAAAAAAAAGAAAAAAAGAAAAAGAAAAAAAGAAAAAAAAAAAAAGAATTAAAAAAGAAAAAGAAAAAAAGGTTTTCCTCCTCCTGTGCACAAACATGCCTATGAGACAACAAGTGGTCCTATCTTAGTTTGTATTTATATTAATTTTCGCTCAGTCTGTCACACCTGTTGCAATAAAGGTTTGCAATAATGGTATTAAGACTTCCATGGTATTGAGGGGTCCCGAGGCACCGCCGGCAATATGTGGGACTTTTATGACTGGGCGATGAAAAACACAGACATTGATGAGTCAGCATAATTTCCACGAGGCAGTCTGATAAATATATATGCGAAAACAATCACCGCTAAGATGGGCAGCGAACAACGAAAACAGTTCGAATATATGCAAATATGTAAATGACGCAAAACTATGTTTCGGACCTTAGCTCCTTTCTTAAATCTTAAATCTTATTTAAGCCAGTCGCTGCGGAGAAAACGTGAAGACAAAATCCAGGTGCAAGAGACATAGATCCTCATGAGCCCCCGCAATCGCGAGGGCTCATGAGGGTCTATGCCTCTTGCTGAAACCATTTTGACAGTTTTTATTTTTGGTCGCTGAAATACACAAATATTTCAGAAACAAAATATGCCTCCAGCGGCATTATGGGGTTAAAATCCGCTTTATTTTCAGACGTACTTGACGATCTATCATGAGACATTGCTAAAAGTTGGTTGGTTGTACATTGCTTAACGTCCCGACAGCAACAAGACTTTCTCAGGACGTGACTGCACTGCTTATGAAAAAAAAAACCCAAAAACTAAACAGCATAATGAATGTATGTCGCCATCCGGTCCAATACGTTAAATAAACCTACGACATGGGGCCTAAATAAAGTGAAGACCATTTAGCAACACACATCCAACACCAAGAGCTACAGGCAGTGCAGACAGTAGGGAGAGTTTAAATAAGGAAAATACAGGTGAATGGACCAAGGGCAGACAGAAACACATGCCCCAGAATAGAGGGGAAAACCCACCCTGTGGGGCTGACCAGGGTGACTCTGGGAAGTAGTTAACCCCACCCAAGTCCCCCAGGGCAGACCCGGGTGGGGGACATTGCTAAAAGAACAATGGTCTGAATCGTTTCAAAACTGGAGAGAGTGTATAAGCCGAACTGTTGTTAACTCATTCTACCCCAGACACACCACAGCAAGATAAGGATCGACCATGTTAGTTCAAGGGTGATGCCAGAATAGCTTGGCGCCTATGGGCGCCAAGCTATTCTGGCATCACACTTGAACTATCATGGTCGATCTGTGTCCTGCACTGCAATGCAGTCTTCAGAAGACAACAGCAAAATTTTGGGATTTCGGTGTTGGGGTAGAATGAGTTAAGTGTTATCGTATTAATAGCTTTACAAATCTTCGGCTGAACAAATAGCTAGAGGACCCAATTTTCCTTGTTGTTATATCCGAAATGTGTTATAAGCGATGTACTTTACGTAAAAAGAGTGCTGTCGGGATCTCTGAAAAGGTGTTTTTATATCAGATTTAATTTTTTTTTTTGGTTACATTCGACCTTGTTGTAAGCAAAGTAGACAATACACTACGCGTAAAAAAAATTTACAAAGTTTATTTTAAAATTCTGACTGCATCACGAAAATGATTACGCACTTGTGAATACAACGCAGCAAACTGTATCTTTTTTTTGTTGTTGCGTTGACTTTAAATTACAACCTTTTGAACACGACACCCCCAAAATCAAAAGTTGCACGGTAACATTTTTATGTGAGACACGTTGTTTATCACGCACTGCTCGCGTTTCATCAGGAGCTTCGTAAATCTGATTGCAAAATTTTAAAAGACATGCATTTATCTCCAAATGCTGCAAATGACTTAAAAGAAATCTGTTGCTGTTGTGGTCTGAATAAAACATGCATCCCCTAAAAAATCACTTGTACCAATTTCAAACGCATGTCGTCCATTTGCCAGCCAGTGATATAAATTCCGAGTAATATCGTGACATGGGGGATTATTTCTCTTTCAAACGCAACCAAAACATTCATTTTGAGCGAGAATTGCGGATGTGGTTGCAAGAAAAGCTCACCTACCCCCGATTCCAAACATTTTAACTGATGGAGCATTTTTCATTTGCTTGTCTCTTATAAGACGAGAATGCAAAGGATTTTTAAGAAATTCAAATCATCAGATGGTTTGGGGAGTGTTTCATGAAGCGTTACAGCTACATTAATGTGTTTTTTTTAAATTTTATTTTTAATTTTTTTTTTACACATACGTAGGGGCAATGGGGAGGGAGGAGGGGGGTGGGGGAGTTGGGGGATTGGGGGTTGGGGTGGGGGTTGGGGGGGGGGAGCAAGAGGGGCGGGGCGTGGTGTCGAAGGTTAGATGTAGTGCATGGCTTATGATATCAAAACGTTTACTTTTCGACAAGTAACTTGAAATAATGTTTGTGTATGTGTGTGTGTGTGTGTGCGCGCGCGCGTGTGTGTGTTCGTTTGTGTGTCTGTTTGTGTGACTGTGTGTGTGCTAGTGTGTGCGTGTGCTAAAGTGTGTATTACTATTTTATTGCTTCATGTTTGAGTATTCGACTCACACTATCAATTAAAACAAAAGACAGTAAAGCAACACACACGTGCACACACACACACACACACACACACACACACACACACACACACACACACACACACACACATACACACACACGTGCAGACACACGCACACACACACACACACACACACACTCACACATACACACGCGCGCGCGCGCGTACATGCACGCACACGGACTCTAGGAGACGGTACAAATGTGTGTTATTTCAGGTTACGCACACAGAGAAGTAAAAGTTTTGAGATCATAAGCGATGTACTACATCTCATCTTTGACACCCTCCCCCCTCCCCTTCCCCCTCCGACCCCATTCCCCCCTGCGGTTGAACTGAATACATGTATCATTTTCTGCATCGGTATTGACTCAATACACTGTTTTACAGAATGTGTGGCTTCATAAGAGTTATTTCTACTCTTATTTCGCGTTTTTTCTTTGTCCTTTTTCCTGCTGTTTTGATGGTGGTTATGTTGTGTAATGGTGGTTGTACAATAAAGAAACAACACAAATAAACAAATAGCCCGTCGACTAATCACACGAACGTGAAGCAATAAAGCAGTTACACACACGTTAGCACACGCGCACTTAAACACACGCATACGCACGCACGCACGCACACTCACACAGAGACTCAAGGAGAAGGTGAAAATGTGTGTTATTGATGAGAAAAGTAAATGTTTCGAGGTCATACGCTACATCTCACCCTCGACACCCTCGGCCCCCCTACCCCGCCGGGCTCCCTCTTCCCCGCCTGGCTCTCTCTCTCCCCCCCTCCTCCCCCATCCCCCCCGCCATCTGTGGTACAACTTATTATGCTGTGTGATGAGCATGACTGGAGTAAAAACGCCTCATGAAACGCTCTAAGCCATTTGATGATTTGAATTCCTCAGAATAAAATGTTTACATTCGCCTCTTAGAAGAGACCAACAAAATGTTTTGATTCGGGGGGTAGGTCGGCTTTTGTTGCGATAAAATCCATTATTCTCGCTTACAATGAATGTTCTTGGTTGCATCTGACAGAGAAATAATACTCCTTCTCGCGATATTACTTCATTTATATCACTAGCCGGAAATGGGAGATATGCGTCTGCAACCGTACAAGTGATGTTTTTGTGGGGTGCATGTCCTATTCAGACCACAACAGCATGAGGTTTCTTTTAAAATAAAAATCTTTTGCAGCATGAGATAAATGAATGCAGTTTTGAATGGTGCAATCAGATTTACGAAGCTCCTGATGAAACGCGAGCAGTGCTTGATAAACAACGCGGCGTAGGCTATCACATGAAAATGTTACCGTGCAACTTTCGATTTTGGGGGTGTCGTGTTCAAAAGGTTGTAATTTAAAGGCAACGCCGCAACATAAAAAGGTAGTTGACTGCGTTGTATTCTCAAGTGCGTAATCATTTTCATGATGCAGTCAGAATTTTAAAATCTTCAGGCATTAAAAAAATATCGTCTCCAAAGCTTTGTAAAGTTTTTTGGGGACGTGTAATGTATACATTTGAACTTTTTCAGCTGTAATGCACGTGTGTTTTGATAATGCTAGTTAAAGCCACGCTTTTTTGTATTAACATTTGCGTGTCGGTAGCGGTTTTAGTCGCGATGATTCCGACAGGAATCATCGCGACTAAAACCGCTACCGACACGCAAAGGGTTAATGAATCGATACAGTGACAACCGCATTGCCGAAGGAAGAACACTGTATGTTATGTGATAAGATTGGGTCTTTCCATTTAATGCTTAAAATGCCCGGTATATTGAAAAGCTGCCAGTCACTGTGGTCAGTCCTGCGGAACAGACTTCACAAAAAAAGCACGTAGACACACACACACACACACACACACACACACACACACACACACACACACACACACACACACACACACACACACACACACACACACACACACACGCACACACATTCTCCAGAATGTCTGCATCGTTTGACAGCCGAACAGACTTTGGCGAACAAACTAAACACCGACTAAATACCTAGTGTAAACAGTTAACCCGTTTAAAAATCCACGGCCACATTTCCCAAATTTTGGAGGTGTCACCTAACGACTGTGTACCAGCTACAGGAGATGGATGAACCATGATAATTCAAGGGTAGTGCCAGATTAGCTTGGCGCCATCAGGCGCCAAGCTAATCTGGCACTGCCCTTGAGTTATCATGGCCGACCCATCTCCTGCTGTAGTGCCTTTGGCGCTAATTGAGTTAAGTACATTTAGAAAAAAACAACAACAAACTTTTCAACACTCGTTCGTTTTGAAAAGGGGGACCAGGCTGGCTCAAGTGGTAGAGCGTCGGACTTTCAATAGCAAGGTCGTAGGTTTCGAACCCCGGTGATGTCAAAATTTGAACAGACCATATTCGCAGCCCCGTCTTTGAAATCACCTTTGTGGTGGCCAGGGACGCCATGCCCTAAAACATTTAACGTTTTCCTTTTGAAAAGTGCGATGCTAAATCTGTGAGACATAACACAGTTTATGAGATACGCGGGTAAAAAAAAAAAAATAAAAAAAAAAAAAATCTGCCCTGTGAACGCGAAAGACATTAACCCTTCCTGTACCGAGAAATTACGAACATCGCCCAACTGCAAGAGGTATAGATCCTTATGAGCCCCCGAAGTTGCGGGGGCTCATGAGGATCTATGCCTCTTGCTGACACCACTTTGAATCCATGTTCCTGGGACAGCTAGGTTCTGTTTTAGGTCTTGAATCAACGAAGACGGCAGAACCACAATCTGCGTCAAGTAGCAATGAACGAGTTAGGTCCGGCATTTACGTAAAAAGCAAGTCTTGTACGATTGCCACAACAATGAAAATCTTGCATTTCACGCCGCAAGTGGGCTTGCTGTCTCTTGCATTCACAGGGCAGATTTTCTGAAAACATTTCGACGCAGAACAAGCAAGCAGGCGGAAAGACTGAATACATATTTGGGATGCAAACGGAAGTACGCAGCTATTTATCTTACAGCATGACGTTGTTGACAGAACGCATCTCTCAATGTACAAAATCCGAGGCAAGGGCCAGCAGGTAGCGCAAAGACAAACACACGGAGCAGCAAGATGTTAACCCGTTATCCTTATACACATATTGCTTGAAATAAATTTGACTATGGTAGTTCAAGGGTGGTGTCAGAATAGCTTGGCGCCTGAGGCGCCAAGCTATTCTGGCACCACCCTTGAACTAAAATGGTGAATCTATCTCCTAATCTGTAATGTAGCTTTCATAGGACAATAAGATTGTTTACATAAAAAAAAGAAGTCAGCCTCAGGGTGTAATGGCTTAAGTGGACCCTCTTGACTCTTTGCCGTCAAGGGCGAACCATGAAAGATGGATAGACCGTGAAAGCTCAAGGTTTGTGTCTGATACGCTTGGCGCCTTTTGTGATCCTTATCTCTCACCCTAGTACCCCCCCCCCCCCCCATCCTCCCGCTCCCTCTCGATCCCCCGTTCCCTTCCCTTCCGCCCATTTCTCTTCTGTGTGTGTGTGTGTGTGTGTGTGTACGTGTGTGTGTGTGTGTGTGTGTGTGTGTGTGTACGTGTGTGTGTGTGTGTACGTGTGTGTGTGTACGTGTGTGTGTGTGTGTGTGCGTGCGTGCGTGCGTGCGTGCGTGTGTGTGTGTGTGTGTGCGTGCGTGTGTGTGTGTGTGTGTGTGTGTGTGTGTGTGTCAGTGTGTGTGTGTGTGTGTTGATCTGTCGTTCTCGTCCAGTCGCTAAGAAATGGTTTAACAAATAACTACATGTTTGATTATTTATTATGTTTACGCTGAAGCCATGTTTGTTTGTTTGTTATTTAATGTTTGTTTGTGTTGCTTTCTTGTTGTTGTTTTTTACAGCGCAAAGCAAAGCAGTCATTAAGTTAAGTTATAATTCCTCAAGCGAGAACAAAATCAGGCGCTAGCCTTCGGCTATCATGGTCGATCCAACTCCCGCCGTTGACGCGAAACACATTCAAGAGGTAAGATGCAGCATGTTGCCAAGTGGGCGTCCTTAAGAAAGCTTTTGACTTAATTAAACATGTGACACCCTGAATTCAAACAGTGCGGCAGTATTCATGGCAAGGGGATGGGGAATGATAAAAGGCAAATAAAGGCGAGCAGTAGGTAAACGAAAAAACCCAAACTATGAACCCCATTGTGCCTGCAGCCACCTGTGCTGTTAACAGTACCAGTGGATGCATGCACAAGATGGTTAACCCCTTCACTGCCGAGAAAAAGTGAACACGATCCAACTGCAAAAGACATAGATAAAAATAAATAAAATAATAATTACGGTATTTATAATGCGCTTATCTTATAATAATTATAACTCTAAGCGCGCACTCACAACTCGCGTACGCATGCGCACGCTTTAGACAACGACTCACAAATAGTGAAATACATTACGACAGTCAGCTTGGGGTGAGGAGTGTGGTGGTATAGTGCTAGAACTGTTGAAAGAGGTGAGTTTTGAGGGCGGACTGGAAGGAGGAGAGAGAGTGTTTTTGACGGAGAGAGAGTGGGAGAGTGTTCCAGGTGGATGGACCGTATACAGAGAAGGAGCGGGGGCCGAAAGTGCTGAGTTTGGTGCGGGGGATGTGGAGGCGGAGAGGGTCGGAGGCGGAGCGGAGGGAGCGGGGAGGAGTGTAGGGATGAAGTAAGTTGGAGAGATAGGCAGGAGCGTAGTTGTTCAAGGATTTGTAGCAGAGAGACAGAATCTTGTATTGGATGCGTTGGGGGTTGGGGAGCCAGTGAAGGAGTTTGAGCAGGGGGGTGATGTGGTCGGATTTCTTCTTTCTGAGGACGAGGCGGGCAGCATTGTTCTGGACGCTCTGGAGAGTGAAAGTGGTGGAGTGAGGGAGGCCGGAAAGGAGAGAGTTGCAGTAGTCGATGCGAGATAGGATGAGAGAGACAGCAAGTTTGGTGGCAGCTTCGGTAGTGAGGTATTTTCTGATCTGACTGATGCGGCGGAGGTGGAAATAGCATGCCTCTGAACGCCTTTGACCTCAAGTTGAACTGGACCCCATTCCCCCTTCCGGAGGTCACTGATCCGCCCCTGCATGTGATCGGCATATCGCTAGTTCATTTTAACTGAATTTACTTTAACTCATTCAGCCCCGATACACCACAGCAAGACATGGATCGAGAATGATAGTTCTAGGGTGGTGCCAGAATAGCTTGGCGCCCATAGGCCCCAAGCTATTCTGGCATCACCCTTGAACTATCACGCGCGATATGTCTCTAGAATTGTAACACAGTCCTTCAGAGGGCAGCTTCAGAATCTGGGGATTTCGGTCCTGGGGTAGAATGTGTTAAAGCCGTCGGAAGACGGGGAACGCAAATTCAATACGTGTTCCTCAAATCAGAAAGCACGGGTCGGCGACAAACGTACTAAATTACGCAAATTAAAAACACACACAATAAAACACAAAAAACAACAACAAACAAACAACAAAAAACAATCAAACAAACAAAAAACAAAGCCATACAATGCAACTAGAAGAAGAAAATGAGTACAGGAAAACAACAGCAACACTGGGCAGCCGCGACAGCAAAACAACTTGGTGTACTCTGACCCCGCCTTCACTGCGAGACCATGTTTGTAAAATCCGTGTTAATTCAATGCTAAACAACCCCAGCCGTGCATGCAACCAGAAAACAAAGTGACGTCAACAAGAGGCATAAATCCTTATGGCCCCCGCCACTGCGGGGGATCATGAAGATCTATGCCTCTTGTTGATACCCCACTTTGTTTCATTGGCATGCAAAACGGCAAGGGATTGTTTAGGGTTGACTGTCTATGTCTCTTGCAGTTGGTTTGGGTTCATCTGTTCTCGGCAGCAAAGGGGTTAGTTGACCCTTATCATTCGGAATACACCAGTGTGTGAAATAAGTTTGACTAAAATAGTTCAAGGGTAGTGCCAGAATAGCTTGGCGCCTCTAGGCGCCAAGCTATTCTGCACCACCCTTGAACTAAGGCCATTGGTCTATATCCTTATCTGCAAGTACAATAATGTAGCTTGTATATGGCAGTGTACAAATTTGAAGCTTTAAGCCTCAGTATGACATGGGTTAAGAGAACGTAAAACATACTATTTTCCACCTCTGATATGCGTGGAAACGAGCGAGAAGTCGTTCGCAGGTTGAACCCGTGCGTTCAGCCGCCCCGCCAGAATCCGAGGCCTGCGGGCAGTCGTTCTTTCTATTTGGGGATTTTCTGTCCTCGTGGTACCGCACGGTGAAAAGTGAAAAAGATTACCCATGGCGCTGAATTAATTAGTAATTCCGTCCTCTAGCACTAGCTGAAATAAATCCTGTGATTCAGATTGAGGAACTCAGTGTGTGTTCTTGTTGTCAACATAGCCTGCACTAAAATAGGCAGCGACACACAAAGTCGGCAGTTTTCTTGTAATTACTGCAAAACCCAACTTCCCGATGTTCAAGCTGTGTCATGTCTTTTCCGTGTGTAGCGCTGTCGCTGTTGCAAATAAGAGCATCACTTGCAATATCTGCATAATCATATTGCCACCGTTTCCTTATAACAGTCGTCTAAAGTGGCGGCCAATAACAATATCTTCCTAAACACTACAGTTTGAGGATTGCCTCTCATAATTTCTTTTTCTATCGGCCCTACCTAGACTACTCCAAAAGCACCGTATTTTCAAGAATTATATGTATTACAAGAATGTGACGTTTTGCTGTCAAGCGACGTAAATGTTTTCTTGTCACAGTCATTATATATTTAATGACGTGATTATTTGTATTCAAAAATCTTGTGAGCAAATTGGCGGGAACTCTGAAATCTTCCAAATGACAATAGCTGTCAGGGGCATAGGAGCGCCAGGAGCAAGGAGATTGTCACAGACGGTCCCCAATGCGCAAAAGACCATCGGGCCGACGTCGGCCGCCGTTGGCTCGCGCACAACCGTGCGAGGGCCAACGGCGGCCGACGTCGGCCCAATGGCCTTCGCGCACACAGTCAAGGGGACAGTCATCAGAGAAGGTTGAAACATAATCAGATGCGCCAACGTACCCGCAATAAGAGATGTAGTTTTCTACACCTGCGAAACACATTTGTCTCCTGAAGCACACATTTTTTTTGGGTTCACTCGTTCACAACTCATACTTTACAGGGGCAGATGTTCGAACCATGATAGTTTAAAGGTAGCGCAAGCAAATGCTACCCTTGAATAGATCATCATGTAGAAAAATTCAGACGAAAAAGATGACTGCCAAGCGTGTAACTCAATGCAGAGAAGAACCTAACGGATAAAGAACCACGCTTGGAAACAACAGTGACAACACAACTGTGTTGTAACTGTCTTTTCTAAGCGTGTTTCTTTCTCCGTTGGGTTCTTCTCATCATGTGATAGAGTTCAAGGGTAAAGTCAGCCCGTGCTTCCTTGGAAAGTACCATCATGTCAATGATAGTTCAAGGATAGCATCCGATTAGCTACGTCCCGTGAAAAGATTATCATTTTGATAGTTTAAGCATAGCACCGGATGAGCGGAGGCTACGTCCATTGAAAACGTCATCATGTGATAGTTAAAGCATTGCGCCAGATTAGCAACCTCCTTGAAAAGATCATCATGAGACACTTCAAGCATAGCGCCAGATTAGCAACGTCTCTTGAAAAGATCATCATGAGATAGTTCAAGCATTGCGCCAGATTAGCATGGTCCCTTGAAACATCATCATGTAATGAATTGTTCAAGAATAGCCACCAGACACGCGCCGAACCAACGGAAAACATAACTCAACCTGCCTTTTCCGAAGGGACACAACTCATCAAATTATTAAGTTGTCGCGGCTAATTTTGTTTATTCATGGCGGAAAAAGGGTTTGGGTCATGGACAAAAGTTCAGTTTTCCAAAATAAAATTCATAATACTTTCGTCGCGCTTTCATTGTATTAGCGTGCAGTCCACGTTAAAAATAATTTCAGGGCGTTAAATATACTATGAATCGGAATCACCGCGACCAAACACTAACCGACAGCCAAAGGGTTAACGCTCTTGCGCATCAAGTCACCAGTACTGTAAAGAGCGCTGCTGGTTGCATGCACAAGACGGCTGATAGAAACAGCCAGAGGCAAAGAACCTCCCCATCCGTTTGTGGAGGCTCCTGAGGCCAGTGCTTTGTAGTTGAGAGTTGCTGTGTTTTCCTGTCAGATAGTATACTGACGAGCAAAGAAAGAAAAAAAAAAAAAAAAAAAGAAAAAAAAAAAGAAAAGAAAAAGAAAAACGCGACATTTTTGTGGAATCCAAAAATGTCGCATTTCTTTTGCTCGTCAGCATGCATGATACCGTCGTTCTCACAGAAATCACTGTGGGAAAATCACTGTCGTTTTCTGCACGTGTTAAAAACTCGGTTCGACTACCATTTCATTTTCACAAAGAGAGGATAGCGTCATACCCGACGTACATGATACTCAATACAGTAATCTCTCGATACAAATAGAGTATGCGTAAAAATATGCGTACTGTGCAATATCGTTATGGATCAGTCAGCTTAAACAGGTGGGCATATCCAGTTTGATTAAAGAAGTTCGATGAACCATGAAAACTCTTCTATTGGCTTACGCGTAGAGAACATTAATATTGTTCTAGCATACATGTTCCTTGCGTGTGTGTGTGTGTGTGTGTGTGTGTGTGTTTGTGCGTGCGTGTGTGCGAGCGTGTGTGTTCTTGCGTTTTATCCGTACTGTTGGTCCTCTCTTGACTGGTACCGATAATAGCTGCACACACACACACACACACACACACACACACACACACACACACACACACACACACACACACACACACACACACACACACACACACACACACACACACAAGTACACACACACACGCGCGCAAGCGCGCGCGCAAACGCATACACACATTCGCACGAACGCCAACTCATACAAACGCACTCAAAGACGAATACGTACGGACGGCATAATTCAACACTACGCCGGTCGCCTGACGTCAGGGCAGTGAGGTTACATAGTCAGATATTAGTTATACATGAACGTGCGAGTCAGAGTGACCGGGGTCAGAGTGACCGTGGTCAGAGTGACCGGTGTCAGGCACAAACCAAGATGCACGCGCAAGCATACGTATATCATGCATCGCATCAGTTTACTCTCAGGGAGATCAATATGTCATAGTCAACCTATTACAACAACTATCAATCGGAACTATCGAGCTATCATAGTCAAGTCTTCCACTTTTAATCCTTTGCCGCAGGAACTGATTATCACTCCGCTACCGACAGGTAAATGGGTTAATTGACATGGGAAATATAAGTAACTTTTGGAAGGATGCCGTACCAGCCAAGACCAACAGTAAAATGGTGTGATATACAGCCTTGTAGTCATCAACATTTCCCATTCCCCAAGCACCCCTGCAGTCGAAGACCGCCGAATATGACAATTCAAGGGGAGATGGCCAGCTCAGTTGGTAGAACGTTCGCCGGACTCTCATTCGAAATTTCGTGGGTTCGACCCCAGCTATGAGCTAGGGTAAAAAAATGTTCAGACCCTATTCGGTGCCTCATCTTTGAAATCACCTTCGTGGTGGTCAAAAGACGTTAAACCCTAAACATGTTAAACATTTCATGTTGTTAGACCCCAAACACGAATGATTTCCACGCCCCAAGCTTAGAGGTACAAAATAGTTCCGGTGTCTAAAATCTGCATATTATTTGGATCTTCATTGCTAGTCGTTTTCTGCACGTGTTAAAAACTCGGTTCGACTATCATTTCATTTTCACAATACTTTGAGCTGTCCGGCGTTCACCCAATCAAACAGCTCACAACTGACTTCGGCCATTCTCATGCCGCGGAGTCGGAAACGAAGCCGCTTCGGGGTTTCTTGGCTAACTCTTTGGAGACGCGACGTATACGGATACGCGGCAATTGGCCGCGTATCCGTATGCGGCACGTCTCCAATGAGCTAAGCTTGGGGCGTGGAAATGGTTTGGGTGTAACACATGTGAATTCAAGGAACGTCCATTCCTGATCCCGGCGATCGACAATGCCCCCATGCAAACGCTCATATTTCATTTCAGATTTTCTTTTCCTGACAGCATGTATGTCAGTGTGCTGGTCTCTGATTTTCAACCTTATGGCCTTAGGTTCGTAAGGTCGAAAATCATAGACCTGCATACACTGGGTAGCAGCAGTACAATACTTTCATCAAACGCACCGACCGTACAATCATACTTTACCTCTTACATCCGTGGAGACTAGAGAGTACTCTCCAGGGTGGACAACTCTGTTATTACGGCGCCCCTCCAGATTCCGGGTGTTGCTGGTGTTTGCATCCGGCGTCTTTTGGCCCAGCAAGGGACAGAATTTCAACGGGATACTGTTTACACATCCCATGGTGCTTAGAGTTTCGTCTCAGTCACTGAGTCAGTTTTATCACAGAAGGTAATTATGACCCACACTGTACCGCCCTATCATGGGCAAATTTGACTGACGGCAGCAGAAATTAAATATTCCACATCAAGTAGTTTATGTACAGCATTTAGTACGTATGATGACTATGGCTCGCGCTGTCACAGGCGAAATCGATACGACGGTGTCAATCATTAAATATTTAACATAGTTTATAATGTGTAGCACGGTTCACGGATGAATTCGAAGGATGCAGCTAAAAAATAATCAACTTTAACGTACTTTTCTTGCTCGTGTGTCATCCTGGAATGCACAGGGATGCACAGAATGTAGAAGTCAGTTCGAGATTTCTTTACAAATGTATGTGTTGGTCTGTGATTTTGGACCTTACGGCCACAGGCCGTAAGGTCCAAAATCACAGACCAACACATACATTTGTATTACTCTGACTGAGAGTCAAGTTACTCGAGTGCAAGGACGAAACAAGGGGCGTTTTTTTTTTTTTTTTTTTTTTAAACTAAAAAAAAAGTCTTTCTCTCGTTTGTTTTGATGGGGGAATCATAGTGCTTGTAAGTTCACCACAAATTTGCAATACGCTTGAACTGTCAACGTAAAAAAGAATCATTCTTTGTTATTGAAACGTCAGTCTGTAAGTCTGAGCTATTGTTCAGCGATCAGACACTGAGGACATGTTTACACAAAATGACAACCTTAATTGCCATTGCTTCTTCACTCGCGTTGCCATTGTATTCCAAAACACGCTGCACACGTAATGTCACGGACACAGTCTTGGCTCATCTCTTCTTTTGTCACACGTTAGCATGAGTAGGTCTACGTGTATATACACTGACAAAGAAAAAAACGCGACATCGTTGGAGTCATCAGAAAACGACGAAGTGCTTTCTAGGAGACACGCAAGTTCAGCCCTGACGCACTACAGCAGGAGATGGGTCGACCATGATAATTCAAGGGTAGTGCCAGATTAGCTTGGCGCCTATCGGCGCCAAGCTAATCTGGCACTACCCTTGAATTATCATGGTCGATCCATTTCCTGCAACAGGTGCATAGTCGTTAAATGACGCCTCCAAAATTTGGGAAATAAGTGCGCCGGGCTGAATGAGTTAAGAAATGATTTTTTTTTGCTTTTCTTCTGCAAACTGTATTGATTTACAATATCAACCTCACTCTCCTCTCTCAGAAGAAATTGATATAAATTTACACTTGATACGTGCCAGTGCTGGTCGTGATTTCACTTTGACGATGCAGTTCAGTTGTACACATATCAAGGGGAATTACTCAGCGCTGGACAGACAACAGTTAGATCCCCTGCCACCGCCTATCAGGCACCCAATCGCCAGCCCACAGAAAAAATACGCAGGTATAGAACAAGACGATCATATACAGATGCAGTTTGTAGCCGTAAGATCTAAAGTCACAGGCGGACCAGCACGCAAAGAGTTCGTAAAAAAAAAAAAAAAGTGTATATCTCGGGTGCAGCCTGCGAGCGTACATCCACGCAGACTCTGAACGACGATATATACCGACGAGCAAAAGAAATGCGACATTTTTGGAATCATTGAAAACACTAAAGCAAAAGAAATGCGAAATTTCTGGAATCATCGGAAACACTTTAGTGTTTTCGATGATTCCCAAAATATCGCATTGCTTTTGCTCGTCGGTATATTTGTCATTTCGCACTCTCGTTCTCGCTTCAAAACCACTGCTCCCCTCGTAAATGAATACCCTAAAGCTGCACAGCTTACAGCGATCTGCTCCATGGAGGACTTTGCTACAATTATCTGCACAGCGATGTACGTTTAATGTTGTCTTGCCTCAGCTAAGACTTTTCTATCCTTCTCTTCACAATCCATGTGGGTAGGCGCACGTACCAGATGTTTTCAGTGCCTTTTGAGCGTAGTACCGGAAGGAGCTCTCCTGAGTCCAAAGGAGAAGAAGAGCAGAAAAGTCTTCCATTTTACGACATTAAAACTTCGCCCGATTGGCGGTTCAGCATTATCGTAAGACACGCTAAGCACATTTATAAAAAACAAACAAACAACAAAACATTGCGTCTAGCATTCCTTTACTGCTTGGAGTAGATCAGTTTAAATTATATTAAAAAAAAAAAAAATCCTGACGGCTATAATTAAGGGTACGGGAACTCTCATGCGTCCAAAAAGAAGAAAAGCAGAAAAGACTTCCATTTCAGTCACGACATTTAAACTTAATAATTTAAAGTTCGCACTATTGTCCATCATTATTGTAAGACACACTAAACGCATTAATAAAGGAGAATTTGCGATTTACTGCCTTGATTAGCAAGCTTTAAATTAACCATTTGTGTGTCGGTAGCGGGTTTAGTCGCGATGATTCCGACAGGAATCATCGCGACTTAAACCGCTACCGACATGTAAAAAAAAAAAAAAAAAAAAATGCTACAGACTGTGACAAAGGATATGGGCGTAGCATCACTTTTGACGAGTGGGAAAAAAACTGCAAACACATCATCTCTCCCTGTCCGTACCTGGCAGATGCTGGTTCAACTTTTCAATCATCCATCATCCGTGAGTGACATTCTGCGTATAATGCAGCACAGTACCGAAGTGACCGATCTCGACTCACACAAAGACAAGAGGTAGACTTCGACTGACTGCGATGTTTGCAGTCCCTCCTACGAGTCTCTTCCACACGGGGCATAGATTCACATGAGTATCCTGCAGTCGAAGGGCCTTATGAGAATCTGTGTCTCTAGTGCTGGACAAAGATGCTTTATAACATTCGATCTCCGTTAACCCGTTCAGTGCCGAGAAAATCTAAAGTACACCACCCAACTCAACTGCATGAGGTATAAATCCTCATGAGCCCCCCGCATTTGCGGGGGCTCATGTGGATCTATACCTCTTGCTGATACAACTTTGAATTCATGTTCCTGGGACAGCTAGGGTTTTCTGGTGTTGAATGAACGAACATAGTTGCACAAAAACAGAGAGCGTCCAGTGGCACTGAACGAGTTAAACGCACGAAAGGTGACTCGAACAATGACAAAATCGAGCGTTCCTGTGGGCAGGATTTTTTTCGGTCCGAGTTTCTAGTTCGAGTATGAGTTACATCTCTCACACTTGTGTGCGCATCTCGCAATTAAAAAAATTAAAATGGCAAGCGGATGTCAACAAATCCATCTTCAGCCTTCGGGAGAATTAATGGCCCTTTTGACCTGACCGAAACACTGAGTGTCATGATGGCAGTGCAAAGAACAGATGTGTCATAAATAACAGACAAAAAAAAAGTCAACCTCCAGCGGTGTGATGTAGTTGGTATTTTCGACTCTGAAAGGAAACATCCACACGGAAATCACTTTCGCTGACAGAAAGATGCGCCTGTAGTGTTCGTTTTGCACCACAGGTACTGCCGGTAGCAATGCGCCGTGCAGAGTACAGATCTTTTTTTTTTTTTTTTTTTTTTTTTGCGCGAGGCGTACACACCAACTACAGATGCTGCTTATACGTGCGGCCTTCAGGGGCAGAGATGCACTTACTTCCGTCGAAGGCGGTCTGCACAGAATTCTAAGTAGGTTGTAAGTAAATAAGACCAAGCCCTGCCAGTCAAGAGGCATAGATGCTCATGCGGCCCTGCATTCGCAGGGGCTCACATGAGAATCTATGCCTGTTGATGAAATAATTGAAAACCGAACCCTACAAACAAGATATACTGTATACTCAAAGCAGCACCCGCTTTAAGAAAAACAACAACAAAATCCTTGTTCAGAATTGTATGTAAATTAAGCCAAGTCGGGCTACGAGCGCAAGAGGCATAGATTCTCATGAGCCCCTGCGGATGCAAGGGCTCTTGAGAATCTATGCCTCTTGTGCCAAAGCCATTGACGGGAGCCGATACTGATGGAAAACGCACGCAGACCTGTTACCGAAAACTTTCGGGAGTTCCCAACACACACGCGAGTATGTCACAGTACGTAAACCGCCTCCTCTGCACACACCACTGTTTGCTCGGCATGCAACACTGGCAACAGGCAGCAAGCGGCGGATTCTCTGCCTCCAGCCTGTAATTCAGTTTCACTCATCACGTCTCACCTCGCCGCATCAGCATTTGTAGCGCCTTTTCACGCCCACGACCCACCGTGCATTTTAGGCGGCCAACTGACGTACAGTTTGTTTCTGCAATCTGTGTTCACCGAACTACCAAAAGGCCACAACTGTCCAAAGAACATGGATACAAAGTGGATTCAACAAGAGGTATATATCCTCATGAGCCCCCGCGGTCGAGTGAGGATCTATGCCTCTTGCAGCTAGATCGCCCGCGTTCACAATTTCTCGGCAGTGAAGGGTTAAAGGCATAGTGAATTCACACCACGCCTTTACCTTTCTCAATCACAAGATGGACATCCCACACTGTAGGTTCAACGACTACGAATAAGATAAGATACGATAAAATGAGATAAGATGAGATAATATTGAGATGAGATGAGATGATGAGGAGATGAGATGAGATGAGATGATGAGATGAGATGAGATGAGATATGTTTTATTGTCCACAGAAATTGAAAATTATCTTATGTCTATCTGTGGTAAAAAGTTACGGTATATAACGAAACACAACTACAGGTTTATTTCTCAGCCTAAAGTGTCATGGTCACTCAATGCATAATATGAAATCAACTGTAGTAGAATCTGTTTTAAGCAACCACCCTTAAAGAGAGATCACTTGTCGTTAAAGACCATCATTTAGGTGGCTGTAGCCACCTAAATGATGGTCTTTAATGACAGGTAACACTTTCTACCCTTCAAAACATTGAGAAAACACCTGTAATTTACGACTTTTTTTCCACAAAAAGGCGGTGGTTGTTTCAAATACAATTTTATTGCGTGCCTCCCTGATTATTTAGATTCTTGGGTCAAGCCTAACAGAAGATTGATCTTAGTTTGCTGCTTGGGATAGCTGTCATGGTCGATCCACTCCATAAATGGCACTGGGAGAGAAAGTTACGCGTAGGAGAGAAGATTTACACTTGAGTTTTCCTCCCACGTAAAAGCCGTCATTTTTCATGGGGACGCCCCGCGCGCTGTGACACACCTACATTGTCCTAAGCAAGGTATTTCCCCAAATTCTTCGCAAATACCCGCCCTTTTCTCTCACAGTAAAAGAATGTACTAGCCTAATAGCCATCCTTATTATAGACTCAATCTGAAAATAATGGAGACCCAAAAACCCAACAACGTCCCAGTAAGCAGAAGGTCCTCGGGCCTAAGTGGGCCGCAGTGGGCCCGCGCACTGTCGTGCGCGGGCCCACTGCGGCCGACGTCGGCCCGAAGACCTTTTGCCTGCTGTGATGCAAGTGTTTTTTAAAAAAAAAAGTAAAATTCTTCATAAACCATTGTGAATCTGCATACTGATGCATGTTATGTCTTACAAATGTACAAGTGCACTATAATAATAATAAAGATAATTTTCATAAATATTTATCTTTCACTGTATATGAATACAGTCTACAAGCACTTCTCACAAATATACATACTAAAAGAGTGTGTGTGTGTGTGTGTGTGTGGGGGGGGGGGGGGAATGGAATTTTTTTCCGTTGTCGGGATTCGCGGTATTTGCAAACTTGTCATCCTCGTGGTCCGTGAAAAAACAAACAAACAACAACAACAACAACAACAAAAACCCAAACGTTTTCGTCGTAAAACCCACAATAAGATCTCGTGACCCGTGAAAAACGCCCTGGTTATTTCGTGAAACTTGAAAAATCCGTTGGTACACCGTAAATTTTACAGAGAAAATTTCAACTCCGACTCCAAGACACTCCCCTCCCCCCCCCCCCCCCCCCACCCCTACCGCCCCCCCCCCCTTCCAGTCATTTGAAGAATGCCGTGTCATCAACATTCAGTATGAAAGCGGCGGTCTCTCCTCTCATCATCGTCTCTTTCCATCGTGAAACGTGAACATATGTTTTGGGAGATTTGTGATTCGCGAATCGCAAGCGATATTGTTGCGAATCCGTGATGGTACCGTGCCTCCCGCCCTCCCTCCTCCTCCCCCCCCCCAAACCCCTCCACCCTCCCCCCCCTTCCCCTTAGTTAGCCCCTCAATATTATTTTCAAGTTGCAAACCGAAACTGCACGAGGAGCGAAAAACGAAACTGAATTCCTATTTACTGCTCTGGTACTTGTGATTTGGGTACTCACGGCTGAAAGCCGTAAGGTCCAGGATTATAGACCAGCAAATTTCCCTACACACACTGCATACGTGTTGAAAATCATACAAACAGACGCTTCAACCTTGCAGCTATTGATGCGGGGCTCACTGAGTGAGCTAAGCGTGCGGCCGCTGTACTGATAACCCTTAACACTATAAATAGCGGCATTCCAAACTGCCGCATCTGTGGACGATGTTAACCTGTTAGTCTGAACCTCAGCAGCAGGACTGACGTGGTTTGACCACGATAAGGGCAGTGCCTGATGAGCTTGGGGCGTTCCAAGGCGCCAAGCTCATCAGGCACTGCCCTTGAAATGTCATAGCAGGTACAGATCCCACGAAACTGGTACAAAATCACAGAACTAAAAGACGTAAACATTTGGAGGAAAATTCATCATTCAAGGCACTGAAGGAGAGAGGGGCTGCAGCCGAGATCCCACATTTTCGTCAGTATTACAGTGTCTGACTTTAAACTTTTTTCTTCAGGTTGGGGGGTTAGGAGTGGGGCGGAAGTCAGTGGAGGGGGTACCCCAGTAGCAAAATATCTTCGGGCCCACGACGGCCACAGTGGGCACGCGCACAGTCGTAGGTCCGACGACTCTTTGCTTGCGTCACATGTGTCGTGACTGGATGCAGTGATGCCTCTTCTCACACAATTACTCTCTCTATTTGTTCATCCCGGGGGACATATTTATAACCGCCGACACACTGTGTTTGGGCGACACAGACATAATTTGTATGGGTGTGCGTGCGTGCGTGTGTGCGTGCGTGGCTGTGTTTGTGTGTGTGTGTCATTGTGTGAGTGTCATTGTGTGAGTGTCATTGTATGTGTGTGTCGGCAATGTGTGCGTGCGTGCGTGCGTGTGCGTGCAAGCGAGTGTGCCTGCGTGGTTGTATGTGTGTATGTCATTATGTATGTGTGTGCGGTTGTGTGCGTGTGTGATTGTGTTTGTATGTGCGTGTGTGTGTGTGTGTGTGTGTGTGTGTGTGTGTGTGTGTGTGTGTGAGTGTGTGTGAGTAAATGAGTGTGTGTGTGTGTGTGTGTGTGTGTGTGTGTGTGAGCGTGTGACAGTGTGTGTGGGGTTGTGTGTGTGTGTGTGTGTGTGTGTGTGTGTGTGTGTCAGTGCGTGCGTGGTTGTGATTGTATGTGTGTGTGTACGTGTGAGCATGCGTGCGTGCGTGTGTGCCTGCCTGGTTGTGTTTGTGTGTGTGTGTGTGTGTGTGTGTGCGTGCGTGCGTGTGTGCGTGCGTGTGTGTGTGTGTGTGTGTGTGTGTGTGTGTGTGTGTGTGTGTGTGTGTGTGTGTGTTTTTGCGCCGGTGCGTGTCAGTGTGTCAGTCATACTTGGCAAGTTTTTCCTTGGCAAGTCAGTAGACAGTTTTCAAGCCAGTACCCGCCTATTGGCGCCTGACCAAGAAAAACTGGTTGACCATCTCTGAGGAGTGTCTAAGCAGGGATTTATCCCCTTCCCTGCCACTGTACATACATCTGGTTTCTGAAATTCAAGTCCATTTAACGACCAAATGCCAAAACCGTCCAGGAAACATGGATACAAGATATGATCTCAGCAAGAGGCATAGATCCTCATGAGCCCCCGCAGTCGCGGGGGCTCATGAGGATCTATGTCTCTTGCAGTTGGATTGTGTTCACTTTTTTCCTTGGCAGTAATGGGCTTATAAGCCCTCATTTTCGTCGCCGTCAAGTTACCTGCGGAACAAGTTCTTGTTTTCTGCATTTTCAAAGACATTCTCGTGGTATTGACACGATGAGTGTTTTATTTATGTTGTGAGAGTAAAAAAAAAAAAAAGAAAAAAAAAAGGCAGATGTTTCTCAGTCATCCAGTCATGAAAACGCACGCACGCACGCACGGGCGCACGCACACCGCACATACACACAGACACACGACCACACACACACACGCACACACACACACACACACACACACACACACACACACACACACACACACACACACACACGCACAAACACACACACACACACTCACACACACACACACACACACACACACACACACGCGCGCGCGCGCACGCAAGCATCACACAACATTTTGAATGATTCTTATCTTGAGCTACGTTAATTAGTTTAGCGAGCAGGTCGGTAAAGGTAGACAAACCTGTCTTGCCCGCGTCAATCTTGCACAATTTATGTCCCCTATTGCTCCGAGCGTGCGTGCTGCATGCGGGGCCGTCTGTAACTCGGTGACTTTCAAAAAGGTGCAGTTGGCACATGTCAATTTTATATGTTTGTACCGATACATCAGTAATTAACCCTGTGCCAACGTGCGGGGGCTCATGAGGATCTACATCTCTTGCAGTCTGATTGGTTCACTGTGTTTGGTAGCGGAGGGGGTTGACTCTAACCGACTGGTCAGTAATTAAAAAATATTTTTGTTTAACCCATTTAACACCGCGGTCGCATTTCACAAAATTGTGAAGGTGTCATCTAAAGACTATGTACCAACTGCAGGAGAAGGATCGACCGTAATATTTGAAGGGTAATGCCAGATTAGCTTGGCGCCTTTAGGCGCCAAGCTAATCTGGCATTACCCTTCAAATATTACGGTCAGACAATTTCCCAGCTGTTGGGCTTTGGAGTTAAATGGGTTCAATCGAACTGCGAAACTTGCTGGACACGCAGAGCTGATATTCATCCATCAGGTCAGGGACTATGGTGGGGGTAGGACGGGTGGGGTGGATCGGGGGTGGGGTAGTAAACTAAGGTGTGGCCCGGAAAAGAACTGGACACTGGGGATTTTTACTTTTACATTTCATATCTCGATGATTAAAAACGTGCAGAATGATTGTAATTCACTGATTCACGGAACAAACAAAAAACAAAACAAAGCAGGCGTTAAGCAATCCAGACCAAAAAGGTGACTGCCAAGCGTGTAATATGCAAAGAAGTACCCAACGGAGAAAGAAACACGCTTAGAAAAGACGGGTACAACACAATTTATTAATATTTCGGGTAAATACCCTTTGTCAAAATAGACAAACAAACAAACAGAGAGATTAGCCGCTACTTATCTTCATTGGCAGAAGGAATGTGGCAAGGAGGTGACGTAAAATAAAAGAAAAGGAAGAACAAAAGCGCGGAAAAAGTAAAAATGACGTCAACGAAAAATCGTGAGAGAGACTCGGAAAGAACCTGAACACGAGAGACAAAAGTTTGTGCAAGCACGTGCAGGAGCGAGCGAAAGAAAAGGCGTGTAGATGAGGCCAGAGAGAGAGAGAGAGAGAGAGAGAGAGAGAGAGAGAGAGAGAGAGAGAGAGAGAGAGAGAGAGAGAGAGAGAGAGAGAGAGAGAGAGAGAGAGAGAGAACGAACGGGGATTACCCTTGGGCACGAAGTAGGCTGAGTGTCTAATACACAAAGCCTGCTAAACACCAACCCGAAGGCAAACTTTATATCACCTTCAAGTTGAGGACTACCTCGGGGAAAAACGGGAGGACCCCGGGAAAAAACCCCCAGCATTTAGCACGGTACACAACAAGGAATAAGTCATGAAAACAAAGCAAAAAATCAAATTCAGTAAGAGAATAATTAGGTATAAGTGGAGAGTTGGTAGTTGTGAAACCGTCTTCAAGGGTAACTAAAAAAATAATAACAAAAATAATAAGGGGGGGGGGGGGGAGAGAGAGGCGGGGGAGTGGGGGAGGGAGGAGGGGGGGGGGGAAAGGAAGGGAAGGCGTTAGAAGAGAATAAAATAACAAGAAATTATAGATCTGAAACGAAAAGGAAGGGAATGCAATGCAATGCAATAAAATGCAATGCAATAAAATGCAATAACATGCCATAAATGAAATAAAATAAAATAAAATAAAATAAATAAAAACGCCAAAATAGACAAAGCACAAGAAAACGCAAGAAAAGAAACGCAAACAAAATCCCCCAAACAAAATAAAATAGACAAAACAAAATGAAACGAAACGAAATAAAACGAAGTGAAACAAAATAAAACAAAACGAAACCGAAACAAACATCAACAACAACAAAATAAATAAAATAAAATAAAAAAATAAAAAACGAAACGAAACGACACAAAACACCCCCCCCCCCCCCCACCCCAAACTTACTTGGCTGTACGTTTCTGACAGGCGTGGTAGGGGCCACAACGGCCGGGCGGGCGGGTGTGATGTCGCCACGCCTCTCCGGCCCACTGTACTCGAACAGGCGAAAGAGACTGGCGTAGGTGGAGCCGCCGCTGGGTCGGGAGGAGCCAGAGTGGCCAGTATAGTGGCCCGTGTAGTGGCACGTGTAGGCCCCAGGGCTGGGCACTATGTACCCACCTCCGGCATACCCGTGACGGTCGGGACTATGGCGTGCGGCCCTGTTATGGGTGAAACGGCCTCTGGTAACGTTAACACGACGTCCAGGCATAGTGACGTTCAGTGGACAACTGAGGGGGGCAGAGAAAGCAATGCCGTTCTATTAGTTCTTTAATGTTATTCTCAACACCCAAATGTTCTAGCTTTCCCAGGAGCATGGATTGACAGTGGTGTCTGCAAGAGGCATAGATCCTCATGAGCCCCCGCAAATGCGGGGGCTCATGAGGATCTATGCCTCTTGCAGTTGGGTGAAGTTCACTGGAGAACTGTAGGGGGAGAGACATGAATGGCATAACCCTTTCAATGCCAGTTGACGCAGATTCTGTTATGCATTCTTTATTATTTCAATACCAACGATGTTCTAGCGTTCCCAGGAACATGGTGGCAGCAAGAGCCATAGATCCTCGTGAGCTCCAGCAAATGCGGGGGCTCAGGAGGATCTATGCCTCTTGCAGTCGGGCCATGTTCAGTGGAGAACTGTGGCGAGAGAAAAAGGGAATGACATTAACCCCTTCCCTGCCCAGCCTACCGCACACTACGTACATCTTTTTTGTGTGAAATCTTTGTTCATTTAATGAGCAAAATGGTTAAGATGTCCTTGAATACAAACTGGTCTCAGCATGAGGCATATATCCTCATCAGCCACAGCAATCAATCAATCAATCAATCAATCAATCAATCAATCAATCAATCAATCAATCAATCAATCAATCAATCAATCAATCAATCAATCAACCAACCAACCAACCAACCAACCAACCAAACAACCAACCAACAAGTTATTACGTTATATATAGAAACAGCATATTACACGTGCATATTTTTTCCGTCGACTCATTCTAGATTCTTTGAATCTCAACTGTGCTACAAAAGAGATCAATCAGTCAATCACTCAATGAATCAATCAGTCAATGAATGAATGAATGACTGAATGAATAAATGAATGTATCAATTAAACAAAACAAACAAACAAATAAAATTCTTTGTTATTACGTTATTTAGAAACAGCATATTACAAGTGCACATTTTCCCGTCAAACTTATAACCTTACCTGTGGCTGTCGGCTACAAAAGTGATCTTCTGCTCTTTGTATCAGTGGTGTGGCTAGCAGCGTCTTTATATAGGCGTGTGCAGCGAGTCTGAAATCAGATGAGAAGACAACAGTAAGTACAAGGTGTGAGCTCAAAGTCCCCTATAACGCCTACATGATCAGCACAGGGTAGGGGGAACCTGTACGCGTTATGTCCATTGTTAGCGGCTCCGAGCCTATAGAGACTAACAAGGGACATAACTCTAACAGGTTTCATGACCCTGTCTCGAGTGCATGCGTTCCTCTCATATAATGCTAAAATCAATACCAATAATTCACGGAGGTGGCGGATATCGCCTCATTGTTCTCAGGCTTGGGGGAAGGTCTGTTTTTGTTTGTACAGTATATAGTTCAACGTCCGGACAGCAACAAAGGCTTACAGAGGACGAACCTACTCCCTGCCGCGTGTGTGATGGAAACAAAACTTCACAGACCATTGAATGCATATCGTTTAGCGAAGGCCGGAGTGTAGAGTAAGGAGGAGTGGCTTATTATTCAATACCCGGATCCTAGTTTAACCTTGCTATTCATAGTCAGACGTTGGTTCGCCATAATTGTGACCCCAAATGGCACATGACAGCGCCATTTGACGGAGTGTTGACTACATTGGCGGGACGTCAGCGGAAAATGGGCTTAATGACCGTGCACCACAAGTCTATATATATATATATATATATATTATATATATATATATATATAATATATATATATATATATATATATTATATATATATATATATATATATATATATATATATATATATATATATATATATATATATATAATGTAAGGCAGCAGGCGACTCGTGGAGGGCGGGGCCGTCTATGTCCCGTGCAGATGTGAACATCTGCCCACTGCCCACAGACGACAAAGATATGTATGATTGTGTTAATCCTACGGATGTCACTGAAACACTGACAGTGAATGTCAGATTCTTGTTACATTATTTGTTAAATAGAGTTGGGCACGAAATAACAAGCGTCTGCATAATCAAATACTCAGCTCCATTTTCAGAGTTCATGTTCGTCGGTTTGTCTGTCAGTAGATCTACCTCTTCTGTCTTTCTGTCTATCTGTTAGTGTCTCTGCCTCTTGTGCCTGTCTGTTTCAGCCACTTGTTTGTCTGTGTTTTTGTTTCTTCTGTCTCTGTGGCTGGTGCAGTGATAATCACATGATTATTAGTATTCTAAAGACAAAGAGCTGGTAAGTTACTACATGTCAGAAACACCAGCATAGCCTACCACTCTCCTTTAACACTCTCCATTGATAGCCAGCCTGTAGAACAAGTAACTAGGCATCGCTTATTAGGTGTTATAATGGACAACCAATTAAGCTGGAAACCGCATACTGACTCAATATGCAAAACAATCTCCAAAAATCTGTTCCTGTTATCAAAACTACGCCATCATAGTTACTACTGATATCCGTAAACTCTTTTTCCATGCGCGTATTAAAACGCATTGCAGCAGTCTCCAGCGCAAGCTCAGAGATCTCCAGAATGAGTGGTGGACCAGACTTGCACAGAGGACCCAGCTTTGCGCTGACAATGGTGACTACAGGGGCTTCTACGAAGCACTGAAAGCAGTGTATGGCCCCAGACACCTGGTACAAAGTCCCCTGCGAAGCGCGAATGGCCAGGCACTCCTCACAGATAATACCTCCATCTTGAACCGCTGGTCGGAATACTTTCAGAGCCTCTTCAGCGCTGAGCGCACTGTTCAAGAAGCAGTCGTCCTACAAATCCCACATCTCCCAGTAAAGGTTGAATTGGACGAACCGCCCACAGCTGAAGAGACCCTCACAGCCATCCACCAGCTCAAGAGTGGCAAAGCAGCAGGCATTGATGGAATACCGCCAGAGATCTGGAAACATGGAGGCACAGCACTGCACAACAAGCTCCATGACCTCTTTCTCTGCTGCTGGGAGGAAGGAACACTACCAAAAGATCTCCGTGATGCAGTCGTTATCACCCTGTACAAGAACAAAGGCGAGAAGTCTGACTGTTCCAACTATCGGGGAATTACCCTGCTGTCCATTGCTGGGAAAATCCTTGCAAGGCTGCTCCTGAATCGGCTGGTACCTGCCATCGCTGAAGACCAACTCCCAGAGGGCCAGTGTGGGTTCAGAGCAAACAGGAGCACCACCGATATGGTCTTTGTGCTGAGACAGCTACAGGAGAAGTGCCGCGAGCAGAACAAAGGGCTGTACGTAACATTTGTCGACCTAACAAAAGCGTTCGACACTGTGAGCAGGCAAGGCATGTGGCAGATCCTGGAGCGACTTGGCTGTCCCCCAAAGTTCCTCAACATGATTGTCCAGCTACACGAGGACCAACAAGGCCAGGTCAGACTCAACAATGACCTCTCAGAACCATTCCCTATTCTCAACGGCGTAAAGCAGGGCTGCGTGCTGGCACCGACCCTCTTCACCATCTTTTTTAGCATGATGTTGAAGCAGGCCACAGTGGACCTCGATGATGACGATGCAGTGTGCATCAGGTATCGTCTCGATGGCAGCCTGTTCAACCTCAGACGACTGCAGGCCCACACGAAAACCCTAGACCAACTGATTCGTGAGCTGCTTTTTGCTGATGATGCTGCCCTCGTTGCACACACAGAGAGAGCCCTGCAGCGCATCACGTCTTGCTTCGCAGATGCTGCCCAGCTCTTTGGACTCGAGGTCAGTCTGAAAAAGACAGAGGTCCTCCATCAGCCGGCACCCAAGACAGTGTATCGCCCTCCTCACATCACCATTGGCGAGTCTGAACTAAAGTCAGTGCACCAGTTTACTTACCTTGGCTGCATTATCACGTCGGACGCCAAGCTGGACAAGGAGCTTGACAGCAGGCTGGCAAAAGCGAACAGCGCTTTCGGGCGACTTTTCAAGCGGGTGTGGCACAATCAAAAGCTGAAAACAGGCACCAAGATCAGCGTGTACAGAGCTGTGGTCCTCACCACCCTGCTGTATGGTTCCGAGTCCTGGGCCCTCTACCGCAGCCAACTACGACTCCTCGAACGCTTCCACCAGCGCTGCCTGCGTACCATCCTGGGCATTCACTGGAGTGACTATGTCACCAACATCGAGGTCCTTGAACAGGCTGAAACTGTGAGCATCGAGGCTTTGCTGCTGCGGACACAGCTCCGCTGGGCGGGGCATGTCTCCAGGATGGAGGATCATCGCCTACCAAAGATCACCCTGTTCGGCGAGCTTGCTACTGGACACCGTGACAGAGGGGCACCAAAGAAGAGATACAAAGACTGTCTCAAGAAGTCACTTAGTGCCTGCCAAATCGACCACCACCAGTGGTCTTCGCTTGCTGCGGACCGTGACACCTGGCGCTCACCACAAACCACAATTCTATCATACAGCCACCGCAAGTCAGCATTTCATCAAACAATCACCACAAGTCAGTTTATTATTATATAAACGCTCACCACAAAGCCATGTTATTATTTATTATTGTACAATCACCACAAGTCAGTTTATTACCATACAGTCACCACACGGTCTATTACCATACAATCACCACAAGTCAAACAAAGTTCAACGGCTTACTATTATTAGACACGACTTTCTCCACACGCTACAACAGAGGGTGCCACCTGACTTTTTTTTTTTTTTTTTAACATTCAGCACTCTGGTCGAAATTCCCAAATTTTACCTCTGTTCTCGGAAGAGTATGTTTCAGTTCAGGAGACAGGTCGGCTTTGATAGTTTAACCCTTATCATTCGGAATACACCAGTGTGTGAAATACGTTTGACTAAAATAGTTCGGGGGTAGTGCCAGAACTAACTTGGCGCCTCTAGGCACTGTACAAATTCGAAGCATTTAGCCTCAGTATGATATGGATTAAGGATCATCCCTGAATGATCAAAGTCGATCGATATCCTGTTGTAGTGTGTTAGGAGGAAACGAGTTAACTCATTCTACCCCAGACAGCAAGATAAGGATCGACCATGATAGTTCAAGGGTGATGCCAGAATAGCTTGGCGCCTATGGGCGCCAAGCTATTCTGGCATCACCCTTGAACTATCATGGTCGATCTGTGTCCTGCACTGCAATGCAGTCTTTAGAGGACAACGGCAAAATATTGGGATTTCGGTGTTGGGGTAGAATGAGTTAAAGCGACCTACTGCCTTGCAGTAAAAGGGTTAACCGACCTATATAAATGCATGTTCTTAGAATGTCTTACAATAACGTTGGAAAAAAAAGGGATAACTTAGATTGTGAAGTTTGAATCTCGTAAACCGACATCCTGTTCTTCCCTTACTCAAGTCTGTACGCAGGAGAGATCCTGCCGTTACTGATGCTCGAAAGGCAGTGGAAAATATCTGGTGCGTGTGCCTACTTATATGGATTATAAAACAAGATGGGATGAACCATAACCCAGAAAGTCCCTTCTATTTGAGAGCTGTCCTTGCTGTCAATGGTCTCTACTTTTTGTCTTTGACCTGATTCTGATGTTGAATTATCTCCTATTGAAAAAGTCTTGCAGATCTGCCAATGCGTCAGTGAGTTCTATAAGGGGCGCAGGACATACGCGCCATTGATTTGTCAAACGTCATTTGTCATGATATAAGTTTTAGTTTTTACGTAATTTTACATTTTCGTAATAAGAGTTTCACTTTCGCTTCTTAGGCTTGAGAAAATGGTGACAAAACTAGAACTTCACGGTACAATTTCAGTCTTGCTATAATTTGTGTGAAAGCAGGTTTACTTTACTTAGCTGTATGATATACTAAGTACACGGGTCACCTGCATGCTCTTCTGAAAGCGCGTCGATGTATGTGTGCGTATTAGTGCGTGCGTGCGCGTGCGCTCCAAACATCTCCAAGGGGCATAGATCCTTATGCGCCTGGAGGGCGCATGAGGATCTATTCCTCCTGGGGATGCGCGCATGTGTGTGTGTGTGTGTGTGTGTGTGTGTGTGTGTGTGTGTGTGTGTGAGTGATAGATAGATAGATAGATAGAGAGAGAGAGAGAGAGAGAGAGAGAGAGAGAGAGAGAGAGAGAGAGAGAGAGAGAGAGAGAGAGAGAGAGAGAGAGAGAGAGAGCGCCGCGCGCTCGAGAGAAAATTACGTCATATTTAGAGTATTATGTCAGTGTCTGCGTGAACACGAAGTGACTCTTTTACGTCTGACTTTCGCTAGAAGTAAATGTGTTTTTTTTTTAGTGTTTTAATTCTTTTTCTGAAGAGAATTAATTTTTACTAAAGAAGTTGAAAGGATACAAAGCTGGCTAACGAACTCATCCAATGTCTTTATCCAAACTAGCTATATGCAAAAGTTCAAGTAAATATGACAAAAATTACAGACTGTAATCTGGGTCAACTGACTTCCTATAAACGGTTGTTTATGTCTTCAATGAGACATTCAGTTACAAATATGCTCGGAGGCTCTCTTAGCCACCCACTTAAGAAAGTATTTCGCCAAGTTTCAAGCTTGTGTGTACAGATATATCGGAGATTCTCTTGTTTACATAAATATATATATATATATACGTACGCACATACATACATAAGCACATAAGGCGCTTTGCGTGAAATGTACGTTCAGCAGCGAGGTTAGCATAACTAGACATGATGTAATTTTTATCTTGTTACTTCAATTGTTAGAGGTTTAGCCTGCCTGCCGCCTTTGACATCATGGACATGCTATTAAATTCGCCCCACCGCGACCCGTCCTAAAAAGTCCATTTTATAAATAGAAGGGACTTATAAAGGGCATAAATGTCTTAGCTGAAGCAGGACAACAATTGATAACCCGTTGTATAGGCAAACCTTTAGCAAGCAGTGGATCATTTCCTAATGATTGTTCTCTCCATTACAACCAGAAGCAGTATTTCCTGCGCCGGCTTTTGTGTTAACCCACTACATCCTGAGGCTGATTTTGTAAAACTTGTTTATTGTCCTTGTTACGATTGTGGTTGTGTTGTCCTGTGAGAGCATACATGTGTTAATCGTAGGAAACGATCCAATATTTATTTGAGCTATCATGGTTGCGATTCACGTACCTTTTCGGTGGAATTTTCTTTTATTCGCGCGTAGAGGGGAATTTGCTTTGTTATTTTGTTAGGTTTGTTCCGGAAGTTTCTAGCGAAGTCACACGGAGAAAAGCGGTCGATTTTTGTATTGTGTAGTTACGATGAGAATAGACTAGAATGTTGGAGCAGAATCGCGCTCTGTCTAGTGACCTCGTGTGTGTAACATCAAAGCGTCGGCAACCTTTTGAAATTCGGTATCAGAGTGAGCCGCTCTTTTGGCCACAAGTTGTTTACTGTGCGCGTGAAGTGTTAAGCCTTTTTCTTGTCTGTATTGAAATTTTGTGAAGTTTCTCGAAGTTTCCGAACTGCCTACCATACTTTTGTGAATGTCATTTTACCAAGGATTTGGGGCTGAAGTGAGCAGCCAAATTTTTGTAGCCTATTGTGGTTTTCTAGAGGGTTCATATTTTATCGATGTTTGTGAGTTTCAGTTGCGTAGATTATTTTGATTGGTTGAGTTGTTTGATTTTCCTAGATTATTCTAGAAATTAGTGCACTATAAAAGATTGGTGCTGGGGAAGCACGTGGGTACATTGTCTTGCATTTGTCAGTTGTAGAGACACACAGTTATCGTAGGTGCGTGGCCCGTATAGGGTGTACATTGTAAAAGAAACAGCGAAACAGTGTGGTGTACGTTGTGTGAGAAACTTTGTGTCGTAGTGTGGACATTGCAGGAGAGACTTTGTATCAGTGTTGATGCATTTGGAAATGCATTGTGTGGTGATCGCATCGCTGAATTAAAATATTGTTGGAACTGTTACTCCAGTATTGTCTACATCCTTAAGCCACCTGTGACGGATTGCAGCTGAACGAGGTTTATTTTAAAGAACCTTACGTGCGTGCGTCCGGTGTGTTTATCATACTACGACTACAACTCCACCACGTAACAGTCCTATGACGGCTACATTACAGATTAGGAGATAGATCAACTGTTTTATTTCAAGGGTGCTGCCAGAATAGCTTGGCGCCTGAGGCGCCAAACTATTCTGGCAGTACCCTTGAACTCTCAGTCAAATTTATTTTAAGCAATGGGTGTATCAGAATGATAAGGGTTAAACCCACAGCTATAAAAATACATAAACGACACATAGACCGACCATGATAGTCAGTCAAGGGTGATGCTAAACTGCTTGGTGCCTCGTGCCGGCAGGCTGTTCTGGCACCGCCCTTCAACTACCTTGGTCGATCTGATTCCTGAACTGTAATGTATACTTCAGGGGACAACTCCCCAAGTTGCACATTTTACCTTAGGCTTCAGCGTGTTCAACCCTTTGGCTGTTGGTAGCGACTTTTGTCGCGATGATTCCTACAGGAAGCATCGCGACAAAAACCGCTACCGACACCCAAAGAGTTAACTAGAAAAGCGAAGTTGAGACAAACGGACATGCTTTAGTTATTAAAAATATTAATAACATAGAAAACTACCCACCAACGACCTCGCTTGTAAAGTAAAATGTCAAGAGGTTTTAAAACCACGCTGAGAGGAGAAAGGTAAGTGTGCACGTGTTTGCTAAATGTATTCAGTTTATTTGATGGGTGGCTGGCGATGTCGCCTCACAAAGTGATAAAGATAGAACAATAAAATGACATGGATTTAACATGCACTTGCAGGGACATAAATCTCTCTCTCTCTCTCTCTCTCTCTCACACACACACACACACACACACAAACGCGCACACACACACACACACACACACACACACACACACACACACACAATCACACACACACACACACACACACACACACACACACACACACACACACACACACACACACGCGCGCTGGACAGGATGCAATGTCCTCAAATGTAATTTTTTTCTTCTGTTTTTGTTGTTGTTGTAATTCACATAGATTTTTGAGTGTTGCCTAGAGCATACCGGACATAAAGTTGCTTCATGTAATCTAGCCAATAAAACAGAAATAAAACAAATCACCTTACTTCGACGCGCAAATCCCTTCATAATAAACACGGTGGTGCTGATATAAATATAAATATCCCCATGCGCAAAAGGCCATCGGGGTTACGTCAGACGCCATTGGCCCGCGCGGGGCATCGGCGGCCGACGTGGGCCTGAGGGCCTTTTGCGCAATGGGTGTACGCTTCTTCGCTGCCAGCCGACGCAGCTCGTGTTTCTGCTCGGAAACAGACACCGACACACACACACACACACATACACACACACACACACACACACACACACACACACACACACACACACACACACACACACACACACACACACACACACACACACACACACACACACGCGCGCGCACACACACACACACACACACGCTGGACAGGATACAAAGTCCTCGAATGTAAATGCTTTTTTGTGTTGTATGTCTGCTTGTTTTTGTTTTGTTTTGTTTTTGTAATGCACATAGATTTTTGAGCGTTTCCTAGAGCATACCCATAACGTTGCTTCACCTAATCTAGCCCATAAAACAGAAATAAAACAAATCACCTTACTTCGAGGCGCAAATCCCTTCTCAAGCGCAAGACATAAGTACGTAACCCAAATGCGAGGTCGGCATCCTCACTTCTAAAAACGTAAGACATAGTACCCCCGGTGCGCAAAGACCATCGGGCCTACACTTCTTCACTGCCGGCCGACGCAGGTCATGTTTCTGCAATTTCAGCTGTCCCAGGAATATGGATACAAAGTAATTTCAGCAATAGGCATAGATCCTCATGAGCCCCCGCAACTGGTGTTCACTTTGCACTGCAGTCAAGAGGCTAAATGGTTGTAAAACACAGCTGTAAATGGACTTTAACCAGGACCACCGTCTCGATTTTCAGATGTAACTGCGGCAGATTCCCGCCATCGAGATGCAAACATGCGCATGAGCCCATGCGGCCTGCAGAGGTTCATGAGGATTTATGCGCCTCGCTGATGGCAGGTGCAGGATGAGTGACCGATGGTCCATATATTCTTTCTGGATTAAAATGACCAAGCTAGGTCAAGGTGTAACAATATAAATACCACTGTTGTAAAACAGCAGTGGGCCATGGGTGAAAACTGAAAACTGGCGTGCGTCTGGATAATAACTCAGGGTCGTGATATAAGGTCGATCCATCTTCAGCAACCACTGCCAGGCAAAACGACGGGCTTGTTCACTGAGATAGCATGTCCATCATAAGGTCCTGGTAAATCAAAGTGGCACAGTTGCAGCCGGGCGTGGCCGATTTGATCAGTGTTCAGGTCGTACTCCACCGGCAATTGCTGCCCGTGTCCCCCACAACCCGCTCGCTAGGGCCGTCCATTATATCACTTCGGTGCCGTGGTCGCTAAACCCCTAACTAACTAACTAACTAACTAACTAACTAACTAACTAACTAACTAACTAACTAACTAAATAACTAACTAACTAACTAAGTAAGTAAGTGACCAACCAACTAACTAACTAACTAACTAACTAACTAACTAACTAACTAACTAACTAACTAACTAACTAACTAGCAACCACTGCACAGCTATGATAAGACTGAAGAAGCCGTGACTAGCCATTTCACTCTAGAAATGAAAGGGATGAAATGAAAGGGCACTAGACGAGCACTTTCTGTTAGACCGAGAGGCCGTAATGCCCTGAATATTTGCATGCACGAGGAAATCTGAAGTGGCAACTTAGACCCAGACGCGTACGTTTACAACGAAACTGTTTACCACCTCACGCGTTTAAAACTGTAGTCGGCTAAATGAAGTTCCGGTCTCACTTGACGCAGGTGACCGCCTCGGTCAACACCTTCAAAAAAATGCCGGCGTGTTCAGTTTGAATAATTCGTTAGTCTGACATTAACGGGTGTTAAGTGAATACTAAGGGATCTCGTTTCGGAGGTTACTCGTAGGTGTTGCGAATGCGTTGGTGGCTTGTTCCGAGACTGGCAGCCAAAACATCTTCTTAAAACACCGGCTGTACTTTGCATCTGTTTATTTGCAACAAAAAGTCTACAGCACTGTCACATACGATATCATTTGAGGGGAAAACGAGGGAAAGATCACTCTAAAAAAAAAAATTGCTTATTGTCCTATAAAGGCTACATTACAGATTAGGAGATAGATCAACCATTTTAGTTCAAGGATGGTGCCAGAATAGCTTGGCGCCTTAGGCGCCAAGCTATTCTGGCACCATCCTTGAACTATCATAGTAAATTAATTTCAAGCAATAGTGAATCAGGATAAAAAGGGTTAAATGACTATAATTTTCACAGATACATTGACTGAGTGCATATAACACACGATTTTTGCTGCAAAACAATGTTAACCCCTTCCCTGCTATTGATCACGAATTTCGCGTCTGGAACCACTTGTCACGGAAAAAAATATTATACCAGAATGGGTAAACAAGATGAGGATTTCATCCCAAGGTCTACCGTATTGTTTGGAGCTCACGTGCGTTTTTCTTTTAGGAACATTCAGAGTTGTTCATATTTTAAAGCTTATCCTTCAGGCTGATCCATTTCCCTTCTCTGCTAAGCCAACCTCTGATCAACACACACGCCGGCGCACACAAATAAAGACGGACACACACCGCTTCCCGCCATTAGTACTCTCTGTGGGCTGGAGTAGCGACAGGAATCAAAGAATAGCACGAGCAGCAAAATGACGTCACTATAAGCTTCACGCCATCACGGCATCGCTGGTCTCACGACGCCGTGTACACTGGGACGAATTTGATATTTCACGTCATTCATCCGAAACTGAGGCACGCTCTTCCAGAGCCGACTGTTTTGTTCCACACAGCCTCTTTCAGCGCTGACTGTTTGATGGGAGTAAATAGTGGCTCCAAAACTTGCAAAAATGAATTAATTATTATTGAAAAAGTTGAAGAGGTACAACGCTGGATTACGAACTTATTCAGTATCTCTCTTTCATTCCCCACCCCACCCCCACCGCACCCCAACCCCTCCCCACGCCTGATCCGCACGGCCGGCAATGGCACACACAAACACAAACGGCAGAATGGCACACACAAACACAGAAGGCAGACACACGGCGCTTCCTACCGGTTATACGTTCTGTGGGCTGGCGTAGCCACAGCCATTTTGAAGACCACAACAAAAGCCCCTTCTGTATGAGCTTGCATGTACATTCCACCTTTTCTACGATACGTTCGCAAATATCATACACAAATAAATGAAGGAGACCATCGCGCCAGCTCATACACATGTAAAACACTTCAGTGCTGGTGATTTGCGTCAATTAGCAACATTGCATAAAACACTGACGCGTTTTGGTGCTTTTACGTCATAATCACTGTCCATAATGTGATCTGATGAAATCAAGGAGTCTTACTTTTGACATTTTTTTTCCGCATTGAACTTTTATTTTCGAAAAAGTTGAAAAGGTACAACTAAGCTGGCTAACGAACTCATCCAATGTCTTGATGCAAATTAGCCACATCCAAAATTTCAAGTGCATATAATCAAAATTGCGGACTCCAATCTGGGTCAACCGACTTTCTATAAACGGTCTTTTATGTCTTCAATGAGATATCCAATTACAATATGCTCGGAGGCTTTCTTAGGCACCCACTTAATAAAGTATTTTGCCAAGTTTCAAGTTTGTGCGTACAGTAATATCGGAGATTGTGGTGTTTACATACATACGCACGCACACACATTGTAATACGCACACACGGCGCTACGCTTCGCGCCAAATCGACGTTCAACAGCAAGGGTAGAGTGGCTAGACGTGACGTCATTTTTATCTTGTTACTTCTTTGCCAGACCATGAGCCCCAGCACTTACAAGCCAAGACACAGCACTTACAAGAGACATAAATCCTCATGAGCCCCCCCCCCCCCGCAGCCGCGGGGGCGCATGAGGGTTTATGTCTCTTGCAGCTGGATGGCTTGGGTTCTCCTTGCCCTGGCAAGTTAAGGTGTCATGGCATGTCATACGCTTCTTTTTCCCCCCCTTTTTTTTTTCACGCGCTTCGTCTTAATCACACTACAAACAGCCCTGGTCCATCTCCGTGCCCTTGATGGTCACACATAAGAGTGTCGATATGTGAGCTGGTCAATGATTTTGGACCTTACGGCCTACGGCCATAAGGTCCAAAATCATAGACCAGCACACATGAGTTTGCAAATGTAGGACATTTTTGTGCACGTGCCTGTGCGCGCCGTGACTCATAACCTGCTAATCTCTCTGCAAGGTGTTATGAATCCGTGGTTGATAAGCTAACCCCTTAACGTGCAGATCGAAAAAAAGTCCAAAATAAAAAGAAAAGGGGAGACTGCCAGTTCTATTATTTTAGGAAGATTACAAAGTAAAGTAGGTAAAAGCACTGTCAGGGGAGGGAATTTGCAATATCGACCAATGATCATAAATCAAGTTTGATCAAAGCACCAAAAAAACCCACCAAAATAAATAAACAAAATAGAGGAATGAAGGGTGCGCTAAGTAAGTGACTGGAAGTAGTGAATATGGAAGGGTGGGGGGTGGGGGGGGGGGACATCGCATATTGACTAGATTTCCAGTCCAGCCCCTTGATGCATGGAAATTTAGATCTAGGTCCCAGAAGGGGGGTCCAGATAGTTTAGCCGGTGTGAACAGCTGTTTCGGTCATGGCGACCTCGTCAGCACACCATTCGGCAGACTGGTGGAAGGCAGGAACTTTTGCCTATCTGCAAAGACAGCCACATTTTACTGTGGTGTCTGCAAGGGCATACATTTCATGCACCCTAAGAGAGAACCTACAAAAAGAGGGGAAGGGATTGCAGTCGATATTGTAGTAATAAATGAAAAGAAAAGGGGAGACTGCCAGTTAGCACTAAGATTTTACTAAGATTACAAAGTAAAGTAGGTAAAAGCACTGTCAGGGGAGTGTGCAGTATTGACCAATGATAAATTTGATCGAAGCACACACACACACAAAACAACAACAACAACAACAACAAAATGGAAAGAAGGGTGCGCTTAGTAAGTGACTGGAAGTAGTGAATATGGAAGCCCCCCCCCCCCCCCCCCCGTAAGGGGGGGTTGGGGGTTGGGGGGTGGGGTGGGGTGGGGTGGCGAATCGCATATTGGACTAGATTTCCAGCCCCTTGATGCTTGGAAATTTAGATCTAGGTCCCCCAAGTGGGGTCCAGATTGTTTTAGTAGGTTCTCTTTTATTTTAGGGTGCATGGAAATTTAGCTCTAGGTGGAGGCATGGAATGTATGCCTCTGCAGACACTAAAGTAAAATGTGGCTGTCTGTGCAAGTAGCGAATGGTGTGCTGACGAGGTCGCCAAGAACGAAACAGCTGTCCACACTGGCTAAACAATCTGGACGCCGCTTGAGGGACCGAGATATAAATTTTCATGCATCAAGGGGCTGGAAATCTAATCAATATGCGATACGCCCCCCTCCCTTAGGAGGGGGGGGGGGGGGGCTTCCATATTCACTACTTCCAGTATTTTACTTAGCGCACCCTTCTTTCCTCTTTTTTTAAAAAAATGTCCCTTCTGTTTATAAAAGGGACTTTTTAGGACGGGTCGCGGTGGGGCGAGTTTAATAGCATGTCAAAGGCGGGCAGGCTAAACCTCTAACAAATGAAGTAACAAGATAATATAAAAATTACGTCATGTCTAGTTACGCTAACCTCGCTGCTGAACGAACATTTGGCGCGAAGCGCCGTATGTGCGTATGTATGTGTGTGTGTATGTATGTAAACAAGAGAATCTCCGATATTTCTGTACACACAAGCTTGAAACTTAGCGAAATACATTCTTAAGTGGGTGGCTAAGAGAACCACCGAGCATGTTGTAATTGAATGTCTCATTAAAGACATAAACAACCGTTTATAGGAAGTCGGTTGACCTAGATTACAGTCCGTAATTTTTGTCATATTTGCTTGAGCTTTTGCATATAGCTAGTTTGGAGAAAGACATTGGATGAGTTCGTTAGCCAGCTTTGTACCCTTTCGGCAACTTCTTTAGTAAAAATTAATTCTTTTCCGAAAAGAATTAAAACACTAAAAAACCTTTACTTCTAGAGAAAGTCAGACAGTGGGGATGACGTAAAAGAGGCAACTCCGTCACCACGCAGACAATGACATAATACTCTATATATGACGTCATTCTCTCTCTCTCTCTCTCTCTCTCTCTCTCTCTCTCTCTCTCTCTCTCTCTCTCTCTCTCTCTCTCTCTCTCTCTCTCACAAACATGCGCGCATCTCCAGGCGCATGAGGATCTATGCCTCTTGGAGATGTTTGGAGCGCGCGCGCGCACGCACTAACACGCACACACACATCGACGCACGCACGCACTAACACGCACACACACATCGACAACGCTTTTAGAAGAGGATGCAGGTGACCCGTGTACTTAGTATATCATAGCTAGGTAAAGTCAACCTGTTTTTACACAAATTATAGCAAGATTGAAATTGTACCGTGAAGTTCTAGTTTTGTCACCATTTTCTCAAGCCTATGAAGCTAAAGTGAAACTCATATCACGTAAAATATAAAATTACGTAAAAACTAAAACTTACGTCATGACAAATGACGTTTGACAAATCAATGACGCGTATGTCCTGCTCCCCTTATAGAACTCACTGACGCATTGGCAGATCTGCGAGACTTTTTCAGTAGGAGATAATTCATCTTCTGAATCAGGCCAAAGACAAAAGGTAGAAACCATTGACAGTGAGGACAGCTCTCATATAGAAGGGACTTTGTGAGTTATGGTTCATCCCATCCTGTTTTTTTTTGTGTGTGCTTAGATCAAACGTGATCTATGATCATTGGTCGATACGGCGCAATTCCCTCCCCTGACAGTGCTTTGCTTTGTAATCTTCCGAAAAACTGAAGTCCACATTATTTTTTGAGACATCGTCTGAGATCTTCGTCACCGTTCTGGAGACAGATCGACAGTGCGTTAGCACCAAATTAAGGACTACTTTTGCTTTAATACTACAACTAAGTCAGCATCACCACGAGTTAGCACAATCCATCCTATCGGTCTCTTTGCCTCATTACTTCAACTGCAGGGGTACTATATGACGTCATAGAATCCCTGAACTAAGTTGTCACTAACCTTGAGTTCACACGGGCCATCTATAACTCACAGTTATTTTTGAATGTGGAATGGCTGGTGATATGTTGATATCTTGGTGTTATCATCGTTTAGCAATTTACACGAAGCACCTGGTGCATGCATTGCATAAGACATTCATGAACAGAGTGCCCGACTGCAATTTTAAAGGTGGTTTATGTCATACGGGTATTTTATTTTCGGCATACCAGCAGCCGCAGATATCACAGTTCCACGCCACTCTCTCTCTCTCTCTCTCTCTCTCTCTCTCTCTCTCTCTCTCCCCCTCTCTCTCTCTCTCTTAATCCCCCCCCCCACACACACACACAACACTCACACACACACACACACACACACACACACACACACACACACACACACACACACACACACACCATCACACATACACAAGCACACACACATAAACACACAAGCACACACATATACACAAACAAACACACACACACACGCTTACACACACGCACACTTATACACACATACACACACATACACACACACACACGCACGCACGCATGCACACACACACACAACACACACACACAAACACACACACACACACACACACACACACACACACACACACGCGCGCACTCACACACGCATGCGCAACAGATACACTCACACACATATACACACACACGCACGCATATACAGACGCAGACCCGCGCGCACGCACGCACACAACACACAACACACACACACACACACACACACACACACACACACGCACATACACACACTATTAAACACACACACACGCACACACTCACAAACACATATACACACACACACACACCATCACACATACACCAACACACACACACACCATCACACACACCATCACACACACGGGCACACACACACACACACACACACACACACACACACACACACACACACACACACACACACACACACACACACACAGCACTACGGATGCTGACTTTGCGTGTTTACTGGTGCTTAATGAACAGAGTTGCACGGTTATTAACCGTATATACCGGGGGGAAAAAACCGGTATGATATTGCACCTGTACGTGTATGTATACACGAAGGAAGTCGTCGGCGAGGTCGTCAGAGAAAGAGTTGGGTCGCAAACATAAAAGAATGGACCGAACTCGAGATGCCAGACTTGCTTGCCACCGCCCAAAATAGAACTCAGTGGAGAGCACTGTCTGTTGCTGCTGCCTTTCAGTCCCCCCAGCGCCCAGTTCGGGCAAGGGACTGATGATGATGATGATGATGACGTGTATGTATACCGGTGCACTGGGCTGTTACTGTCAGCAATGGACCAAAACAGAAAGAAGAAAGTAGCCGATCGAGGGAGGTAGCGAGTGAGAGCTGTTTCCTTGTGTGTTTTCGTTTAGCTACATCACGGGTCCATAGCTATCGGAAACATATAAATCGCGGTGAATAGATCAACCACTATAGGTTTGCAACTGATAGCAAATCATGTACTTCACGCGTTTCCGTCATAATCGTGTGTGTGTGTGTGTGTGTGTGTGTGTGTGTGTGTGTGTGTGTGTGTTTGTGTGTGTGTGTGTATGTGCGCGCGCGCGTGTGTGTGTGTGTGTGTGTGTGTGCGTGCGTGCGTGTGTGTGTGTGTCGTGCTTGCGTGCGGGTGTGTGTGTTGTGCATGCGTGCGTGCGTGTGTGTGTGTCGTGTGTGCGGCGTGCGTGTGTGTGTGTGTGTGTGTGTGTGTGTGTGTGTGTGTGTGTGTCTGCATATAAAAGTTATGCACCAGACACTTCCGTGCACAGGTAAAAGCCCCCTTCATCACCCGTGGGCATAAATCAAAGCTTGGAAAACGTCAGAGACTGGACGCGTGACAACTATTCTGCATAAGGAACGCCGTCGTGAATATGGCCAGCAAGAGAAATAGACCCTCATGAGCCCCCGCAACTGCGGGGGCTCATGAAGGTCTATGTCTCTTGCAGCTGGGTAGTGTTTTCTGCGTCCTGGCGGTGAAAGTGGCAATCAACTTCATACGCTCTTCGTTGAGGAATGAAATATCAAGTGCGCAACTTAGACGCCGTCGGGGAATTAGTAAAGATAAGGCCGTTGAAAGTGTGCCAGGGTACACTGCACTTTATCTGCAGATTCCACGCCCCCCGTCATTCACCCCTTGACTGGTGAGAATATGTTAACGCGATCCAACTGCAAAAGACATACATCCTCTTTCAGAAGTTCATCGTGTTCACCGATCCTCAGCAGTCAGCGGGTGAATAGCATCGACAGATAATGTGCAGTGTACCTCGCAACTTGGAAGGGAAATAATAAATAATAATAATAAAATATTACAGATACATTGCTGAAAGCTTGCCAAATGCCTGTACTGCACATCTGATTATCTTTTCAGACACCAAATTAGATTAGGAGAGTGATGCACGCATTACTGGGCATTAATTCACTAAGGTGCGTGAAAAGCAACTCGAGGCGTACGTGTGCCCCTTTAAATGCTGGGGCCAGTTGAAAGAGGCCCCAGAGAGGTAAATGCAAATTTGTGCTACTTGCAGATGGAAGGATCGTGCTGAGGAATACTGCGCCGTTATCTGACAAAAACCAGTATGTTCATTTTGGGGAAAAGCGCATTGTTATACAATGAATGTCTCGCATCTCTCAAAATTGTACATAACGACTTTTGCTAAATATCAGCAGAATACTTCATTGCTTGCAATACTTGGCTTTTTCCTACTTCAGCTCTACTCAAACCCGCATACAAAAGCAGTATCCCATCATTACAGTGTTAGAAGCAAGATTGTTTTTGAAAACTTTTGTAAATTTAACGCAGAACGGCACATATGCAAATGGTGACTGCAAGAGACATAGATCCTCATGAGCCCCCGCAATCACGGGGGCTCATGAGGATCTATGTCTCTTGCTGGCGGGGATTCACTCTGGCGTGTTTGATTTTAACCTTTTGGCTGTCGGTACCGCCGCTACCGACAGGTAAAGGTTAACGTTTCTCGGTATTTTGTCCTCTATTTCAACATCAACTATCTATTAAAATAAAAAAAATAATAAAACACATTTAATTTATACATGCCGGGGCGGATCTGGGAGGGGGGCCTTGGGGTTCCAGACCCTCCCCCCTCCAGCCCCCCCCCCCTTCCAAATCTTTAAAATGCTATATGAAAGTCCATTTTGGAGTAGCCGGGAGCACCCCTCTCCCCTCCCTCCTCCCACCCCCCCCCTCCCCCGCTTGTCAACAATTTGGCGCCACTGGAAAGAGATCCATTAGGCTAAAAGTGCTAACACCACCCATTTGTATTAGGCTGAAAGTAAAAAACCACAAGTTTGACCCCCCCCCCCCCCACCCCCCGGATGGCCCCCGCCCCTAACAAAACAAAAAACCCTCGAGGTAACTGGTCCGCTCAAGCATGCGGTCATTGGACCATAATTATCGCAGCGACAATGAATCATATAAGCGAGTTATATCTTCTCAAAATCATAGTATACGAATTATGTCGCCTCGATTTTAGATTCTCCAAGCCGTTGTCAGGGGACATAACACGAATAGGTTTCCTCGCCACCGCGATCGTACATTCATTATTTTATTAGACACGTACCATACACTTCTTGCGATTTATTTTATTTTTATTTTAATTTTTGATGCACAATTTTGACAACTTGATGTCTGTATACCCATCTGAAGGATGTCAAAACAGGGCGCGCGGACTAACTGCATGGTGCGTGTCACGGTGACATACGGCACCCATCAAGTGCAAATACCATGCCTGCCTCACTCAACACCAGTCACTGCACTCATGTTCTCTTTTGTTAAGCCAGAAATATAAAACATACAAAACATTTCTGTCATAACAGAGAGAGAGAGAGAGAGAGAGAGAGAGAGAGAGAGAGAGAGAGACAGAAAGCGCTACCGACAGCCAGAGGGTTAGTCACGATGACCTGTACGTACAGGGCCATAGACAACGTTTCAAAAGTTTTTACCGTAAATTGATAAACGTCATACGCCATTCAGCCCTGACGCCCTAGAGCAGGAGATGGGTCGACCATGATAATTCAAGGGCAGTGCCAGATTAGCTTGGCGCCTGTCGGCGCCAAGCTAATCTGGCACTGCCCTTGAATTATCATGGTTGACCCATCTTCTGCAACTGGTGCATAGTCATTAGATGACGCCTCCAAAATTTGGGAAATACGGCGCAATGGTGCATAGTCATTAGATGACGCCTCCAAAATTTGGGAAATACGGCCGTCGGGCTGAGTGAGTTAAACGGGGCATTCTGTTACATCCTCCGTTGCCTGTACAGTCACAGGCAGCAGCCGCAAAAGGTTTTCATCACCATGTACTAATATGTATATGATAGTTCGACACAAGAACAAAAGAGGTCGAAACTGTAACATTTGGTTTATATTTCTGTAAGCTTTTTGTCGCGATGATTCCTGCAGGACGCACTGAGCGGGCGTGGTCTCTGTCTGATGGTCTTTGCCTGATGGTCTTCGGCCTGATGGTCTTTGCATGCTTGGACTTCTTGGAAGTGTTTAGCTGTTAGATCCTACTGACACATATATATGCATTGTCCTCCAAAATAAGAGACTAAAGAAATTGACGTCAGCAGCGTTTCACACCCCCCCCCCCTCCCCCCATCCCGCTCAGACTGATATGAAGAAAGAACAATGCATTTAACCCTTTCACGCATCCGTGTGTGTGTGTGTGTGTGTGTGGTGTGTGTGTGTGTGTGTGTGTGTGTGTGTGTGTGTGTGATCTATGCAGGACTATTGCAGTTTTGTGTGTGGTTTGCGATGCCCCTGCAGTTAAAGGGTTAGCGTCGTGCAACCGGGCCCTGGCACGACGCCGTCACAGTGATATACGCTTGGGACGGTTACCTCTAATTTACATCTGTTTCCTGTTACAACCCCCCCCCCCCCCCGCCCGGATTAGTTACTTACTGCCGTCAACACACATTCCCGGTCAGAGCTGCTATACCGTCTTACGTTCTGACTATCTGTTCGAGGCATCTCTTGGATTTAAAAAATAAAGTATCCCATTTGTGTGTCTTGTCATGTCTGTATGTCGTGTCTTTTGAAAGAGGGTTTATACTCTGTCAGCAAAGGCCATCGGGCCGACGTCGGCCGCAGTGGACCCGCGCACGTCATTGCGGCCGACGTCGGCCCTGGGTCTTTTGCTCACTGTAACAGAGATACTATACTTACGCCTGTCACCCCTACCCGGGTATAGGCCGTCGACGAGAGACCTCCAGCAACTCCTGTCCTGTGCTTCTCCTTCGATTCTACTCCAGGTGGTTCCCAGTCTCTTGATGTCTGCTTGGAGGTCTCGACGCCAGGAGTTTCTTGGCCTACCTCTTTTCCTCTTTCCCTGGGGGTTCCATGACAATGCCTGCCTAGTGATACTGGAAGCTGGCTTTCTCAGACTGTGACCGATCCATCCCCATCTTCTTCGCCCAATTTCATTCTCTGCTGTTATCTGCTCTGTTCTCTCCCAGAGTCTGACGTTGCTGATCTTCTCTGGCCAGTGGATTTTCAAAATTCTTCTAAGGCAACTGTTCATGAAGGTCTGTACTCTGTTGACTGTGGTTTTTGTCAATCTCCAAGTCTCTGCTCCATATAAGAGAACTGCTTTTACATTGGAGTTGAAAATCCGGACTTTGGTGTGTTGTGACAGCTCTCTGGAGATCCACACTTTTTTCAACTGGAGAAAGGCTGCTCTGGCTTTACCGATTCGTGCTCTGACATCTGCATCAGTGCCGCCTTTTTTGTCTATGATGCTCCCGAGATAGGTGAAGGACTCCACCTCCTCCAACGGGGTGCCAGCAAGCAAGACTGGTTCTTCCCTGGTTGCGTTCAGCTTCATTGTCTTTGTTTTTTTTCTGTTTGTGAATGGTGAGGCCCACTTGGGACGAGATGTCAGCAAGCCTCGTGGTCTTGTCCTGCATTTGTTGATGAGTGTGGGACAGTAATGCCAAGTCGTCTGCAAAATCGAGGTCGTCAAGCTGTGTCCACAGTGTCCACTGTATTCCACTTCGTCTGTGCTCTGTGGTCATCTTCATGACCCAGTCTATGGCCAGTAGGAAGAGGAACGGAGACAGCAGACACCCCTGCCTGACACCGGTTCTGACCTGGAGCTCCCTGGTGAACTGCCCTTCGTGGATCACGCGACATGTCATGCCATCGTAGCTGCTCTTGATCAGGCGGACGAGCTTTGTGGGTACACCGTAGTGTCGTAGGAGTTTCCACAGAGTCTCTCGGTCCACACTGTCAAATGCTTTCTCATAATCCACAAAGTTGACGTACAGCGGGGAGCTCCACTCCAGAGACTGTTCCACGATGATGCGGAGAGTGGCGATCTGGTCTGTACATGATCGGTTCTTCCTGAATCCTGCTTGCTGGTCTCTCAGCTGGGGGTCAACGGAGCTCTTCATTCTCTCCAGGATGATCCTGTTGAAGACCTTTCCTGGTACTGACAGCAAGGTGATTCCTCTGTAGTTGGAACACTTGCTGAGGTCGCCTTTCTTGGGAAGCTTGATTAGGTACCCCTCCTTCCAGTCAGCCGGCATCACCTCCTCTTCCCAGATCTTTCCAAACAGTGGGTACAGCATCTCCACTGTTGTCTCTAGGTCTGCTTTCAGAGACTCCGCTGGGATGCCATCTGGGCCTGCTGCTTTGCCGTTCTTCAAGAATGCCACTGCTCTTCTGATCTCTTCCCGGCTGGGTCTGTCACAGCTGATGGGTAGGTCGGTCTCTGCCGGCTGGATGTCTGGGGGGTCGGTTGGGCTAGGTCTGTTCAGTAACTCTTCAAAATACTCGGCCCATCTGTCGAATTGGTCTGCTCTGTCTGCAATAGGCTTGCCTTCTTTGTCTTTTACTGGTCTTTCTGTATGGCCATACTTGCCTGACAATCTTCTGGTAATGTCGTAGAGCTGTTTCATGTTGCCGCTGCCTGCTGCCTTTTCTGCCTCTGCTGCCAGGCTGTCTGTGTAGGCCCTCTTGTCTGCCCTGATACTACTCTTCACCTCGCGGTTGGCTTCCGAGTATTCCCCCTGTGCCCTTACTTTGGCTGCTCTCGTGCGACTGTTGTTGACAGCTGCTTTCTTCTGCTTCCTCACTTCTATCTTCTTCATGGTCTGTGCCGACAGCCAGTCCTTGTGATGGTGTTTCCTGAACCCTACAGTGTCTTTGCAGGTTGAGTTCAGCGCCTCTCTAACTGCCTTCCACTGCTGCTCTGTGGTGACCGCCTCCTCTTCATTTACTAGCTCCTGTAGCGTTTGAAACCGGTTGGACAGCACCAGTTTGAACTCTTCTCTAACTCCAGTTTCTCTCAGGAGGCCTACATTATAGCGCTGTCTTCTTGTTGTCTCTGTGCGGCTTTTCTTTAGCTTGAGCTTCATTCTTAAGGTAAGCAGATGGTGGTCGGAGGCGACATCTGCTCCCCTCCTCACTCGAACATCTTGAAGGGATCTTCTAAATTTCTTGCTAATGCAGATATGGTCTATTTGGTTCTCTGTTGTATGGTCAGGTGAGACCCAAGTTGCTTTGTGTATTCTTCTGTGTGGGAAGATGCTGCCTCCAATGACAAGTCGGTTTAGAGCACAAAAGTCTACAAACCTCTCCCCGTTCTCACTCATCTCCGAGCCTAGTCCCTGTCTCCCCATCACCTCTTCGTATCCGGTGTTGTCCTCCCCTATTTTGGCATTAAAATCGCCCATGACGATGGTGATGTCTCGCTCCGCACATTTGTCCAAGGCACTCTGGAGTCGGTCGTAGAACTCTTGTTTCTCTTCCTCGTCACTGTCATTAGTGGGCGCATAACACTGGATGACGTTCAGCTTGAGCTTTTTCTTGGTTCTAAAGGCTGCTGTGATAATTCTTGGCCCAAGAGGTTCCCAGCCCATCAGCGCTCTCTGTGCCACTGGTGACAGCATGAATGCTACACCTTCTGTGTGGGGGGGGGGGGGGGGGGCATTCTCCTCTTTATGACCTGAATACAGAATCATCTCCCCACTTAACAGCCTTTTCTGGCCAGACTGCGTCCATCTGGCTTCACTGATACCTAGCAGTGAAAGGTTGTACTTTTGCATTTCCGCTGCTATCTGGGCGGCCTTGCCGCTCTGGTACATGGTCTTGACGTTCCATGTGCCCATGGTTGTATCCCTGGATAGAGAGAGGCGGCTCGGTCCTGTGGCTTCCGAAGACTTCCGGCTTTCACCACAGGACGTCATAAGTCTTCTGGTAGAAGAACCTTCCTCCTCCAGGAATGGAATTACTGTTAGTCTTTTCGTCGGCGTTTTTGTAGCTATTTCCTTTTTTGCAGGGTGGGGAAGCTACCCCCACGCCCAACCCCCTTACTAGGAGGACCAGGGGTTTTCTGTCGGGGTCACCTTCCCTTAGACCATGTTGGTTCACGGCACCTTATTTCATTCGGTGCACCCCTCTCACGAGGGACCCCCTATCCACCACCCAGGGGACGCGCCTCAACGCCATATGGTCCCAGCGCGAGGACAGAGATACTATGGGCTGCTGTTTTTCTGCTTAAAACTCGAAAATGTAATAAACTAAATTGACAAACCCAAACCCCCCTCCCCCCCCCAAACAAACACACAAAACAAAACAAAACCCCCACAAAACAAACAAACAAACGAACAAACAAACAAACAAAACAAAACAAAAAGCAAAATACGAAAAAATAAAACCCCGTTTGGATGATCCAAAAATGTCGCGTTTGTTTTGCTCGTAAGTATATGCTGTACTTTTCCTTTCTAAACGTGTGTCTTTCTTGGTCGTGTATCTCTCTCAATTTAGTTTGATTTTGACAAACGGGCTGAATGTGTGTTCTGCATGGTTTTGTATCCTTATAGAGTCGCTGAGGGCAAAACATGTTCTAGAAAATCCAAATTTTAGATAGAGACAGTAATCCAAGAAACCATTATTTTCGATATGCGTCTTCCCAGCCCACCTTCTCTTCTCCTTCTACTAACAATCAAGATACGAAGAACAAAGCAGCCCTTTATCTACGGGTTTCGTACGGTCGGTTTACACTGCACCAGGGTCACGTAAGTTATGCTGACAAGTTTCCGTAAAGCTGATATCCTTTGTGCACGGTTTAACCCGTTCGGTGCCGAGAAAATCTGAACACCGTCCAACTGCAAGAGGCATAGATCCTCATGAGCCCCCGCAGTCGCGGGGGCTCATGAGGATCAATGCCTCTTGCTGACGCCACTTTGAATCCATGTTCCTAAATCCGCTAGGTATTTTTTAGTAAAGAATTAACGCACCACAGTCTGCGTCAGCTGGAACTGAGCTGGTTAAACGTGCAGACACGCTGGAGACAAACACACAGGTGGGTCTGCAGATTACCTGTGCAGTATCTATTTCGCTTATCTATGCAGAATGCATGAAAACAACCCAACCCCTTCAATGTCAGTTTTTGCAGATTGTTTTTTTTAAAATTCTTTTTTAAATTTTGGTTAATTCAGCGCCAAAGAGGTCCGGTCATCTAAAGAACATCGATACACAGTGTTGCCACCAAGTGACATAAAGCCTCACGACCCCTGTAGTTTTTTTTTTTTGGGGGGGGGGGGGGAGTGGGAGGGGGGTAGGGGTGGGGGTGGGGGACATAAGGATCTATGTTTCTTGCAGTGTGATCCTGTTCAGTTTTTCTCTTCCTTGAAGGAGTTAAACAAATGCACCTTCCTATGTTTGCTCTGTGGACTGGGGTCTGATTTATTGTGCATGCTGGCTTTAGATAATTGAAAAACATCCCCCTTATCTACACGAGCTGGACAGCAAAAGGTATTGATCCTCATGAGCGCCTGCATTTGCAGGATCTCATGAGGATCTATGTCTCTTGCATAATAATGAATGACGTCTGAAGAATGATTTTCTTCAGTATCAATATCAATATCAAAATATCGGATTTCCGTTCCGTTTAGTATCAGCTAGAAAAAATATTTGAGTTTGAGACTCACGGATTTCAAGCTAAATACCTTAACTGCTGAGAAAAACAACAACTGAACACCATCCATCTGCAAGAGGCGTAGATCCTCATGAGCCCCCGCAGTCGCGGGGGCTCATGAGGATCTACACCTCTTGCTGAAACGGCTTTGTGTCCATGTCGGTTGGACGGCTAAGGCTTTAGGTCGTCGAGTAAACAAAGATTTCAGGAGTAATAAATGTGTCCTGTGGCAGGGAAAGGCTTAAGCTCTTCACTAGGGGTGGGTGTTAATATCACGGATTCACGACGATATTTTTTTTGCGATTCACGGATCACGAATATCAGAAAACAGAACACGTTTATAGTTGGAAAGGGGTGATGGAGTTAGTTAGTTAGTTAGTTCGGATTTAACGTCCACAGCACCGAGGTGATCATGGACGGCCCTGATGGGCGGGTTATGGGGGACAGGGAAATCTATTGCCTATGGAGTACGACCTGAACACTGATCAACCCAGGCGCACTCCAACTGTTCCACTTTAATTTACCAGGACCTTTCAACGGACATGCTATTGGACAAATCCGTTTTTCCCCCTGGATTGTGAGTCCAGCTACCGGGGCCGGGACGGGATCCGAACCTACGACCCGGCGATTCCCTTCGCTCTTCTGCTCGGACGTTCAACCGCCTGAGCTATTTCGGGTGATGGAGACAGCAAATACCGCTTTTATAGCCTCTTTCACTGGCCGAAGTCTAACAACAGGTGGGGGACTGGATGTGAGAGGGGGGGGGGAGGGGGGAGAGGGGGAGGTGTGTGGAGGGCGGGGGGGGGGGGGGGAGAGGGGGGGAAGGCGGGGGGGGGGGGGGGGTTGATGAGATTCGTGATTATTACAGTTAACAGTCTGACAGAAGACTTTCAAGTTTGACGAAATGAGCACGGCGTTTACACGGATCAAAAAAGTCTGGTTTTTTGGCTTTCACGTTTCAGTCACGACGACCCAATCTTTCACGGAGCAAGGAAAAAAAAAAAAAATGCAATCGCGAATCACGAGAACCAAGAGCACATCAATCACGAATCACGATATTAGGCTCCTTCCCCGCCCCACCTCCTTCTATGCCAGTGGACACAGCTTGTTCTTGAAATCTTTGTTAAAGCGACCTGCTCAGGCAGTAAAAGATTCACCGCAATATCTCTTTTATAAATGTTCATCGTACGTCTTACCGTAATGCGGGACAAAAGGTCGAACTTAAATTATATAGTTCGAATGTCGAAGAATGGAAGACTTTTGTGCACTTTTTATCCGCCTTTGTACGCTGGAGAGTTGATTCAGTTGAGCTCAAAAGGCAGTGGAAAACCTCTGGTACGTGTAAAGAAGTACCCAAAGGAGAAAGAAACACGCTAGAAAAGACAGTTACAACACAATTGTGTTGTAACTGTCTTTCCTAGCGTGTTTCTTTCTCCGTTGGGTACTTCTTTGCATTTTACACGCTTGGCAGTCATCTGTTTAGTCTGTCTCTCTGGTTAGCGTGCCTACTCACATGGACTGTGAAACAAACGGAAGACAAGTCTTAGTTGAAACAAGACAACATTGATAACCGGTTGTATCGGCGACTTTTGGCAATCAAAGCCCGCCATGGAGCAAAGGGGGTAATCAGCAAGTAATGGACTGTCATGATTAGAGACTTTCCTCTGAACTTGTACTCTATTCTGTAGACCCATTTCCAGAATGCGTGCGTGTGTGCGTGCGTGAGTACGCGCGTGGATGCGTGGCAGGTGAGCATGTGTGTGCGTGCGTGCGTGAATGCGTAGGTATGTGTGTGTGTGTGTGTGTGAATGCCTGCGTGTGTGTGAATGCGTGCGTGTGAGTGTGTTTGTGCGTGCATGTGTGCGTACGTGCTACGTAGGTGCGTGCGTGCATGCGTGTGTGTGTGCGTGCGTGCGTGCGAGCGTGTGTGCGTGCGTAGCTACGCGCGTGGATACGTGCTGGTGCGCGTGTGTGCGTGCGTTTGAATGTGTAGGTGTGTGTGTTTGTGAATGCGTGCGTGCGTGTGTGTGTGTGTGTGTGTGTGTGTGTGTGTGTGTGTGTGTGTGTGTGTGTGTTTGTGCTTGCATGTGTGCGTACGTGCGTACGTAGGTGCGTGCGTGTGTGTGTGTGTGTGTGTGCGCGCGCGCGTGTGTGTGTGCCTCAATGACACAATATTACACCGTATTCTGTATTTCCTCCATATCCCAGTATGGGAGACATGTACAAAATGTGTGAATCTCGAATATTTTGTGTGTGTTTGCGGTCGTGTATGTGCAGGCATCAGAACTGTTCACCCCAAAAAAATCTGAAAACGGCGATTTTGAAGAATTGTAGAGTTATTTAAAGCCATTTCCTGGCACATAAGTCAAAAGTGTTATTAACTAAGCACATGAAGAATCTGAAAATCGCCGAAAATCGGACAGTTCTGATGCCTGATGTGTGTCGTAATTGGCTGTGGAAGTGAACAGGGCTATTGATAAAATGTTACCGCCAAGTCAGATGGAGTGTCAAGTAGCCGCTTGCCTGGGACAACGCCCATCCGACCCCAGACACTCCATCAAAAAGACGTTCGACTTTTCACATGACACGTTCATCAAACAAGCGTGGTGCGCCCTTACGTACCCTCCTCTGTTGTACACTGATCTCCGATCATTTCCTACATCAGCGGCACAAATACGTAGACTAACTGTGGTCTGATCGCTCTCTGAACACACTCGCAGGACAATCTGCTGCACGCTGATCGTACGATGAGCAAAGCCAGCTTTTGAAATCATTGTAAATTCAACATCAAAGATCCCCAGTCGTCATAGGAACATGGAAGCAAAGTGGTTTCAGCAAGAGGTATAGATCCTCATGAGCCCCCGCGACTGCGGGGGCTCATGGGGATCTATACCTCTTGTAGATATGTAGTACTCAATTGCGGCTCTCGACAGCAAATGCCTCAAAGATTTATAGCGTCGAAGAGATTTTTGTTTAAACACATTCGTGACGTGCCGCATTCGGGTACGCGGCATAAAGCCGCGTATCCGAATGCGGCACGTCTCGAATGTGTTAATAAGGCCGATCGATCTGATCTGATTTGATCTAATAAGGCCGATCGATCGATCTGATCACAAGACTGAGACTGCCTGAGCTCATACAAATCTGTGCCTCTTGCAGGTGGAATAGGTTGGCTTGGAGGAGTAGGGGGGAAGGGAGGGTGGAGGGGGGAGGGGGCGGTACCCCTGAACGTGGGGTTTTCACAAACCGCAGTCGAATAAACAAGATGAGATGAACCATAACCCACAAAGTCCCTTCTATGTGAGAGCTGTCCTCGCTGTCAAGGGTCTCTACCTGTTACGTTTGTGGTTGTGTTATTTTTTGAGAGAATGTGTGTGTTAGGCATAGGAGAGATCCGACATTCATTTGAGTTATTTTGGAAGAGAATTAGGTACTTTTTTGGTAGGATTATTTTTTTTTTTGGCACGGAGAATTGCGATCGATTTCTGTTGTGTAGCTAAAATGACGCGTCTTTTCGTTACATTGTTGTTGTAGTCCGACCTCGTTTGACCTAGAATGTTCTGGAAAAGGCGCGATTATTCTAGTGACCTCATATATGACGTGAAAGTTGTTGGTTATATTTCGCAACGTTTTATCGAACAATGTAACGATACAAATTTTGCCTCGAGTTACACGTGATACTCACAAACCAGATAGGTGAGGCTAGCGCTGGCAGAATTGTCAGTACTCAAACCAAATCAGGGTATTTACCCGACCACATACAGTAGCGCACCTTCATGTTTGTGTATGTATGTTTCTCCTGCCTACTTCCTAAGTTCCGGAGAAAGACATGGGTTATATAAGAGACCTGATCCATTCTTTTTGAGGATGGAAATGATTGTCTTATTCTATACCTGCGTATTTCTCTGTGGGCTGGCGATTGGGTGCCTGATAGGCGGGGGCAGGGGATCTAACTGTTGTCTGTCCAGCGCTGTGATTCCCCTTGGTTTGAGTACTGACAATTCTGCCAGCGCTAGCCTCACCTATCTGGTTTGTGAGTATCACGTGTAACTCGAGGCAAAATTTGTATCGTTACATTGTTGTGTAATGTTCTGTGCATCTACTGTGGGAAATCAGGGTATTTACCCGACCACATATAGTAGCGCACCTTCATGTTTGTGTATGTATGTTTCTCCTGCCTACTTCCTAAGTTCCGGAGAAAGACATGGGTTATATAAGAGACCTGATCCATTCTTTTTGAGGATGGAAATGATTGTCTTATTTTATACCTGCGTATTTCTCTGTGGGCTGGCGATTGGGTGCCTGATAGGCGGGGGCAGGGGATCTAACTGTTGTCTGTCCAGCGCTGTGATTCCCCTTGGTTTGAGTACTGACAATTCTGCCAGCGCTAGCCTCACCTATCTGGTTTGTGAGTTTTATCGAACGCGACTAGACGTTAGTAAAAACTTGAGGATTGATCTAGAGTGTTCTTTCTCATGAAAATTAATAAGTTTTGGTTACGTTTTCTTTTCTGATTGGTTGTGTTGTGTGAATTTGCTGGATTGTTCTGGAAATCTGTAATAGTATAAAAGACGGTGTTAGTAAATATGTGTGTACATTGTTTGAGAGACGCAGTGTGTCAAAAGTGTTGATGCATTGTAGAGGAGACCGTGTAACAGTGTTGGTGCATTTGTGGATGCATTGTGCAGAGATTGCATCGCTGCAATAAAATATTGTTGGAACTGTTACTCAAGTGTGGTCCTCAACCTTGTGCAACTGTGACGAGTTGTGAGATGAGTGAAGTTTCTTTACAAGAACCTTAAGTGCGTGCATCTGGTGTGATTGTATCATACTACGACAACCACTACCACGTAACACTACCTTTTGTCTTTGACCTGATTCTGACGTTGAAATATCTCCTTTTGCAAAAGCCTAGCAGATCTCCTAATGCGCCACAGTGAATTCCAAAAGGGGTGCAGTGCATACACGTTATTGGTTTGTCAAAAGTCATTTGTCACGACGTATTTTTTATATTTACGTAATTTTATATATAACGTGATATGAGTTTCACTTTCGCTTCAAGGCTTGAGAAAATGGTGACAAAACTAGAATTTCACGGTACAATTTCAGTCTTGTTATAATTTGTGTGAAATCAGGTTGACTTTACCTAGCTACATGATATATTAAGTACACCTGCAAGCTCTTCTGAAAGCGCGTCGATGTGTGTGTGCGCGTGCGTGAGCGTGCGCCAAATATCTCCAAGCCGAGGCATGGATCTTCATGTGCCCTCCAAGAACATGAGGATCTATGCCTCGTGGGGATGCGCGCATATATATGTGTGTGTGTGTGTGTGTGTGTGTGTGTGTGTGTGTGTGTGTGTGTGTGTGTGTGTGTGTGAATTACGTCATGTTAAGTGTATTGCGTCAATGTCTGCGTGGTGACGGAGTTTTTTTCTTTTACGTCTAACATTCTCCAGATGTCAAGGTTTTTTACTGTTTTTATTTTTTCCGAAAAGAATTAATATTTACTGAAGAAGTTGAAAGGGTGCAACGCTGGCTATCAAACTCATCTAATGTCTTTTTTCAAACTCGCTATATCCAAAATTTTAAGCAAATATGGCAAAAATTACGGACTCTAATCTGGGTCAACCGACTTTCTATAAATGGTATTTTATTTCTTCAGTGAGACGTCCAATTACAATATGCTCGGAAGCTTTCTTAGTCGGCCACCCCTTGAATAAAGTATTGTGCCAAGTTTCAAGCTTGTTCGTACAGAAATATCGGAGATTCTCTTCTTTACATACATAACACACACACACACACACACACACACACACACACACACACACACACACACACACACACACACACACACACACACACACACACACGGCGCTTCGCGCCAAATGTACGTTCAAAATCAAGGTTAGCGTAACTAGACATGACGTAATTTTTATCTTGTTACTTCAGTTGTCAGAGGTTTAGGCCTGCCCGCCTTTGACATCATGGACATGCTATTAAATTCAAGTCGCCCCACCGCGACCCGTCCTAAAAAGTTCTATGATAGAAGTGACTTTAAAAAAATCGAGAAAGGCGAAAAGTGCGTGAGTGCAATCAGACAAGCCAAGGCTTGGAATAGGTAGCAACTGAACAAGAAGATGTCCTAGCAAAAATAGATCTAACGCAAGATGGCTTCTTCATTACGTGTGTCCGGCCCCAACCATTTCTGCATCCCAAGCTTCGGTAAAAAATAGTTCCGGTGTCTAAAATCTGAATATTATTTGGATCTTCACTGATAGTCGTTTTCTGCACGTGAAAAAACTCAGTTCGACTATCATTTCATTTCCACAAGAGGCATAATTTGAGCTGTCTAAGCGTTCACCAAATCAAACACCTCACAGGTTGCGGTTATTCAAAAGCGGAAACGAGACTTCCGGTTTCTTGCCTAAGGCCGGCGTGGGGCGTGGATGAAATGGTTGGGGTGTAACAACGAGAAACGCAAGTGTAAATAGAGCTTGTAAATTGATATAGATAGAAAGGAGTGTGGAAATTAATTTATATATCTATTAACACATTCAGTCCTGACGCACTACAGCAGGAGATGGATCGACTATGATAATTCAAGGGTAGTGCCAGATTAGCTTGGCGCCTGTCGGCGCCATGCTAATCTGCCACTGCCCTTGAATTATCATGGTCGATCCATCTTCTGCAACTGGTGCATAGTCATTAGATCACGCCTCCAAAATTTGGGAAATACGGCCGTCGGACTGAATGAGTTAAGTATTTGCATAGAAATTGTTATTCTTTTGGCATCCAACCTAAATACTGCACATTGGTAAACTGACGCAAACTGAACAGAAGCTATCGGACAGGAAGAACGCTCCACTGAACTTATCATGTGTCGTAAAAGCAAGAGACAGTAGGTCCTTATTGAGAAACAGCGAGATTTCCATTGTATTACAATGAAAATCTCACTTTTCACAAAAAGGGCTGTCCTTTGCCTTTCTATTGATTAGAGCGGTTATGTCCCTAATATACCGACGAGCAAAAGAAATGCGACATTTTTGAAATCATCGGAAACGCATTAGTGTTTAAGATGATTCCAAAAAATATCGCATTTCTTTTGCTGTTCAGTATATAAGATCCCAGATATGGTGCAGCAGTATTCAGTTATTGTCGTCTCTGGGCAAACAATCATTAATGTGCTTACAGGTTCAGTGACACGCACATGCACACGCATGCAAGCAAGCACGCACGCACAAATATGCAAACGCACGCACACACGCACTCTCACAACACGCACACGCACGCACGCACTCACGAACCCGCATTCTCTCTCTCTCTCTCTCTCTCTCTCTCTCTCTCTCTCTCTCTCTCTCTCTCTCTTGCCGCTCTGCCTCAATCAACACAGGGGAAGAACCTTGATAAGTTTTGAGTACAAGCAAACATTGCACAGGGTGGGTGTCTAGTCCCAGTTACAAGTTACAACGAATCTTGCGAAAGATAGATGGACAATGATAGTTCAAGGGTATTGCGCGAGCCAACTATGTTCGAAGGCGGCTCGAGGACGCTCCGCCTATCGGGAGGGTTAGTTACTGAAGTGTGAACCAGCTTTGGCTCTGGGACCGAAAGGGACGTTTTGCTTTGCGCGTTGAGAAATGACAAAATAGTTAACAAGTTCTACCCCATCACCGAAATCCCCAAATTTTGAAGTTGCCATCTGAAGAACTTTATCACAATTCTAGAGGCAGATCGAGCATGATAGTTCAAGGGTGGTGCCAGAAAAGCTTGGCGCCTATGGGCGCCAAGCTATTTTGGCACCACCCTTTGAACTATCATGCTCGATCCATGTCTTGCAGTGGTGTGTCGGGGACTGAATGAGTTAAGAAATGTGAATCGGGCTTTGCAAGAAATAGAGATATGCAATAACACAGTTCGTTCTCGAAACACGTGAATGGGACGATCCACTGGCACTGTTTGATTTTCTTGACTCTTGTTTCCTTTCTAAACGCTTCCCTCAAACAGTGCATGTTGACTGTGTCCCAAAAGACCACGATGTATGAGAAAGACCCAGGGTAATGCTTAAGAATTACTCTCACGTCATATCTCCCCAGGGTCACTTTGGCGTAAGCATACGCGTACGCCAAAGTGACCCCAGGTAGATATGACGTGAGAGTCATGTTAGTGACGTACTTCCCTCACGCAAAATTACCGTGCCAAATGGTTAAAGGCCCACTACCACCGTAACTGTTGAAAGATACACATTGGTAACGCATAGTTACGAAATGCTACACACAGGTCTAGTTATGGTTCATTTAGACACCGGAGAATCCAGTTCAGCACACGTCGTCTTAATATCAAGTAATTTGACAAGGTCTCCGCGCCGTTACAACATTATCTGTACGAGCAGCAGCTATAAATATGTTGACGCGGTAACGACTGTGCATAATAAAAATTGCAGTGGATACGCGTGCGTTTTTTTTTCTGCGTTTCCAAATTACCGTAGAAGTTCAACAAGGCATAACAAGCACAAATGGTGCTGAAATGTTTTCAGTTTTTACGCGTGATGGTACTACGCGAAACTGACACCGGTTCGAACTGACGTGGTGGTCACTATGGTGTGTTACACCGGCCAGCCACAGTTTCGGGGGGCACTTTATCTAACCAGGTCGATCATATTTGGATTGTGTCACACCCCTACATTCACCCTTTCAGCCTTGACGAATTGCGACCAAGTTTAAACAGGCCTGCACCAGTGTTTAACCCATTTAGCCCCGACGCCCTACAGCAGGAATGGATTGACCATGATAATTCATGGGTAGTGCCAGATTGGCTTGGCGCCTTCAGGCGCCAAGCCAATCTGGCACCACCCTTGAATTATCATGGTCAATCCATCTATTGCAACTGGTACATAGTCGTTAGGTAACAGGTCCAATATTTGAGAAATGCGGCCGTGGGACTAAATGGGTTAAGTATCACAGCCAACCCGCATCTAGTCTTGGATTTGGCTCAAGCCGCTACAGGACTCATCAAAAGTTGAATCTTTTGGTCCAGTGACAGCACGGGTTAATCATATAAGTGTACGCCTGTATCTCAACAACAAGGATTCTATTGAGGTTACTCCAGGATAATTAATTAACCCATTGACTAGTGACTGTGACAACGACCGGTCGGTGAAAAGACGAGTACAGTTACGCGTTATTTTCGGCCGAGTGGTATGGTTAGTTTTTTTTTTTTAATTTAAAAATATATATAAAACATAGTATCCAACAGTAAAATGTGGTTGTCATTGCAGGTAGGCAGAATTTCCTGCCTCCTCCAGTATTGCCGATGGTGTGCTGAAGAGGTCGCCAAGACCGAAACAGCTGTCCACACCGGCTAAATATCTGGACCCCCCTTGCTTTCGTGCACCTGGAAACAATCTCACACATTGTTGGATACTATGAAAAGAAAAGGGGAGACTGCCAGTGCTAATATTTTAGGAAGGTTACAAAGTAAAGTAGGTTATAGCACTGTCAGGGGAGAGAAATGTGCATGATCGACCAGTGATCATAGATCTACTGTGGCCAAAGCACACACAAAAAAAAAAGAGATAGGAAAGAGAGGGGGCGCTAAGAGAGTGACTGAAAGCAATGCATATGGAAGCCCCCCCGAAGGGGGGCGTATCACATATCCACTGTTCCAGGCACTCAGTGCATGGAAATTTAAATCTAGGTCGATTTAAATTTCCATGCACTGAGTGGCTGGAACAGTGGATATGTGATACGCCCCCCTTCGGGGGGGGGGGGGGGGCTTCCATATGCATTGCTTTCAGTCACTCTCTTAGCGCCCCCTCTCTTTCCTATCTCTTTTTTTTTTGTGTGCTTTGGCCACAGTAGATCTATGATCACTGGTCGATCATGCACATTTCTCTCCCCTGACAGTGCTATAACCTACTTTACTTTGTAACCTTCCTAAAATATTAGCACTGGCAGTCTCCCCTTTTCTTTTCATAGTATCCAACAATGTGTGAGATTGTTTCCAGGTGCACGAAAGCAATTTTCTGGTTTCACGGGACAAAATCTGCACTTATCTTTTTTGAATTTTTCCGCATCTCAAATCAAGTGCTGCAAAGTTGCTTGGAAGATTCTGTCTCAAGGGTACACTTACCCAAACGCTGTTACACAACTGTGTACAACACACGACGTTTTTCACTGCGCGTGCAAAGTATGTTGTTTGCTATCTTAGAGCTGTGTGCACACACTTTCTTTTATGAGCCGTTTAAAAATAGACGGGTGCAGGCATTAACCCCTTAAGCTGCCGGGCCAAGGCGAACGCTACCCACACAACTGCAAGAGACATAAACCCTCAAGAGCCCCCGCAGTTGCGGGGGCTCTTGAGGATTAATGTCTCTTGTTCGTCTTATGTTCTTTATGCCTTAGTTTGTCTCATTTACATCTTTAATTTGTCTCATTTACATCTGTAATTTGTCTCATTTACATCTGTAATTTTCACGCCAATGTCGGTCAGTGTGCAGAAGTTGATGTCGCGAAATCTGGCAGCGAAAAGGTTAAAGTGAAACTAGATGGAGAAAAGCTTATACTCATTCGAGCCGGGCCGCAACCGGATACGCGGCTTCTAGCCGCGTATCCGGCCCGTCTCGAATGATATAAACGGTTAATGGGCAAAAACAGAAGAAAAGACAATCCACAGGATGTGAGGTTGAAATAAGGGGGCGGCAGCGTGCTTAATTCATTACATGCTGAGGTCGATTGCTTTAAAAATGTGCTTATTGTCCTGTGAAGGCCACAAAACAGATTAGGCGGTAGATCACCCATTTTAGTTCAAGGGTGGTGCCAGAATAGCTTTGCGCCTAAGGCGCCAAGCTATTCTGGCACCACCCTTGAACTATCATAATCAAATTAATTTCATGCAGTAGTGTTTCAGGGTGAAAAGGGTTAACTCTTCCGTCTCAAAAGATGGAACAGGTAGGCTTATTTATTAGGCGATAATTTCGAACCACCGAAGTGAAGAACAGTTTGATGTGGAGTGGGCCTGCACAGTTGAGTATTCAAACATCAAGTCTCCGGCCTTGGACAAAGCAAACACCCACTGACAGTAACTCCTCGTGCACAGCCCACAAACACCCCCCCCCCCCCCCCCCCACCTCACTTCTAGAGCCCAGCGATGCATAATTATTTGGTTTTTTAACCCCTTCTTTGCCTGCCGGTGGTCGCATTTTGGGTTTCTGAATTACAGTCGGTATAAATTATATCCGAACCACTTCCATAAAATGTTAGCGCAACACCATCCATAAATAATGTGCTCGTGGTGCTTTTAGCGCAACACCATCCATAAATAATGTGCTCGTGGTGCTTTTAGCGCAACACCATCCATAAATAATGTGCTCGTGGTGCTTTTAGCGCAACACCATCCATAAATAATGTGCTCGTGGTGCTTTTAGTGCTGGGGCGGTCCGTGGCGCAGTGGTTAAGGTGCCTGCCACCAATGCCAAAGGTGCGCGGTTCGATACCGGGTTCCGGCGTTGGACTTTTCTCCTCTGGTAAGTGTCACCGTTAATTCGGGCGGACCGTCGGGGGTTCTTTCTCCGGGTACTCCGGTTCTTCCACCCCCCCCCCCCCCCCCACCTTGGTACCGGTCTCAGGCCACTTTACAAATTTCAAATACAAGCGATCAAAAATTCTCTGTAACTTCAGTAGCTGACTGGCCCTTCGTTTGTCTTGTACTGTGTTTGTCTTAAATGGCGTAAATCCGTGTCTGTTTCGTGAGTGTGTGTGTTGGGTTTCAGGCGCGGCGCTTTGAGTCGATTTCCCCAAAATTGAGAAAAAGCGCCTATATAATAACGGTATTATTTATTATTATTATTAACACCATCCATAAATAATGTGCTCGTGGTGCTTTTAGCGCAACACCATCCATAAATAATGTCACTCGTGGTGCTTTTAGCCTCTTCCCAGACAACGAAAGTATATTAATTCAAGGGTAGTGCCAGATGAGCTTGGCGCCTTCAGGCGCCAAGCTCATTTGGCACTACCCTTGAATTATAAAAATTTAGCGCAACACCATCCATAAATAATGTGCTCGTGGTGCTTTTAGCCTCTTCCCAGACAACGAAAGTATATTAATTCAAGGGTAGTGCCAGATGAGCTTGGCGCCTTCAGGCGCCAAGCTCATTTGGCACTACCCTTGAATTATAAAAAGTTAGCGCAACACCATCCATAAATAATGTGCTCGTGGTGCTTTTAGCCTCTTCCCAGACAACGAAAGTATATTTTGTTTCTGAAATCTGTCTTTACTGAACGACCAAAAGCCACAGCTGTCCAAACAACATGGACACAGGGTGGTATCAGGAAGAGACATAGATTCTCATGAGCCCCCGCAGTCGCGGGGGCTCATGAGGATCTATGCCTTTTGCAGTTGGGTCGTGTTCACTTTCGGCAGTGAAGGGGTTAGAGAGTAAAGAGGTAAGGCTGGTGGGGTGGGGTGGGGGGGGGGGTGGGGCGGGGGAGGGGAGGGGGGGGGGGGAGGCAGACTTGACAATGGCACTTGTAACAGAGATTTTTCTTATCTGCTATGTGTTCTTTGTAAATTCAGTGACAAGCAGACAAGAACGTACACTGCCTGAGTGGGGAACCATGCATACAATGCTTTGTCCAAGAAACATGCATACAATGCGTTATCAACAAAAGGATTCTCATGTGCCCATACAAATACAGGGGGCGCATGAGGATCTATGCTTCTCGCTGTTGGATCGTGTTCATTTTTAACTCGGCAGTGAGCGGGCTGGAATTAAGCACTGTGTAAAGGTAAAGAGACACCGGCATATCGTTATAGCTCAAGGATAGTGCCTCATTTTGCTGGGCGCCTGTCCAGGCGCCCAGCGAACCAGGCACTACCTTTGAGGTGTCGATCGATCAAGTCCCCACCGCAGGTGTTGCTGGATTTGCAAGAGGTACTCTGACCAAACAAATTTGAGTGGAATAAGGCCTTACACAAAACCCTCAACTCGCGTCAGTTTGATAAGAATACAGGGCTTGCATGCGACCTGTGCCTACATAGTCAGCAAACTTGGCGTGCCGAGCTAGCCGCATTTTTCATAGGGGCCTGATGAATGGTGCGTTGACTAAATGCAAATCCGCTGCGCCACATATCCAATGAAATTAAAACATGAGTGCATCTTACTGTCGACATGAACTTGTGACCTGCACGCAGCAATCGATTTAGGTACGTATTTCCCCCAGCGCCGAAAAAGCTCTACTTTATTGGAGTCTGGTTTAAACACTGCTCAATTGTCAAGATCTTTTCGAGTAATTCACTTCGACTTTAGAGTAAAAATTGCAGAAAACAATGCAGTGCATAGTGGCCTCTTTCACGGCACTCTACTAAAGGGTTTAACTTTAAATGTTGAGAAAGAGGTCCGGGATACTTCAGACCACAGCTAGAATTTCGCGGGTGTGCTTCGTTGTTCTGACTTGCGCTATTTACGTGGTGGCCGCGCGCAGGCGGTGGCGCATCGGCTTTGCATGTAGTCAAAGCACCACTCTTCAGGCCCCTATGGTGTTTTTGTCTTTATCAAATACTTGCACACTCAAGTTCAGGTTATTAGAAATGCGTACGTGTTCTATTATTTTGGACATCCAAAATAACAGAACAGCACATAAATTTCAATTTTTGGTTATATCTTGCATGAACATTTCGAGTTGAAGTAGGCGCCTCAACTGACACATCTACTAAAAACTGTATTTTCACAAGCGAAAAGCTTGCTTGTAAAGTATGTAATGTGCATGATTTCAAAAATTCATAAAGAATATATATATATGGCTGGGGTGATTTATAATAAACTTGCATAATATTTATGAACGACAGATATGTATTTAGTGACCTACTATTGAGATTGTACACCACAAGCACTGGCAGTCTGTGATACTGAGAGTAAATAACACGCTTAGAAAAGACAGTTACAGCACAATTGTATTGTAACTGGCTTTTCTAAGCGTGTTTCTTTCTCCGTTGGGTTCTTCTCTGCATCTTACACACTTGGCAGTCACCGTTTTGGTCTGGATTGAGAGTAAATAATTGTATTGGTATGATTGTACTTATCACTGAGACTAATATGATCATCGGTTCAAACAAATTTAGGGTTGATACAAAATGCATACTAAAAAGTTGACTGCTAAGTGTGTAAAATGCAGAGAAGAATCCAACGGAGAAAGAAACACGCTTAGAAAAGACAGTTACAACACATTTATTAATTCTTCGCTGGCAAGATAAATTGCTACTGAATTGTATACTTATTTGTTCATTCTGAGAAAATATTAATACATTTTTAATTTAGGGTTGGTTTCTCTCTCTCTCTCTCTCTCTCTCTCTCTCTCTCTCTCTCTCTCTCTTTCTCTCTCTCTCTCTCTTTCTCTCTCACTCTCTCTCTTTTTCTCTCAGCATCAGTGTGTCACTTGTCAATGTTAGAGTTATCATCATCATCATCTCTCTCTCTCTCTCTCTCTCTCTCTCTCTCTCTCTCTCTCTCTCTCTCTCTCTCTCTCTCTCTCTCTCTCTCTCTCTCCCATGTCAATGATTTCCTTTTTTAACGCATTGTTGTGGTCCTCCGTTTTGCACTTGTTATTTTTTATTATCTCTCTTCTCTGTAGAGTTTTGCCTGTTCACTATATTCCTACACAAGAGTAGCTGTATCATAAGCGCGCAGTAGCTGTCTATAAACACTCACTTTACATCGCCCCCTCCCCCCCTCCCCCCCCCCCGCGACCTTGTCAATTGATGTGTGTGTGTGTGTGTGTGTGTGTGTGTGTGTGTGTGTATGTGTGTGTGTGTGTGTGTGTGTGTGTGTGTGTGTGTGTGTGTGTGTGTGTGTGTGTGTGTGTGTGTGTGTGTGTGTGTAATCTTCAGCGACTTGTGAACTTATATCGGAATATAACACAAGTGACCTGTGGGTGTAGCCGCTTGTTTGTGCTGTTAACATGTTGTTTTAATGTTGTTTTTAATGTTGTAGTTTAGCAAGGATAAACACGTAAAGAGGCCTGTGCGCCTATTGTTTCCATCCTTGAGAAATAAAGTATCATTCATTCATTCATTCTCTGTCTGTCTGTCTGTCTGTCTGTCTGTCTGTCTGTCTGTCTGTCTCTCTCTCTCTCTCTCTCTCTCTCGCTCTCTCTCTCTCATGTGATTAGTCAGTGCCTCAACGGGCAGAAAAGAACATCAATACCACAAGAGTGGGATGATCACTGCGAAATTAACACGGGTGGTGCTATGTCCTACTACCTCGTGTTACAGAGATGGTCGCTGTCGCAATGAATAGCCTATGCCTGTGATCAGCACAGTTATGTACGGCACACAGTGCTGAATTCAGTGACCTAGTGATATAGGCACCTGACGAGTACGTGTCAAAATACGGCATATGGTTTTTGTGAATGAGCCTCAAAGCGCACGGTGCACATTAAACCATTAAGCCCCAACATCCTATAGGAGGAGATGGATTGATCATGCTAATTCAAGGGTAGCGCCATATTAGTTTGGCGCCTTCAGGCGCAAAGCTAATCTGGCGCTACCCTTGAATTATCATGGTCAATTCATCTCCTGCAACTGGTACACAGTCATTAAGAAACACTTCACAAATATGGGAAATGCGCCCGTGGGGTCAAGTCAAGTTAAATGGGTTAAGTATATGTACCGTGCGCGAGGGGGCTGACTCACAGAAACTGTATTTCGTCATTGTGCATCCACACGCACTCCGGCCAGGCGCCTGTGTCTGGCTAACGTCTTGTGAGTAGTTTGTGCCGAGTTGCAGAAAGCTTGTCACTGCATACTGTACCCACGCCATACACGGTCCTGTATTATGACGTCACCCAGGCAGTGAAAATCACTGACCCAAGACAAATCCTCATAATTATACGCCCACGGGCCGGCCCTGCGGGTAGTTCAAAGGTGGTACCAAAGAGTATATAGAGGCTACGCTTAGCCTCTATTCTCCCTTATGGCACCTAACTGGCTTGGAGCCTTAACGTTTTTAGCCCCGGGACCCCCCTGCAGCAGGAGACGGATTGATCATGATAATTCAAGGGTAGTGCCAGATGAGCTTGGCGCCTTCAGGCGCCAAGCTCATCTGGCACTAACCTTGAATTATCATGATCAATCCATCTCCTAAAACTGGTACATAGTCGTTAGGCAACACCTCCAAAATGTGAGAAATTGGACCTTGGGGCTAAAAGGGTTAAGAGGCAACAATCAAATCTAACATGACTACTGTCCCTCGAACTATAGCCGCTCCGATCATGATAGTTCAAAGCAAGTGCCTGATTAGCTTGGCGCCTTCCAAGGTGCCAAGCTAATCAAGCACTGCCCTTGAACTATCGTGGTCGATCCATCTCCTGCTGCTGGGTGTGAGGGCTGGATGAGTCGATGTAAAGCACTACTATAATAGTGCTCTTCAGCCTTCTTCATTCTGATACAACTACGGCCGAGATCTCTGATTATTATGTTGTTCAACCGAGCAAGGAGACCAGAGAGAAAAAAAAGAAAAAAAGAAGAAGAACGAAACATACCACAAGAAAGACTGAAAGAAAGAAAACAGGTCAACCTTGAATTCTTAACTGTCTTCCTACACAGCTTTGCGCTTTACGGCCACAGGCATCTGACGCCTGCCAGTCAGCCCCTCTCGCATAACCTAAACTCAATAGAAGGCCTATGTGTACCGTGTACGGGGCTATTTCAACAGGCACTCGTAAGGTGCTTATGGAGCGAGCTTATAGTTGCCGCATGCCTTGACGAGATTTATGACTGACCTTTAACAGTTACCTCGGGTACCAACAAATTCCACTAGACGATGCAAAAGGGAAGTACTGCATGGCGTGAATGCGGGACTGCTAATTTGCTATGAGATCGGCTAGGGCGATGACTTTAGCGACCCAACAGTAAAACCGGACTTTTACACACACACACACACACACACACACACACACACACACACACACACACACACACACACACACACACACACACACACACACACACACACACACACACACACACACATACACACAGGGAGACAAAACCATCAGAGTGGGTTACCTACCATTTTATGTGAAAATGGGTTCCCATATTTCTATTTATTCTAGGGCTCTGGAGTTGATGCGAATGTTTAGAACTCACCTTGTAACTTAAAATAAAAAGACATTTTCTAGAAACAGAGCCACTGGATGGAGAAAAAATGGGTTTCTACCAATAAAGTGGGTGCCTCTCACTCGCATTACAGTAGAAATGGGTGTCCTTGTCAAATCATTCATTTTTTAGCATGAACATCTCAAGAAAATTAGGTGTCTGTAATAAGGTAAAGTTCACGGAATATTTGATGCTTCTTTTCCACATTTATTTGATTGTTGTCATTCTTTTTTCAACTTAAATTATCCTTCTTTTTCCTGCATTAAAAATGTAAAGCACAATGACACAACACACACTGAACAAATACCTCACTAAAAATACCTCTGGTTGATTTTCTAATGATTGTTTGGGTGGGGTTGTGGGGGGAGGAGAGGGGAGGGGAAGGGTGGGGGTGAAGGTGGGGAGGGAGTGGGGGGGGGTCATCACTTTGGGTTTTATAGAGCTGCTGAATGCTCTCTTATGAATGAAAGATTTTAATTATCCCTGGAATCAGGAGGTCATTTCTGAGGCACGCAACGAGTTGCACATCAAACCACCCACAAATACACATTTGGAGTGCACCAGATGGATCCAGTTGGACAAGTCCCACATTCCACACTATAGGACAGCTAAGACTGAGATTAGCAATCGCGGCGTTTATGGCGCGGTGCAAGGTTTAAAACTAAGAAACTGTTGTTTTTAGAAGCGTGTCGGGCAACAGTTTTTATTAAAACTGTTTTAAAACCTCTCCTTATACTCAACTTTTGTTAATGTTAAAAGTGTTTTCATTTACTGGCCTGTCGTAACTGTTATGCATCTATTCCAACGTAATAGTGCTGGATATCATAGTTTTCCCATTGTCGCCTTCTCTCTTCACTCAGCACTCGACTTTCCAGTCCTTACCTCAAACACGCAGCATTCACACAAACAATACTTTACTATTACACCCTTTGGCAACATTAGGTGTTTTTTTTTCCTCTCTGACCTAGCATTACATACTGCACTAAACGACCGACTGCAGCAGACGACGCAACTAACGACACTGACTGTGTGACGTCATTTGCATTCAATCAATTTGTGCATACAATCTGACAGGAGTTGCAGTCAAAACGAAAGCATAACACCAACAAACCCACAAACAAAACAACAGGTTGAACCAAAAGACACAAGACAACAGCAGCCTCACCCAAAGTCTATACGTCCTCTCAGCATTTTCAAGCAATTTTGGGTCGGAGGGGGGTGGGGGTCCGGAACCCCTAGGATCCCCCCAGATCCGCCCCTACAGTGCTATTATCTGTGCTACATTCAAATACAAATAATACTGAAAAAAACTTTATACCTCCCAGGCCATTCAACTTACCGTGTGTGAGTTATGAACGTCTGCCATTATCTCGCAAAAGATTGCAAAGATTTTTGGCTCTTTGGATTAGACGATTTTTTACGGTAGCGATAGCTCGATCAGACATTGCCCAAAAAACCAGCAAGTATGAGATCACCAAACGTGAATCGGCTGTCACGTTTTGACAATTAGCGTGCTGGTCAGCGATTTTACACCTTACGGCCTAGAGCCGTATGGTTCAGCATCATAGGCCAACCCACACAACTCGTCGAATCACATCCCAAGACCCTTGGGTGTACTAATCTGTACTTAACAATATCTGCATGAAATGAGCCGCAAAAAAAAAAAAAAAAGTTTTGAAATGCTTGACTTGCTGCCCAACCCCCTTCCCTACCAGTGGACGTAGGGCCTACATCTTGTTTCTGAAATCTTTAGTCATTCAACCATCCAAAGCCACAACCGCCCAAGGAAGGTGGATACAAATTAGTCTCAGCAAGAGGCATAGATCCTCATGAGCCCCCGCAATTGCGGGGGCTCCTGAGAATCTATACATCTTGCAGTTAGTTGACGTTCACATTTGCTCGTTAGTGTTGTTGACAAACATTAAGTGAACCCCAAAGTGAGCCTCTAAAGTAATTCGCTCTTTTTCTGGCTGCGGTTTTTTTTTTTTCTCTTCCGTTCATTGTGCATTCACTCCGCGTTTTTTTTCCTGACCTTCCACTGCCGCACGGTAATTCTAGCTTTACACAAGTAAAGCAGTGTAGCACAGTGGTGTGAAAGAGGCGATCGTCCGATCCGGGCCTGATACCAACAGCAGTGAGGTTTCGTTTGCAACGAGCGACTACCGACAACGAACGAGAGCAAAATGGCGGTTGATGACCACCTTGTTCCATAAGCATAGACGACCCTCAAAACATCTGCAAAGGGCATATATCCTCACTAGCCCGGAGGCGGAATACACCCGAAGACAAGGCGGATATAGCCATCTTGTACCATAAGCAAAAGACAACACTCCAAACATCTCCAAGATCCTCATGAGCCCTCGTTGACTTATTCCTGTACTTGACCGCAGGCACCCGAGCGGCCCGCCGCAAGGCACCCGAGCGGCAAGGCACCCGATTGGTCACGTAATCCCTTCATATGCTTTAGACATCTGGTAGAGAAACAGGGTCAGGTTGCACGTAATTTTCCGTAGCCAGTACCCCACAGCGGTAGTCCTAACTGCTTTGTTTTGACATTTTTTTTAGACCGACCCAAAAATCTCGCTGCAATGCAGGACAGTTGGTTGGCAGTTACTGGCCGCTTGGAAAAAAGTTTTCTGCAACTGGAGGCAGGTTTCTTGAAGAACGCGATTCTCGATCACTGAGGGGTTAGGGACATTGATTGACCAAAAAATGTGTTTTTCGACAGTAGACTGCGGTATTTAATCAGGATATTTATGTCAGCTCGATAGCCCGATGTTTACAAAACCTTTAACTGGTGTCTAGAGCAAATTTGTTCGTATCAGTAGCGGGACAGATCGAGTGCTTCAGCTTCATTTCTCAGCAGTGCCTGATCGGAACTAAAGCGTTTTCGCGTGAACCCGAGGGTTCACACGAAGAACCGTAGTATTGTATTGCTTCAACGTGGCGCGGCCGTGACAAGTTTGGTGCTTAATCCACTTAAACCCCATAGCCACATTTCCCAAGTTTTGAAGGTGAGAGCTCACGACCGTGTACCAGAGGCGGGAGATGGATCGAACATGATAATTCAAGGGTAGTGCAAGATTAGCTTGGCGCCTGATGGCGCCAAGCTAATCTTGCACTACCCGCCTTGAATCATCATGGTGGATCCATGTCGTTCTGTAGTTCGTCGGGGCAAAACGGGTCAGAACTGCCGCAGGCGTCACGGGACGCAGCCATTACACGTACACAATAACTGTAGACCGAATCAGTCACTCATGAGACTGGATTATTGTATAATTATGAGAGAGAGAGAGAGAGAGAGAGAGAGAGAGAGAGAGAGAGAGAGAGAGTCCGCTCAGGTTGTCAAACTGGGACAGCAGGAATAGGGTTGATGTCCCCAACAGGTCGCGACTTTCCTGGGCACAGCGTTACTTTATAGAATGCACTACGCTGTTTGACAGCTGTCTCGGCAGTTTAATATTTTTGCACTGCAGGTACCTTAGATATTTTGACCTTTCGTGCCGTGAAGAATCTGCAACATTTGCTCTCTTATACACTGACGAGCAAAAGATTTGCCACATTCTTGAAATCCGTGTGCGGCTGCCACGGTTGACCCAAATCCCAAAGACGTTCACGTTAAGTGCAAAACAGATGACTTTCAAATGTTAATGACCGCCAATCGTATAAAATGCAAAGAAAATCCCAACCAAGAAAGAAACACGCTTAGAAAAGACACTACACGGCAATTGTTTTAAAATTAGACATACAAACAGGTACACAAACGGTACATATCTTTCTAAGAGTGTTTCTTTCTTCGATGGGATTTTCTTCTCCAATGTTAACCACGTGACTTTTTTTTTTTTTTTTTGAGGGGAAGGGGGAGGAGGGGGGGAGGGGGCAGACGGAAAACATGAAGATGAAGTAGCCGCAATGAGTTAACCCTCTGGATGTCAGTAGCGTTATATAGTCGATATTATTCCTGCAGAAATAATCGCGACTAAAGCCGCTGCCGACACCCGAAGGGTTAAGATGTGCCTTCCTGCTCCGCGAAAGTGCATATAGTTCTTTACTCAGCTTGAACCGCAAGGCGGTTAAAGTTCGTTCAACGCGCGTCTGCCGCACTAGTTTTACCTGTTACCTGAGGTCGGTCTGTGAAGTCAGTATGCTCATTGATGCGCAAGCAAGGAAACACCAGGCAGTACTCTGGCATCGTCATCGCACTCACTGACTCGGAGGCTGACACACATAACTCGCGGGTGCGTAGTTCGTACACTAGTACCGACGGACGTGCAAGGTAAACGCATGATCTAGTTACTCTGGCACCTGAGTATTCGCGCAGTGGCAAATTTCTTTTGCAACTTGATCACGTCAGTTGTAGCGGGCGGCCTGGTTACAGGTCTCAACTAGGAGGGACGAGTTTCCACGGTCTGACAGCATGAAAACGGATACATGTATGTGTGTGCTGGACTGTGATTTTGGACCTTACGGCCGGAGGCCGTAAGGTCCAAAATCACAGACCAGCCCACATTAGACACTGGCCAATTTTGGTGCTTGGCAAGGTCTCAAGTACCTTTTTTTTTTTGCTTTACCAGTATGCTGCATTGCTTGCCGCTGTTGCACACACAGTTGACTTATTTGAGCCGCAACGTCCTGAGTAACGCACTGGTTGTCGCATTAGCATTCGCATTTACATCTTCAGAATAAGTAAGCGCTGATAAGTAATGCAATAGTGATGTACTCACGCACGTGGAATTGTTGTTGAGAGCACAGGTGGAACAGCTTCCGTTCACGGCACAGCGCGTTTAGCGTGCAGGTACACCGAGCGAACGCGGTTCACTGCTAAACTGAGCTATCAGCGCGGCAGCCGAGAGGTACTTGGTAGCGTGCGGCTCAAGGTAAGAAGTTAGGACAGCCCGCAGTGATCGCCTGTTGCTCACGGTATGAAAGTAAACACCGTCTCACTGAACTGCCGTCTTTTAGAAGTTTCAGCAGTGTCAGCAGTTCTCTAACTGCTTCAAATCTGTACACTGTTATATGCAGGCTACATTATAGTAAAGATATAGATCAATGGCTTTAGTTCAAGGGTGATGCCAGAATAGCTTGGCACTATTCTGGCACTACCCTTGAACTATTTTAGTCAAACTTATTTCACACCAAAGTGTATTCCGAATGATAAGGGGGTTAAAGCCACGAAGGGCACATCCTCCTGAGCCATATCAGAAGAGGACAAAAGGGTCTTCTCGTAGATGTTTGCCAGTAATTCGACACAACTATAGACATATAGTTCCGGCTCCTCATTCAACTGAGAAAGATCGAGTTCATGGGGAGTTAATTGCACCGTGGTTCAGTAAAAAGCGGGGAGGGGGTGGGTGGGTTGGGGTTGGGGGGGAGGGGGGGGGGAGGGGGGGGCGGTTTGGGGATGGGGACTTTGGAACAAAGCTGGTCGGGTGTACGTTACTAAAACTGATAATACTGTGTAGGACAGCGACAACACTGAACGACTGAATCCGAACTTTCGCTGCCACGGCCAAAACAGTGGTTCACGAATTTGATATTTCTCTCCATGAACCCCTTTTACTGAAAAGAATAAGTGAACATGATCCAGCTACAAGAGACATAGATCAACATGAGCCCCCGCGACTGCGGTGGGCTCATGAGGAGCTATGCCTTTTGCTGAGACCAATTTGTTTCAATTCTGACTCTTGGTCCGGCGTTGAATAAACCACAGTTTCAGAAACAAAAATGTACGTTACAGCGCGCGTAGAGTGGCAGGGAAGGGGTTAAGCGCCGACTTCTGCGATAACTCGCTTAACGGGCTGTATTGTGTGCTGGTCTGTGATTTTGGACCTTACGGCCAGAGGCCGCAAGGTCCAAAATCACAGACCAGTACACACATCGTATGGATGGACAGTCACGTGATCAGTCTCAGTGAAATTGGATCTCCGGATCTGGATCTGAATCTGGATCTGGATGTGATGAATTTGTCATCGTCGTGGAAGCCAAATGTGGCTGTCTAGGCGATGATGGGGAGTCCAGACCAGAAAGGTGCCTGACTGCTCAAGCGATGATGGGGAGAGCGCACCCTGTGGCTGTCGGTAGCGTGTGTGGCCACCGAGGCGATTTTTTTCAAGCCAAAGGGTTTCAACAGACTTAAAAACTGTGTTCTTGATGGTTTCTATTACTGATACAAATGTTAAATTGATTGGAACTGATTGGAAGAGTTAGTTAGTTATTGGGGTTTAACCCCGAGCAGGCGACTAAGGCCATCTCAAGGCGGGCTGATTAAAGAGACAGAATGTGACTCCTTACTGCCGGACAGCCAAATGGTTAAATATAATTAAAAAACTTTGTGCTGGCTGTTTTCTATTACTAATACAATGTTAAACTCATCCGAGACGTGCCGCCACTGGATACTCGCAGCTTATGCCGCGTATCCGGAGGTGCCATGTCTCGAATGAGTTAAATAGACTGGGGCTGATTGTAGTGGGCTGGAGGGTGGGGGGTGGACCTTAACATATAAACCCTGCACTGAATATTAGAGACAAACTAATCATTGCACAATATTTTAAACATATAATATATGTTTTTAAGTGTGGGAACCACGTACCACGTCACAACATTTTAATTAAGCCACAAAAATTAATTAAACTAATGATACCACAATGTTCTGACTAAAGCGGGCTTCCATACGACTGTGTCCAGAAAGCTTTCACGAGGGTTTTGACAAAACTGGCTGACACCAGTGACATCGTTCTGGCTGTAGCCAGTGCTAGTCTTGCTATTTCCGCAACAGACATCTGGGTTGCATTTGATGTTGGGAATAAGTCCAAGTGCATCTGCATCAACGACATTATCCGGCATTTTAGGCCAAAAACAGTAAATGCTCTTGTGTTTTTTCATGTCGTCACTAGTTCATTATTTGTTGGAAAAAATCGCTTGTGTTTTTGGATAGGCAGCCTGTGAAATGTGGCGGATAAATCTTCAAGTCACAGACGTTTTCCTTGCTTTGATAGGGACTTGGATGGAGATATTTGAAGATTTTGTCGTATTTCTGTACGACAAAACAAACCATCTTGTAATTTAAGTCAAAGCAGCAAGGCAGCTCTATTTGACAGACAGTATGGTTATATCTGGAGGCCATATCACCAACGGCGGATGCACTGATATTACACGTTGTCCTCGCAACGTAGTATCACGAGGGACACACGTGGAGACATTGCTCGCAGAAAACGCTGCACCTGCCAAGTTCCGCGGATTGGGGGTGACACAAGAATGTCAAAAAGAAACACTTCAAGCAAACTGGAGCTGCAAAAAAGGACAGCGCTACGGAAGATGTCAACGTAGGAAAGCTAGCCTAGCGTTACAGCATTGTGCAGTTTGTGACGAGATTTTTGAAACATGCAATACGACACAGCGCTGTACATAACTAGGTTCCTGCATTTACAGCTAGCACACCAACCCCCAATCTCACACTGGATCCCTATCTGTTCTTTCACAGCATGCATTTCGTCACTGTAAAGGACCGTCAAGACAATCATTTACACGTGTATAATATATTTAAATGAGTCTTTTGATAACAATAGTGCAGTTAAGATCTAGTTTATGTAATTTGCTTATGGTTTCATTGCAAAAAACCAGTTATATTCCAGCACCCAGATAATTATTAAAATATTGCAGTGACCTACTTTCGGAGCCGACCACACTCACTTCCGCGGGTTGAGTGACACCGTGGTTCCCACGCTCAACTGAATCCGTGATGTCCAAAGTGCAATACGCAACGTGGAGTATGTTTCTAACAAGATGTGCAGGATACCCTGAAATATCAATCCTAAGTCCCCCCCCCTCCCCCACCCCCACTGTTGTACTGAAAAGAGTGACTCTGAAAGCGTCCGGCTTGTCTGCGGCAAAGTCCGGGTTCAGGCTGTACCATCCCAATGCTCAGCAGACCATCGGGCCGACGTTCGTCGCCGTTGGCCCGCGCACGGCCGTGCGCGGGCCAACGGCGACGAACGTCGGCCCGATGGTCTTTTGCGCATTGGGGTAGTGCCAACGACATCCCGTTTCAGGTTCTGCGTGGGCGCCGCCGGTCCCATCTAATGTCCTCATGAAAACGCTTGCTCGTTGTCAATAATACTGTCTACTTAGATTAACCCATTTAGCCCCGACGCAATACAGCAGGCGATGGATCGACCATGATAATTCAAGGGTAGTGCCAGATTAGCTTGGCCGCCTGATGGTTCGTAGCCTTTAGGTGACACCTCTGAAATTTGGCAAATGCGGTCTTAGGGTTCTATGAGTTAATCAAGTTTTTTTTACTGTCACAGACGGCTCAAGCCTTCAAACTGTTAAATAATGAGGGATGGGCCCTAATAATATCCCCCGGTGCGACAAGGGCATCAACATCGTCTGCTGGCTCGAGTTACATTTTGTCAGTCAGTCTCAGTTTCAGGCTATCTCTAAAGTCAGGGACTGGGTCAAGTTTTGGGGTCCCCCAGCTACTATTTTCCTCAGTACCGCTTTTTCCGGCCTTCCCCTTCCCCCTCCTTCCCCTTTCCCCCTCCCCCTCGCCCGTTCCTCCACGAGGGCGTCTCAATAGTCCTTAGAATGAAAAAAAAGTTCTTTGTATCGATAGACCTATGGTGAATTGTCCTAAGTATCAATGTTCCTACGGATTTGCCTCATTAGTCCAATGCATGTGTATAGTCCCGATAACCCGATATCTACACCAAAAAGCTAAGCGTGTAAACTGCAGAGAACAACACAACACAGAAAGAAACACGCTTCGAAAAGACAGTTACATTAATATTTCAATATAAACAAACGAGTATAGAATTTAGTCGCTACTTTCCCTCTTCGCTGACAAGATAACTAGCGACTGAATTTTATGTTTGTTTATTTTGAAATGTCAACGACAAATTGTCTTGTAACTGTCTGTTCTAAGCATGTTTCTCTCTCTTTTGGTTCCTTCTCGATAGCTCGTTGTCTCGCTGGTCATGCGGCGTTTATCAACATCTCCTTTGTATGGACAGTCGTACGTATCGATTCCCCTACGATTTGTATCGACAGACCTAGGTATCGATATTGTTGTCGCCGCTATTGGTAGGTATCGATAATCGTACGATGCCAGTCTACAACGTTTCAAGCACGATTTATATCATACAGATTATAGCTAGAACATCTCGGTGTTTTGGACACACGAGCTAGCTAACCTTTACTGACTTGGTCACGCTGTATTTTGATGGCATATGGATCGCCTGACGATCGGGTCTTCTACTGAATGCGAATACCGCTGCGCCATCGCGTGCGCAAGCGCACGCGGTGGCGCAGCGGTATTTCAAGTGCAATCAGTAAAAGCTCGATCAGTCTTCAGGCCCAGGAGACGGATCGACCATGATATTCAAGGGTAGTGCAAGATTAGCTTGGCGCGTGACGGCGGCAAAATAATCTGGTACTACCCATGCCGATTATCATGGTCGATCCATTTCCTGGTGTACTGCGTCAGGAGCGGCAACAGGCCGATAAAGCTGTCTGCTCCAGTCCAAGGCGGGCTTGGATTTCCAATGATTTGAACCCGCCGAGTGCAATGAGTGACAACGCGTAACGGGGTATCAGTGTTTCCTCAGGCGTTTCTACGCTTTAAAAAATTTTTTTTTTGCATAATTCGTGAGTAGGTGCACGTAACGGAGATTTTCTACCGCTTCTTGTGTAATATCTTCTATTTTTAAAAGAGAAGAACGGCATGGCAGAAAAGTCAGGCTCATTTTACGAGGAGTCAAGCTTTGTAAGTTAACTCATTCCCGACGTAAGTCATGCGGATACGCGGCTACAGCCGCGTACCCGTATGCCTTACGTCCGGAATGAGTTACGTTAGCCCTTTTGTCCAGCATCGAGATATTGTATCACTGTTATACTATGACACGTAACAAAGAAGGCGGTGACTCGGCGGCGGCGGCTTTAAAGCCGATATTTATTCAGTCATTGTAAAGGCATGAGGTCCCCTCCCCCAAAGTAGAAGTCAAGAGCAAGAGGCTAAGCACAGAAATTAAACACCCAACATAAGAGCCCTCTAACTTACATACTTACTAAACTAACCTCAAAAGGTCGTGAGAGACATCAGTCCAAAGCCCCAGCCAGACTGTCAGGGAACTGTCACCGATCCATCAGACCAAGAGTACTAGAGTGCACGATGTTGACATCCTAACCCCGTGCGTGCAGCTGTCATTTCGATACTCTCTCAGCATAAACTCATTCCCACACAATTATAATACCGCTATTAAGTCAGGAAAATATTCCTAAGCACTATGACATCAGTTTGTAATAATGATTCTAAGAACATTTATAAAAAAGATATGTTTAACCTTTTATTGTAGGTCCCTTTATAAGTATCCCAGAGAATATAACACTCAAGTTTAGCGCCATTTAGTCAGTATTTGCACACACGACTGAAATTTCGTCTGCTTTTCTAAGGCAGATTACTCGTACCGCCCATGCCTTCATGGAGCCTGCAAGAGTTACCCACCCTATCACGTGATGCCATTATCGTCACGCCGCAGCCTATGCCGTGGCTGTGTCTGTCAGTCAGTGATCGTGTCAATGTGTTTGTCGGTGTTTCCGCCATTGTCCTGCTGACGACTCGCTGTCTGCCACACAGGTGAGGGCCACTGTCGCACGGGACATCCACTAGCATCACATTTAACTCATTCAGCCCGACGACCGTATTTCCCAAATTTTGGAGGCGTCATCTAACTGATGACTATGCACCAGTTGCAAGAGATGGATCGACCATGACAATTCAAGGGTAGTGCCAGATTAGCTTGGCGCCTGTCGGCACCAAGCTAATCTGGCACTGCCCTTGAATTGTCATGGTCGGACCCATCTCCTGCTGTAGTGCGTCAGGGCTGAATGGGTTAACTCATAACATCCTGAGGCAGGATGAAAAATTCCACTGACTTTTAAGAAAGATATCCTTTGAGGTCCATGTCAGTCACCGCTCGCGATAGATCGACCATGATAGTTCTAGGGTGGTGTCGGAATAGCTTGGCACCTACAGGCGCCAAGCTATTCTGACACACCCTTTATGACATCATGGTTGATCCACATCATGTCCGTCGTAACATGTTTATGGATTATTCTTAGCTAGTTATGGCTATGAGTCGTAGTTAAATGTGCAAAGGGACGGACCTGCTTTCGGTTTCAGTTTCCTGGTAAAATTAGCGATCGAGCTACTGTCGGTTTCGGTTTTCAAGTCCTGTAATTGGCAGACAGTTTGATCCAGGTTACTCGGTACGAACAGATGTTCACATGACATTCGCTTATAATGTGTTTGCAATGCCAGTGAACAACGTTCATTTTTGCAAATATTTTTAAAACAGCGTAAAGTCTTTGTAAAAAAATAAAACTTTCATTTCACCCATTACATCGTGAAGATGACTTTATCGATTTTTTAAAGATACTGATTCTTTGAGGTTTGTCACAGTTTTAGTCTGAGACAGATCGACCATGATGGTTCAAGGGTGGTGTTCTAGATTGGCGCCATCTTCATGAACTTGCACACACTGGTTTTAGTAATGTTAGTAGTGTTAGAATTAAGTGTTAGATAAATGAGTATAATAGTCAGTAAGCTACAGCACTATAAAGACATTTTTTTCAGCGTTGAAAAGTTTAGGACGATGAATACAGCCAATGTAAACATACGTACACGTATTCACGCACAGACTGTGGGGCAGTTTTATTTAAAGTTATATTCCCAAGGATCAAGCATCTCAACAGTCAAAAAACTGTCTGCTACAGATACTGCTGACAGTATGTGTATGGGTGCTTTGTGTACTATCTTAGAGCTTTATGATGTAAATACAATGACAAATGTCGAAATTCATCGTTTGGATGGTGTATTGTTTTCAGTGTACCTGAGTCACGAATGTATCCGGTCTGCATCGGCCTCTTTCTGAATTAATATGCATATTTATGAGCCTACGTCACAAGGCAGATACCGGCTGACTAATCGTGTATCAGTCTCAATACAGCACAATACTGCAGGTCACGAGTACATCGGTGTGATGTACACAGGTGTCAGTCAGTGTACACGTGTACTGATGTTCTCCGGCACCCCTTTGACTTTATTTTTCATGAGAAAGTAGCCTAGAATACACCTTCCGTACTCGCTCAATTTCACAATGCGGGTTTCGCTCGACCTGCTAGTATTTACTAATAACGATCATGCCGGCGTAGTGCACCGAGGGGTTGTTTGTTTGGCGCTCGCAAAAGAAGCATGACTGAGTCCACGGTGCCTAGTTTGACCGTTGACCCTTTACCTCATCATTGAAACAGAACATTGGTATTTATACCGACTCAAACGTCGAGGCCGGCCGCCGTGAGATGGCCTTAGTCGCCTGCTCGGCGTTAAACCCAAATAACTAACTAACTAATCAAACGTCGAGGTCTACGTAAAGCGTCATTAGAAACTACAAATGCACCCTCGCAGCAGAAACACTACCTCTCTGAATCGAGTGAATGAGAGCCGGCACAGACAAAAACATGTTACGACCAGCGATGTGCAACTTTGACACACACCGTAGTTTTCAGATCTCTGCAGCATAAAATGTGATAACTAGCCCGTAACTATATGACAAAACAGGTTTAAAATCTTGCGAAGTCAATAAGAGATAAATTCTACTGAAGATCATGAAATCTGAAAATCACTAAGGCTCGCGTAACTATAGGAAGATCGACAAGGACCGCAGATAACTTACTGATTCAGCAGGAAAGTGACAAATTCCGGCTGGTTGGTCAAGCCAAGCTCTAGCTTTACGCGTTGTCACATGTCCATATTCCCGTGTCCGATGTCAATTCTACTTAGGGGTATCTTGTCTCTCTTCCTCTTTTTTTATCTTCCGCAATTACCGAGTCTGTCAATGTCGATGATACTTTCTTTTTGTCTTCGCTGGTTCGTCCGCCATCTTGTCTCTGATTGGTTATAATTATGCAGATGACCTAAGGTCGTATAGAATAGTTATGACGTCAGCTATTATCGCCTATCACAAGTAATCTTTCCTGGGATCCTAGGAAAGATTCAGGTGGGCATCTTTTAACTTTGAACGGCCGAAAGAAAGCATTTGGTGGGACAATAGGGTGGTCACTGTCTAAGACTATACTGATTTCCAGTAAAAGCTTTTTGCGAACTGAAGCCTTAAAGAAGGTCGGGCGTGCCCCTTTCACTCTTTGGCTGTCGGGTAGCAGTTTTTGTCGCAATGACCCCTGTAGGGATCGCCGTGACAAAAGCCGATACTGAAGACAATGAGTTAACTCATTCGAGACGTGCAGTCTCCGGATACGCAGCTTCAAGCCGCGTTCCGGACCCGGCACGTCTCGCATGCGTTAAACTCTTTTCCTTATTTATTGCGCTTGTAAATAACAGAGAGTTACCCTTTCTAGTATTATGATGTCTGTAAGAAGTTTTGCGGCAATAATGATTAACATTTTGTCCGTTTTCTGTTTAGCACTGTGACCCTACTGTACTAGAAAATCCAACGCACAAGATGGCCACGGCCGCTACCGGAGTGGAGCCGAAAGAAACTGAATGTGCCGTGTGCCACGCCGATTTTACGGATCCCAAAATCTTGCCGTGTGCTCATCTGCTCTGTAGAGACTGCTTAGTGACATGGCTCAAATCCAACGGGGAAAACCAGTGTCCGTTGTGTCGCTGCACTGTCGTGGATCCATGGGACCTTGCCTCCAAAAGCTGTGAGGACATCGCTGACACCCTTCCCACAGACCTGGCCATGGTGTCGCTTGTGGAGAGCGTCCGCATTCTGAATAAAAACCATGTTTGTGTGGTTTGCGTGAACGTGGCTGCGACGGGGCTTTGTCTGCAGTGCAGTGACATGCTTTGCTCATCCTGCGTCGCTGCTCACAAGAAGCTGTCGGGAACCCGTCACCACAAGGTAGAAAGTCTGACCTCGTTGACCCCGGAAAGTCTGTCGGCCAGTCGCCCCTTTTTTTGTAGCGTCCACATTGACCGCCCGCCAGAACTCTTCTGTGTAACACACTGCGTCTCTGTCTGTTCGCTGTGCGCCACCGCAGATCATAGGAGTTGCCCAGAAGTGACCAAGCTAGCGACGAGAATAAAAGAGGCGTGTGCTGTACTGGATCAACTGATAGACACGCTGAGTAAAGGGGAACAGGGGCTGGAGCAAGCCATCAGTCAGCTGGACCAGCACCTGGCTGACATCGACAAGAACACGCAGGCAGCACTGGCGGAAATCGACGCGGCTTACGGCCGACTGGAAACTTCCCTGCAGGCGTGGCGCCACCGTCTGAAGGAGCTCATCAATGAAGCCGACTCTGATGCCAAGGCCGCGGTGCATGGCGGGAAAGCGATACTGTTGGAGCGGCGCGGGAAACTGACGTCACACCGGCGGTTGGCAGAACGGGTGAAGAAGACGACACCGCCCTCGAGTATGGATGATATGTCAAGCAAGCTAAAGACACGAGTAGCGGGCCTTGACTACAGCACCACACTACCGGAAGACGTGAAGAGAGCGACGACGAAGAAGGTGACACTGGACCCGCAGGCGCTGACTCGCATAGAGATGGAGCTGGACAGCCTGGGACAGCTTACACCTGTTACACTCGTTACATCTGCTACTTCCGTAACACCTTCTACATCTGGTACATCCGTTACATCTGCTACATTTGGTACACACGTTACATCGGCTACACACATGACACCTATTACAGCTGTTACACAATGTGCACCACTTACACCTCCAACATCTGCTAAACCAGTTACACCTGCCAAGCCTGGTATACTTGTTACACCTGCTTTCGTTTCCCCGGCCAAAGCACAGGTAAGAGCCTCTTTAAAATCAGCACTGATAACGTCTATAAGGAACAATGTTAATTGTCCCCAAAGCAGCAGAATTTCAGACTTTTAAATCAGGCCGTATTTACCTGCAGTGTGTGCTTCGTGTGTTAAATCCATTCCCCTCCCGACACCCTACACCAGGAGATGGATTGACCATGATAATTCAAGAGTAGTTCCAGAAGAGCTGGGCGCCTGAAGGTGCCAAGCTCTTCTGGCACTACCCTTGAATTATCATGGTCAATCCATGTCCTGCAATAGGTATGTAGCAGGGACGGATCAGTTACTTCGGGGTGGTGGGTCGGTGGGTGGGTGGGTGGAGTTCCAACTTTTTGTTTGGAACCTTCAACCTGACACAAAAGGCCTCCCCGTCGCTAGAGCTTCTTCCTGTGGTCCGGGGGGGTGGGGGTGGGGGTGGGGGGTGGGCGGTGTTTGGGTGGGGGTGAGGGTCTGGAACCCTTAGAATCTCCCTCCAAGATCCGCCCCTGTGCAGTAGTCATCAGCTAACACCTCCAATATTCGACCGTGGGGTTATATGGGTTAGATCCATTCCTCGAACTCTGATTCTTTCCGCCTTCACGCTGCTGTGTCCGTTCCGTCTTTACGTGACGGCAATTTTTGTGTGTGCAGAGTGTTCAAGTATTTCTTATGCCAGAATCAATTATCTGGAACATGCCCAATGCCTGAGCTAAATCAGACCTTCATGTTCAACTGTCCCCAGAAGAACATAATTTAGCAGGATGACCACAAGGTTCATCAGTGTAAACTATCTGTGCCCTCGATGTGTTTTCTGTACTGAGGTCTCTGTTAACTCATACGACACCCACCCGTACTCCACAGAAAAAATATGGATCCACCAAGATAGTTCAAGGGTGTTGCCAAAATAGCTTGGCGCCTAAAGGCGCCAAGCTATTCTGGCAACACCCTTGATATATCGTAGTCGTTTTGTCTCCTGAACTGTAACCCAAAATTTGGGGATTTCTACCGTTAGAGGCAATGAGTTCACACCATAAAATGTAACTGCCTGTTCCCTGTCCGGTAGGGTGTCCTGACTGTATGACTGCTGGTATAACCCTCTCAGCTCTGACACCCCACCCGGGGTGGGGGGGTCGGTGGGTGGGTGGGTGTAGTTCCAATTTTCTGTATGACTGCTGGTATAACCCTCTCAGCTCTGACACCCCACCCGCCGTGAGATGGCCTTAGCTGCCTGCTCGTCGTTAAACCCAAATAACTAACTAATCTGACACCCCACAGCGGGAGATTGGTGGACCAGGATAGTTCAAGGGTACTGACAGATTAACTTTCGTAGGATCCAAGCTAAGCAGACAGAACCCTTCAACCACAATAGTCCATTTATCTTTACGCAACTTTGCCGACAATTTGGCAAAAGCCAGTATGCCCATGTTTGACAATAGTGAGATTTTCATTGTTATTTAATGAAAATCTCCCTTTAAAAAAAAAAAAAAAAAAAAAAAAAAAAGAAAGAAAATTTTTCTTTTGCCATAAAGCTGTATAACTATAGTACTAAGACGTCAGGGGACACCACCCAGATTTGGGACACTTAATGTTATTGGTGAATGTGTTTTGCAGCAAGTTAATGTTCCTCCCGCTATTGCCACGGTTCGTCATGGTCGCCAGCCGTCTGGATTCAGCTTCCACGCCAACCGTGGCGAGAACGTCGAGCTGAGCGACAACCAGCAGACTGCCGAAAGGGTGCGGGGGGACTGGCGCGGTATAGTCCTGTCCATTGACCCCATGGTAGTCAACGCCCTGTATGAGGTGGGTCCACGTCAGGAATGTGTTTAATCCTTTGCGTGTCGGTAGCAGTTTTTGTCGCGGTAATTCCTGTAGGAATTTCATGATCTTCAGTAGAATATATCTCTTACTGATTTCGCAAGATTTTAAACCTGTTTTATCATATAGTTATGAGCTAGTTATCACATTTTATGCTGCAGAGATCTGAAAACTACGGTGTGTGTCAAAGTTGCACATCGCTGGTCGTAACATGTTTTTGTCTGTGCCGGCTCTAATTCACTCGATTCAGAGAGGTAGTGTTTCTGCTGCGAGGGTGCATTTGTCGTTTCCAACGGAGCTTTAAGTAGACCTCGATGAGTGAGATGTGAAATTGACTCCAGTGCAGAAAGTGGGTACAAATACCAATGTTCTGTTTCAATGATGGAAGACGGTGCGTATTTCCGAGGGGTAAAGGGTCAAAGGTCAAACTAGCACCGTGGACTCGCTTTTCGAGCGCGACACGCACGCCCTCTGTGCACTACGCACGATCGTTACTAGTACAATACAGGTCGAGCGGAGCCCGCATTGTGATTTTGAGAGCATATAGCAAGTATGGAAGGTTTATTCTACTTTCTCGTGAAAACAGGTTAGGGTGGACCGAGGTAGAGCAGGGATGGGACAAGCAGTGTGTTTGTGCCAGCCGCTAGTGTCGGTACCATGTGTGGCCAGGTTAGCTCATTCGAGACGAACTGTATCCGGATACGCGGCTTCAGCCGTGTATTCGGATGCAGTTCGTCTCGAATAAGTTAGGGTTGAGCAGACAGACCAGGGTGGATCAGCATTGTCGGTAGTGTGTGTGGGCAGGTTACGTTGGAGCAGATAGAGCAGAAATGGCGGGACACCTCCTTCCTGACCGGCGTGACAAACCAGGACCCAGCCTCTCTCGTGCTGCCTAAGTATGCCGGGGACTGGGACAGTGCAATCGTCATCCAGTACGACAGTGTCAGAACATACGGCCTTCAGGTACTTGACTTGTGTGCAGTATTGTGTTAACAGTGTGTGTGTGTGTGTGTGTGTGTGTGTGTGTGTGTGTGTGTGTGTGTGTGTGTGTGTGCGTGTGTGTGTTTGTGCGTGCGTGCGTGCGTGCGTATGTACGCGCGTAGGGTTTGTGTGATAAATACCTGATTCGCCAGTTTTATATCAAAGCGTTTTTCGTGCAGAATGTCACCTAAGGCATTATTATTATAATTATTATTATTAGTGTTGTTGTTGTGTGTTATTATTATTGTTATAATAATAACAATATATACTACTACTACTACTACTACTACTACTACTACTACTACTACTACTACTACTATTACTACCACTACTACTACTACTACTACTAATTATTATTATTATTATTATCGACTAATGTTTCCATTAAACCGTTCAGTCTTAGCCGACACAGGCTGTGTTTCTGCAGTCTTTCTTTTGAGGAGAGTTCATAAACTTCAAATGTTGCATTGACCATCTGTCACTGTAGGTACAGAGCGCTGTCGGCCGTAGGCTGGCGGACCTCCCTGCTGGTGCCCGAATCGGGTTGTTGGTGGACCCTGCCGGTTGTCTCCACGTGTATCGGGACGGTCAATCTCAGGGGGTGGCTGCCACCAACATAACCCACCCCGTGTACGCCTTCTTTGAGGTTAGGAGGCGGTATAAAAAGGTACAGTGCTTCTTCGGTGTTCCGCTGGTACCAGGGCCGGATCCGGGGGAGGGGGGCCGGAGGGGGGCAGGGGGAGGGGGAGGGGGGCGGAGGGGGGGGGAGGGACCATGGCCCCCCCTTCCCCCATAATAACTACAACATAACTACTGCAACTCTCTCCTTTCCGGCCTTCCTCACTCCACCACTCTCACTCTCCAGCGCGTCCAGAACAATGCTGCCCGCCTCGTCCTCAGAAAGAAAAAATCCGACCACATCACTCCCCTGCTCAAGCTCCTTCACTGGCTCCCCATCCCCCAACGCATCCAATACAAGATTCTGTCTCTCTGCTACAAATCCCTGAACAACTACGCTCCTGCCTATCTCTCCAACTTACTTCACCCCTACACTCCTCCCCGCTCCCTCCGCTCCGCCTCCGACCCTCTCCGCCTCCTCATCCCCCGCACCAAACTCAGCACTTTTGGCCCCAGCTCCTTCTCAGTATACGGTCCATCCACCTGGAACACTCTCCCACTCTCTCTCCGTCAGAAACACTCGCTCTCCTCCTTCCAGTCCGCCCTCAAAACTCACCTCTTTCAACAGTTCTAGCACTATATCACCACACTCCTCACCCCAAGCTGACCGTCGTAATGTATTTTCACTATTTGTGTTACGTGAGTCATTGTCTAAAGCGTGCGCATGCGTGTGCGAGTTGTGAGTGCGCGCTTAGAGTTATAATTATTATAAGATAAGCGCATTATAAATACCGTAATTATTATTAACACTGAAGGATGATCTTTGCTCACCTTGGTGAAAAAACAAAATAAAGCCACACTGAAAACAGTCAAAAATCTGCTTTAGGTGTCTGTTTCAGGTGGTTAATTTCTCCAAACATTTTTTGGAAACCCCCCCCCCCCCCAAACATGTAAGTGATCCGGCCCTGGGTACTATCCCAGTGAACAGAGGTTCTCGGACCGACGACGGCCTGAGTAGGCCCACGCACGGCTGTGCGCGGACCCGCTGCGGCCTTCGTGGGTCCGAAGACGTTTTGCTACTGTGGGGTTACTCCGGCCGGGGCCTTAGTCGTTACTTTTGGTCTCTGGAACCTTAGTATGCGCTTGGTCTAAGAGCTAACTGCCAAACTGGGCAGACGATTGGATATCCCGAGCTATAGTGTTCCTCTTTTCACAATGAAAGTGGACACTATAGCAAAACAAGACACCTCTCACTTGAGTCAGTGTGCATTAAAGCGATCTACGACTCCAGGGCGGGTTTGATTGTCGACGTATGCCGATACAACAGTTTTTGAATGATGGCTTGCTTCAACTTTTCTAACCTTCCTTTTACAATCCTTCTGAGCACGCACTCATAAGGGAGATTTTCTATTACCCCTTGTGCCTATCGGTGGAACTCTTCAATATACAAAGGAGAAGAAGAGCAGGAAAACATTTCATTTCACGACATTCAAACTTCATGATTTAACTCATTCTACCCCAAGACCGAAATCTCCAAATTTCACCGTTGTCCTCTGAAGACTGCAGTGCAGCGCAGGACACAGATCGACCATGATAGTTCAAGGGTGATGCCAGAATAGCTTGGCGCCCATAGGCGCCAAGCTATTCTGGCATCACCCTTGAACTATCATGGTCGATTGATATCTTGCTGTGGTGTGTCTGGGGTAGAATGAGTTAACTAGTCTTTTTGTCCAGCATTATTCAAAGACAATACGAGAAACAAATTCACTGAGAAAACATTGTGAACTATGAACCCTTTCTTGTCTGGAGCTGGTCCTTTTAAGTACACACAGCAACCAAAACATCTTGCATAGGTTTTCACCCCTTCACTGATGGAACACACACACAAATAACCCAGTTGCAAGAGGCTCAGATCCTAATGGGCCCCCGCGTACGCGGGGGGCCCATTAGGATCTGTGCCTCTTGCTGGTTCCATTTGAGTTCCTGTTTTATATGAGGAGGTGATGATTTGACTGTTAATGTGTAATGGTTTTAGAAAAAAATTGTCACTGGTTCCATTTGAGTTCCTGTTTTATATGAGGAGGTGATGATTTGACTGTTAATGTGTAATGGTTTTAGAAAAAAATTGTCACTGGTTGTGGCAGTGTAGAGAGAGTCGAACATTCTACACAGGCTCTCTCACGGCGGAACAGAATTTTCATTGTTAGATTACAAAAATCGTGTTTGTTTGTGTAATCGTCAGAACTCTCTTTTTTTCTGCCAATTTGAAAGCCTGGTTTAGCACAGAGCTTAAATAATAATGTGTTTCAGCGTGATTGTGAACACTGTTTTTCCCTGTGTAGTTTGCCGGTTTTGGGGTTACAAAAACCGTGGATCTATTTCAGTTCCTGACATGACGTACACTGTTACAAAATACAAGAGATTGCAGCAGTATAACCATGACAAATTATTTTTTTCTGTCTGTAGGTGAAAGCGCTGCCGCTTACCTTCAGAAACTAGGAAAATCTACCATCACACACTATGGATGTGTGGGACCAGTTTCCAGATCAGCCAAGGACCAGCCAAACACGTCACTGAGCAATCGGCGTGAAGTTTGTGTCGAACCGACAAAATTGTTCTTAGCAGTTATTGCGGATTATCAAAAGTAACTTGCTGCTTCTATTGGGCTGACAGTTAAACGTGTCATATTTTCAACATTTGGTCGGTTTGCTTCAAGTCTTTGTGTGAAATAGTCAGTGTCGGATCATCAGTTTGCTGAACAGAACAAGGCGCATTTTCACCGCTTTTGCAGTTTTTGTGCCGGAAGCACTAAATAAGTAGCCCCAGTAAGCAAAGTGTCCTCGGGCTGACGTCGGTCGCAATCGGCCCGCGCACAGTTGTGCGCGGGCCTACTAAGGCCGAAACCGACCCGATGACTTTTTGCTTAATGGGGCAATGTGAGGCGCGGTACGCGCACAGCGTAGATCTTATGTAATCCAGTGGACACAGTGCAGTTGTTTGTATTCTGTGATCCAGCGGACACAGTGCAGCTGTTTGCATTCTGTAATCCAGCGGACACAGTGTAGTTCAGTCTGCATTCCGTACTCCAGCGGACACAGTTCTCTTTTGTAAAAGCCCACAAACAGCATATCAGTCAGGCCATGCACTGCTAGTGAGCTGTTTTAGTAACATAATTTATCTTGTTACATTCTAAAGATGCCACATTTTCTTTCTGCTTTCATTTACATGTGTTCGTTACATTTCCTTTCTGCTTTCATTTCCATTCGTTGCATCTACTTTCGGCCTTCAAATAATGCCTGTATCCTCCATAAATATTGCCATGATGCTGATTCATATCTGTTGATTGCTCAGTTATGTAGGATTCAGATAAGTATTTTTTTGTGTGGACGTTAACATTTGTAATCCGTTGTTTGAAAGCGACCATGAATGAAATCTCTTAAACGTAACAGATTGAGCCATAGGTAACCAGTCCGCTCGACAAACATCGACACAACAAAGTCCAGCAAGAGGCAAAAAAAAAAGAGTCAATCTATTTCGGCACCACTCTTGAATTATCATGGTCCATCTCAGTCTTTGTATAGCTGTAGTGCGTCAAGGCGTAGTGATGTGAGGAATATATTGCTTGTCTTTCCGTGTCTAATATATTCCACATTATTTGTGTACCCCAATAATTACATTACGCATGTCTTCAATGAATATCCGCTGGAATTTGTTCTTGTATCGTCTCATTTATATTAGGCAAAGGTCAGATCGTGTCGTGGTATTATTTTATATGGTATTGTGAAAGCTGAATAATTTTAGTTTGTGATCAATAGTATTTATGCCGTATATTCCGTGTGTGCCGTATTACTATTATAATAATAAGTACCCACTCCACAAAGTTGTCCCTTCTTTGACACATGTTATGATATATTGTATATATAAAAACATTCTTTTGAAACTTTCTTCCCAAAACCAAAAGGTACAATCTGAATACTGACATTTCTCAAAAGGAAAACGCAGAATATGCTCATACTGACAATTCACAATCTCCTTATATCCAGAGGAAATGAAATACATCTTAGTGTGTACGTACTTTCGAAGTTTCTTTCCCCTACACACACGAACGGAGAACAGACAGCAGCAAACATGCGAAGGGAATCGCTGCACTAACATTCCCTCACGACAGCGATAACCTTAGAAAGAACTAAACAGACAAACCTGATGACATTTTCATTCATTTTATCCTGACAGCTATGACCAGAATTTACTCCATTTTATGTACTATTAATATGTAAAGCACTGATACTCAGACGAAATCTCCGCACTGATTAGACAGTTCGATACGCAGTCGCCTGCCAGTGTGTACCCCGGTAGCAAAACGTCTACGGGCCCACGGCGGCCGCAGTGTGCCCGCGCACATTTGTGCGCGGGCCCACTGCGGCCGCCGTGGGCCCGAGGAACTTTGCTTATTTATTTTTTAGTCGAAAGAACTGAAGAGTCGAGGCGAAGGTAGAGTTTTGTTTTGGGCTCGTACATAAATTGTATGGAGCCAAATTTTGCTAATGCCTCTGACATTTTGATTCAAGTCTTGTAATCACATTTGCTGCCGGTTAACTGCACTGCATCAGGCAAGATTTGGCTCGGTACTGTTTAATAAAATGTGTCCGTGCATCGCGTAGATTTTGTTTCTGTGGTATCACGGCGTCCTCTCGTGATTGTGCACCTTGGTTCAGATGTGATCAGTTCAAGGTAGTGCCAGATTAGAATTACATCTGCCACGATTGGCCCGGATCATGATCGATCCATCTGTGTTGCACCATCTCGGTTAAATGAAAATAATGCAAGATAAATAAAGATGTGTTTTAATTGTAAACTGACATTCACTTCTCGGTGTGTGTCTGTGTGTGTGTGTGTGTGTGTGTGTGTGTGTGTGTGCGTGCGTGCGTGCGTGCGTGTGTGGCGTGCGTGCATGCGTGCGTGCGTGCGTGTTGTGTTCACACCGGGACACGGCAACAAATAAATTATTTAGTCACGATCGAAAATTAGAAGGATGTCGTAGGCTGATAGAACACCCACGCCTTCGCACCCCCTCCCCAACAAGTTACCGACCCTATCACGTGATCGCGGCGTGACGTGCCGTGCCCAAACCTGTGCCGTGGATGTCTGTCAGCGATCGTGCCGTGTGTCTGTCGGTGCTTTCACCACTGTTCTGCGACCGACTGAGGCCGCATAGATCATAGTAATTAGCCCCGGCAACTGCGGGACCTCGTTAGGATCTATACCTCGCGCAGTTTGGTGACGTTCACTTTTTCTCGACAGTGAAGGGGTTAACTCTGCCTAGTTGTTACACCTTAAAGTGTAAATATGTCCAGTAAGCAATAGTCCTCGGGCCCACGACAGTCGCAGTGGGCCCGCGCACGGCTGTGCGCGGGCCCTCTGCGACCGTCGTGGGCCCCCATTGCGTTTTGCAGTTAGCGTTTTGCTACACAAAAACGCTGGGTACATTTTTACTAAGAATGCTTTAGTACAAATGTACACAGCGCTTGTTTAGTACAAATGTACCCATCGTTTTTGTATCAATTTAGTTTGACACTCATCTCATCTACAGCTGAAAAAGAAACCGAAACTACCTGTCTACGCATAAGCACGAGACGATGGTGGCCTAATGGTTCTCCTTCTCACACGGATAAAAATACCACTACCCGCGATAAGAGGTGATCAATTTCTCAATGATCATACCGTGACTATGTTTTTTTTACCGTCGAACAGAAACCGAAACTACCGCTGTTTATCAGAAAGGACCCTGCAATGTGCACAGATTTCATATTAGCAGTTTTGGTCCTGACACGGTCCTCCACGTTAGTGCGGGTCTTTGCACCTGAAGTTCTTCAGCGAAAGCTTTACAACGCTCTGCTTCCATACAACCAGAACCAGCTTAACCCCCTCGGTGCCAGGGATCACGAATTTGGCGTGACAAAGTGCTGCCTGCAGACCCGACATTCGCTGAGGAAACAGATGTAAATGGGATTAAGTTTGGTTGGTTGTACATTGCTTAACGTCCCAACAGCAACTAGACTTTATCAGGACGTGCCTGCATTGTTTGTGAACAAAAAAAACAAACACATCAGAATATTGAATATATGTCGCCAGCCGGTCTAATACACACTAAATAAACATAAGACCATTAACAACACAAATCCAATATCAAGAGCTAGCGCAGACAGTAGGGGGAGTTTAAAAAAGGAAAATACAGGTGAATAGACCAAGCGTAGACAGAAACACGTGCCCCAGAATAGAGGGGAAATCCCCTGTGGGGCTGACCAGAGACCCTGGGAACTAAAAGGTAGTTAACCCCACCCAAATCCCCCAGGGCAGACCCGGGTGGGGTGTAAATGGGATTAAAATTAGGCGTCAAGAACAAAGGATTAAACAAGAGACATAAATCTTCATGAGCCCCCGCGACTGCGGGGGCTCATGAGGATTTATGTCTCTTGCCGCTGGGGTATAGCGTTCGCTTTGTCTCGGCAAGTTAAGGGGTTAACTGAAGGTGCGTTATTACTTGCGTACACCTGTAGTAGATACAGCGTGACGCTCGCATGTTTGGTCACTGACAGTGCCGTTTTTAATGTTGCCCGACTACTGTTTCAAAACAAAAAAAAAGCCTGGTATTGCACGACTTAACAGGAGGTCCATCCAAATTCCAACAAAGAAAGAAATAAGCTTAGAAAGGAACATTGTCCTTGTTATTGTTGTTATTCTTCTTAATTTTTTTGGGGTGCATAATTGATCACACGTTATTACGTAACACATTACAAACAGCGAACGGAAAATCAACGCACGTGGGATTCTAGGCTGTTTGGCTCATCAATATTTTTAGGCTGAACGAAGGCTAAAAACAGAAACGGAAACTACAGCGTCCCTCACAAATGTCTTGTTATTCATACTAGCAGATTTGTGTTGTCTCGATCCGCGCCATTACTGTGGGGCTTCGTGAAGGGATTGGAGACTTCATAGCCTTCTTCTGTCCAGTCCGCAGCTGAACATTACCAACTCCCTGTGGTAATTAACTTCTTCCCTGCCACAGTACGTACATTGTTGTTTCTGTAATCTTTGTATATTCAACGACCAAAATCCAAAACCGTCCAGGAAGCAAGGATACAAATTGGTCTCAGCAAGAGACATAGATCCTCATGAGCCCCCGCAGTCGCGGGGGCTCATGAGGATCTATGTCTCTTGCAGTTGCATCGTGTTCACTTTTGAGTGAGTGATTCATTCATTCATTCATTCATTCATTCATGCATTCATTCATTTGTTTATTTATTTATGTATTTGAAGTGAGCGTGCCTGCATCGCACCACCAGCTTTGTCCGAACCATGGCGTCCAGTTCCATTTCCACTTCCACTCCCACCAGACTGGAGTGTAACATCTGTTTCGACCTGTTCAAGACACCGAAGATCCTGCCGTGTTTCCACACATTTTGTCTGCCGTGCCTAGAACAGCTTGTTACGCACGCACCCTCTGGGGCCTCGCGGATGCTCAGGTGCCCTACTTGTCGCAAAGAAAGTCCTTTGCCAGACAGAGGCGTGGCCGGCTTCCAGGAGAACTTCTACATCACTGAAGAGTTGGAGGCGCGCAGAGCTCGCGACAGGAATCAGCAGGTTAGCGCCAGCAGAGGTAGTAGTGAGTTTTCGTTTACGCCGCCAACGAATCGCAAAAACGAACGGAAGCGAACTCAAAGCGGATAATCAGCTTGGGCCATAAGCACAGACAACACTCCAAACATCTCTAAGAGGCATAGATCTATGCCTCTTGGAGATGTTTGGAGTGTTGTCTGTGCTTGTGGTAAAAGGTCGTTATCCGCCGTGAGTTTGTTCTCGTTCCTTGTTGGGAGTCGTTCGGCGTAAACCTAATCTCACTAATAAATGTCCACTCCCAGTCCACTTCGGGGGATTAAAAAAAAATCTCAGTTGGAGTTGTTCAGGATGCAATTTCGCACAGTACGCCAGAAATTATCGAAATCAGCCTGTAAATGTAAGTATAGAACCATTTATACATGTAAGGCAGCAATTCTAGAAACTTTAGTGACATGCTGGGGTTGGGGTGATGCCGGCAAAGGGTGTCGCTGACTACTTGCAAAATAGTATTTTCAGGATTACATATTCATATTCATAAATCAACGTCTTGGCTGACTGACTATCCAACCTGCTCTGATGTTGCCGGACATCCGTACTTACGCCTGTCACCCCTCCCAGGATATAGGCCTTCGACGAGAGACCTCCAGCGACTCCTGTCCTGTGCTTCTCCTTCGATTTTACTCCGGGTTGTTCCCAGTCTCTTGATGTCTGTTTGGAGGTCTAGACACCAGGTGTTTCTCGGCCTGCCTCTTTTCCTCTTTCCCTGGGGGTTCCATGACAATGCCTGCCTAGTGATACTGGAAACTGGCTTTCTCAGACCAATTCATCCCCATCTTCTTCGTCCAATTTCATTCTCAGCTGTTATCTGCTCTGTTCTCTCCCAGAGTCTGACGTTGCTGATCTTCTCTGGCCAGTGGATTTTCAAGATTCTTCTAAGGCAACTGTTTATGAAGATCTGTACTCTGTTGACTGTGGTTTTTGTCAACCTCCAAGTCTCTGCTCCATATAGGAGAACTGCTTGGAGTTGAAAATCCGGGCTTTGGTGTGTTGTGACAGCTCTCTGGAACTCCAAACTTTTTTCAGCTGGAGAAAGGCTGCTCTGGCTTTACCGATTAGTGCTCTGACATCTGCATCAGTGCCGCCTTTTTTGTCGATGATGCTCCCGAGATAGGTAAAGGACTCCACCTCTTCCAACGGTTGCCAGCAAGCAAGACTGGTTCTTCCCTGGTTGCGTTCAGCCTCATTGTCTTTGTTTTCTGGTTGTGTATGGTGAGGCCCACTTGGGACGAAATGTCAGCAAGCCTCGCGGTCTTGTCCTGCATTTGTTGATGAGTGTGGGAGAGTAAAGCCAAGTCGTCTGCAAAATCGAGGTCGTCAAGCTGTGTCCACAGTGTCCACTGTATTCCGCTTCTTCTCTGCTCTGTGGTGCTCTTCATGACCCAGTCTATGGCGCGGCCAGTAGGAAGAGGAACGGAGACAGCAAACACCCCTGCCTGTCGCCGGTTTTGACCTGGAGCTCCCTGGTGAACTGCCCTTCATGGATCACGCGACATGTCATGCCATCGTAGCTGCTCTTGATCAGGCAGACGAGTTTTGTGGGTACACCGTAGTGTCGTAGGAGTTTCCACAAAGTCTCTCGGTCCACGCTGTCAAATGCTTTCTCGTAATCCACAAAGTTGACGTACAGCGGGGAGCTCCACTCCAGAGACTGCTCCACGATGATGCGGAGAGTGGCAATCTGGTCTGTACATGATCGGTTTTTCCTGAATCCTGCTTGCTGGTCTCTCAGCTGGGGGTCGACGGAGCTCTTCATTCTCTCCAGGATGATCCTGTTGAAGACCTTTCCTGGTATTGACAGCAAGGTGATTCCTCTGTTGTTGGAACACTTGCTGAGGTCGCCTTTCTTGAGAAGCTTGATTAGGTACCCTCTTTCCAGTCAGCCGGCATCACCTCCTCTTCCCAGATCTTTCCAAACAGTGGGTACAGCATCTCTACTGTTGTTTCTAGGTCTGCTTTCAGAGCCTCCGCTGGGATTCCATCTAGCCCTGCTGCTTTGCCGTTCTTCAAAAATGCCACTGCTCTTCTGATCTCTTCCCGGCTGGGTCTGTCACAGCTGATGGGTAGGTCAGTCTCTGCTGGCTGGATGTCTGGGGGGTCGGGTGGGGTGGGTCTGTTCAGTAACTCTTCAAAATACTCAGCCCATCTGTCGAGCTGGTCTGCTCTGTCTGCAATAGGCTTGCCTTCTTTGTCTTTTTCTGGTCTTTCTGTATGGCCATACTTGCCAGACAATCTTCTGGTAATGTCGTAGAGCTGTTTCATGTTGCCGCTGCCTGCTGCCTTTTCTGCCTCTGCTGCTAGGCCGTCTGTGTAGGCTCTCTTGTCTGCCCTGATACTCCTCTTCACCTCGCGGTTGGCTTCCGAGTAATCCTCATGTGCCCTTGCTTTGGCTGCTCTCGTGCGACTGCTGTTGAACTGTTTCTTGAACCCCACAGTGTCTTTGCAGGTTGAGTTCAGTGCCTCTCTAACTGCCTTCCACTGCTGCTCTGTGGTGACCGCCTCCTCTTCATTTACTAGCTCCTGTAGCGCTTGAAACCGGTTGGACAGCACCAGTTTGAACTCTTCTCTCACTCCAGTCTCTCTCAGGAGGCCTACATTATAGCGCTGTCTTCTTGTTGTCCCTGTGCTGCTTTTCTTTAACTTGAGCTTTATTCTTAAGATAAGCAGATGATGGTCTGAGGCGACATCTGCTCCCCTTCTCACTCGAACTTCTTGAAGGGATCTTCTAAATTTCTTGCTAATGCAGATATGGTCTATTTGGTTCTCTGTAGTATGGTCAGGTGAGACACACGTTGCTTTGTGTATTCTTCTGTGTGGGAAGATGGTGCCTCCAATGACAAGTCTGTTTAAAGCACAACAGTCTACGAACCTCTCCCCATTCTCACTCATCTCCCCTAGTCCCTGTCTCCCCATCACCTCTTCGTATCCGGTGTTGTCCTCCCCTATTTTGGCATTAAAATCGCCCATGATGATGGTGATGTCTCGCTCCGCACATTTGTCCACAGCACTCTGGAGTCGGTCGTAGAACTCTTGTTTCTCTTCCTCGTCACTGTCATTAGTGGGCGCATAACACTGGATGACGTTCAGCTTGATCTTTTTCCTGGTTCTAAAGGCTGCTGTGATAATTCTTGGCCCAAGAGGTTCCCAGCCCATCAGCACTCTCTGTGCCACTGGTGACAGCATGGATGCTACACCTTCTGTATGGGGGGCATTCTCCTCTTCATGACCAGAATACAGAATCATCTCCTAACTTAACAGCCTTTTCTGGCCAGACTGCGTCCATCTCGCTTCACTGATACCTAGCAGGGAAAGGTTGTACTTTTGCATTTCCGCTGCTATCTGGGCGGCCTTGCCGCTCTGGTACATGGTTTTGACATTCCATGTGCCCATGATTGTGTCCCTGGATAGAGAGAGGCGGCTCGGTCCTGTGGCTTCCGAAGACTTCCGGCTTTCACCACACGACGTCATAAATCTTCTGGTAGAAGAACCTTCCTCCTCCAGGAAAGGAATTGCTGTTTGTCTATTCGTCGGCGTTTTTGTAGCTATTTATTTATTTGCAGGAAGCTACCCCCACGCCCAACCCCCTTAATAGGAGGACCAGGGGTTTTCTGTCGGGGTCTCCTTCCCTTAGACCATGTTGGTTCACGGCACCTTATTTCATTCGGTGCACCCCTCTCGCGAGGGACCCCCTATCCACCACCTAGGGGACGCGCCTCAACGCCATATGGTCCCAGCGCGAGGCCGGACATACGTGTCTCGGTATTAAAACAGAGGGATCGGTTAGCATCTGGAAAGACAGACATCCTATTTTTACTGAGCACAGACGGCTTCAGTGTGATACAAAAGACTTCGTATGGTATTGTGCGGACAGCCTTAACCCCCCCCCCCTCCACACCCATCCCCTTTTCCTCACCCCCTGCCCCTACCCCCATCCCCAGAGCGCTTGTCGTATCTAGCCTTTGTGTATGTCCAGGTCCAGGGATCCCGGGGCATATATATTTCAGATGTAAACCACCTTATGTGCAAAAACCAAACCAATAGAAATAATGAAATAAGTACAATTTTGTGATTCTACGTCTTCGTCTGTTCTATACCTATCGTCCGAAAGGTTCCGGGTTCGAATCCAGCTGGGGTCAAAATTGTTCAGAACCTATTCGGTGCCCCGTCTTTAAAATCACTTTCGTGGTGGACAAAAGACGTTAAGCTCTAAACGTTTAACCCCCCCCCCCCCAATAAAACGGCAAGATTGGTATTTAATCGTCACTCCAGTAGCAAAACGTCTTCGGGCCAACGTCGGTCGCGGTGGGCTTCGCACGACCATGCGCGGGCCCACTGCGGCCGTCGTGGGCACCAGGACCTTTGTATACTGGGCAGGGGACACCACCCAGATTTGGGACACTCAGCGCTATCGGTGAATGTGTTTTGCAGCAAGGTAATGTACCTCCCGTTAGTGCCACGGTTCGTCAATGTCGTCAGCCGTCTGGGTTCAGCTTCCACGCCAACCACGGCGAGAACGTTGAGCTGAGTGACAACCAGCAGACTGCCGAAAGGGTGCGGGGGGACTGGCGCGGTATAGTCCTGTCCATTGACCCCATGGTAGTCAACGCCCTGTATGAGGTGGGTCCATGTCAGGAACGTGTTAACCCTTTGAGTGTCAAAACCGCTACCGACACGCAAAGGCTTAACATGCCATCAGAGTAAGACCATCTGTGTGACAGTGTCTCAGGATTTTGTTGTAAATGTGCAGTATACTCGTTTGACGCTCATCAAACACACCCTCGTCCCCAGCACACACATCCGGATATATCTCACCAGTAATTGTGTATTTCTTGTCACCATTTGGCCGTCGGTAGCGCTTTTTGTCGCGATGATTCCTGCAGGAATTATCGCGCCGAAAAACGTAACCGACAACAAAAATGTTAAAATGTGTGTGGCTTTATTATGATCAGTAAATATAACCTTGGATCAACAGTGTGTCTGTGTGCCACTACATGTATTTAATTAGGTTGTGTAGCTGTACAAGTGTAGAGAAAAATCCCCAAGTTATTGATGACAGCCAAGTACACTGTGTAGATGTCAAATGCGTGCTGGTCTATGATTTCGGACACAACGGCTTATGGCCATACATTTCCAAAATCACAGACCAGCACACAAATATGGATCACCAGGGATGGATCAGCAGTGTGTTTGTGACAGCCACTGGTGTACTGTGTGTGAACAGGTTAGGGTGGAATAGATAGAGCAGGGATGGGACAAACAGTGTGTTTGTGCCAGCCACTAGTGTCGATGCCTTGAGTGGGCAGGTCAACGCAATCGAGACGAACTGCATCCGGACACGTGGCTTCAGTGCGGTATCCGGATGCAGTTCGTCTCGAATGATTTAGGGTGGAGTAGGGATGGGACAACAGTGTTGTTCTGACAGCCTCTAGTGTGGGTACCGTGTGAGGGCAGGTTTGCTCATTCGAGACGAACTGCATCCGGGCACGCGGCTTCAGCCGCGTATCCGGATGCAGTTCGTCTCGAATGAGTTAGGGTTGAGCAGACAGACCAGGGTGGATCAACAGTGTCAGTAATGTGTGTGGGCAGGTTACGTTGGAGCAGATAGAGCAGAAATGGCGGGACACCTCCTTCCTGACCGGCGTGACAAACCAGGACCCAGCGTCTCTCATGCTGCCTAAGTATGCTGGGGACTGGGACAGTGCTATCGTCATCCAGTACGACAGTATCAGATCTTACGGCCGTCAGGTACTTGACTTGTGTGCAGTATTTTGTTAACAGCGTGTGTGTGTGTGTGTGTGTGTGTGTGTGTGTGTGTGTGTGTGTGTGTGTGTGTGTGTGTGTGTGTGTGTGTGTGTGTGTGATAAATACCAGATTCGCCAGTTTTATTTTTTAAAATGTGTTTCCGTGCAGTATGTCATGTAGAAAATTATTATTATTATTATAGTTTTAATAATGTAATAATAATAATAATATTTATTATTATTATCGACTGTTTCGTTTAAGTGCCAATGCGAGTGTTATTTTTAAATAATTATTAAAAGTATAGGCTCCTTAAAATTATTATTACTATTATTACTATTATTATTATTAGACAATAGGTGCATTCCTCTGAGGAGAGTTCATAAACTTCTTGTTACCAAAATGTTACACCGACCATTCTGTGACTGTAGGTACATAGTAATGTCGGCCGTAGGCTGGCGGACCTCCCTGTTGGGGCCCGAATCGGGTTGTTGGTGGATGGTGCCGGCTGTCTCCACGTGTATCGGGACGGACAGTCTCTGGGGGTGGCTGTCACCAATATCACCCATCCCGTGTACGCCTTCTTTGAGGTTAGGAGGCGGTATAAAAAGGTACTGTACATTTTCGGTGTTCTGCTTGTACTAGCCCAGTGAGCATTGCCCCTTGGGCCGATGACGGCCTCCCGCTGCGACCGACATGGGCCCGAAGACGTTTTGCTACTTTGGGATAACCCCGGCCGGGGCCTTAGTCGTTACTTTTTGGTCTCTGGAACCTTATTGCGCTCGGTCTAGGAGTTAAGTGCCAAACTGGGGAGGCGATTTGATATCACGAGCTATAGTGTTCCTCTTTTCACAATGAAGGTGGACATTATAGCTAAACTAGGCACCTGTCACTTGAGTGAGTGTGCATTAAAGCGATCTGCTCCAGAGCGGATTTGATTGTTGAAGTATGCCGATGCAACAGATTTTGAATGATGGCTTGCTTCAACTTTTCTAACCTTCCTTTTACAATCCTTGTGAGCACGCACACATAAGGAAGATTTGCTATTACCCCTTGTGCCTATCGTTGGAACTCTTTAATATACAAAGGAGAAGAAGAGCAGGAAAACATTTCATTTCACGGCATTCAAACTTCATGATTTAACTCATTCTACCCCAAGACACCGAAATCTCCAAATTTCACCGTTGTCCTCTGAAGACTGCAGTGCAGCGCAGGACACAGATCGACCATGATAGTTCAAGGGTGATGCCAGAATAGCTTGGCGCCCATAGGCGCCAAGCTATTCTGGCATCACCCTTGAACTATCATGGTCGATTGATATCTTGCTGTGGTGTGTCTGGGGTAGAATGAGTTAAGTTAGGCTTTTTGTCCAGCATTATTTAAAGACAATACGAGAAAAAAATTCATAGACAAATTATTCTGAACTGTTAACCCTTTCTTGTCTGGAGCTGGTCCTTTTAAGTATACACAGCAACCCAAAACATCTTGCATAGGTTTTCACCCCTTCACTGCTGAAACACACACAAAAATGACCCAGCTGCAAGAGGCACAGATCCTAATGGCCCCCCGCGTACGCGGGGGCCCATTAGGATCTGTACCTCTTGCCGGTTCCATTTGAGTTCCTGTTTTATATGAGGAGGCGATGATCGGACTGTTAGTCTGTGATGGTTTTATGAACGGAAGTCTTGATTGTGGCAGCAAGGCCAGGGTATAACGCCTTACAGACGTACAGTATACACAAGCTGTCTCACGGCGGAGCAGCACCTTCATTGTTATATTATCAGAATTGTGTTTGTTTGTGTAATCGCCAGAACTTTCTTTTTTTTTTTGCCAATTTGGTGACCTGGTTTAGTAAAGAACTTAAGTAATAATTAAGTTTCAGTGTGATTATGAAAACTGTTTTTTCTTTGTGTAGTTTACCGGTTTGACGGTAACCAAAACCGTTCAAAAATCTTTTTTCTGTCATGAATTACGAGCACAAGAGATAGCTTCAGTGGCCCGTGACAAATCATTTTGTTTTGTCTGTAGGTGAAAGCGCTGCCGCTTACCTTCAGGAACTAGGAAGATCTACAAACACACACCTTGGACGTGTGGGACCATATAACAGATGCGCTTGTAACCAGCCAACACCTCACTGAGCAATCAACCGTGAACTTTGACCGTAAACCGACAAAGTTGTTCATAGCAGTTATTGCGGATTTATTGTTCTATACTTCAGTTAACTCATTCTCCCCCAGACCCACCACAGCAAGATAAGGATCGACCACGATAGTTCACGGGTGATGCCAGAATAGCGTGGCGCCTATGGGCGCCAAGCTATTCTGGCATCACCCGTGAACTATCATGGTCGATCTGTGTCCTGCACTGTAATGCAGTCTTCAGAAGACAACGGCAAAATTTGGGGATTTCGGTGTTGGGGTACAATGAGTTAAACGTGGCATATTTTCACCATTTGTTTTGGGTTGGTACGAGCCAAATGTTACTAACGCCTCTGACATTGATTCGAGTCTTGTAACCCATCTGCTGCCGCTTAACTGCACTGCATCAAGCAAGATTTGGCTCAGTATTGTGTCCGTACATCGCATATATTTTGTTTCTGTTGTATCACGGCCTCCTCTCGTGATTGTGCACCTTAGTTCAGATGTGATCAGTCCAAGGTAGTGCCAGATTAGAATTACATCTGCCATGAGTGGCCGGGATCATGATCAATCCATCTGTGTTGCACCATTTCGGTTAAATGAAAATAATGATAAGCCAATCAGCAGCCAACACGTCACTGAGCAATCGGCCGTGAACTTTGTATCGAACCGACAAAATTGTTCTTAGCCGAGTTATTGCGGATTATCAACGCTAAATGCAAGGTCCTCGGGCTGTCGTCGGTCGCAATCGGCACGCGCACAGTCGTGCGCGGACCGACTGCGGCTAAAGTCGGCCCGATCGCTTTTTGCTTACTGGGCTAGTGTGTGGCGCGGAACGCGCACAACGTAGATCTTCTGTAATTCAATGCACACAGTGTAGTTGTTTGTATTCTGTAATCCAGCGGACACAGAGCAGCTGTTTGCATTCTGTAATCCAGCAGACACAGTGTAGTTGTTTGCATTCTGTACTCCAGCGGACACAGTTCTCTTTTGTAAAAGCCCACAAACAACATATGTCAGCCCATTCACTTCTAGTGAGCTGTTTTAGTAGCATTTATCGTGTTACATTCTAAAGATGCCACATTGTTTCTGCTTTCATTTACATGGCATTTGGCTCAATACAATTTATGTACCAGCCCAAAACAAAACTTGACCTTCGCCTCGATCCTATTCAGTTTGCGGCTGCTTTAGACTGCCCAGTAAGCACCTTAGTTCAGATGTGATCAGTTCAAGGTAGTGCCAGATTAGAATTACATCTGCCACGAGTGGCCCGGATCATGATCGATCCATCTGTGTTGCAGCATTTCGATTAGATGAAAATAATGCAAGATAAATAAAGATTTGTTTTAATTGTACACTGACATTCACTTCTCGGTGTGCGTGTGCGTGTGCGTGTGCGTGTGCGTGTGTGTGTGCGTGTGTGTGTGTGTGTGCGTGTGTGTGTGTGTGTGTGTGTGTGTGTGTGTGTGTGTGTGTGTGTGTGTGTGTGTGTGCGTGTGCGTGTTGTGCTCACACCGGGACGAGCAACAAATACGTTCCTAAATACAAACAAGTTGCCAAAGTAAGTAAATATTGTGATATGTGTAAATAATAATAATAATAATAATAATAATAATAATAATAATAAAAATATAAATAGCATTATTATTGTCATTATATTGCAGCACATCACATAACTAGTCAATGCTATAATTTAAATCTCATTATAGTATTCCAGTTTTATAAAAAAAGAAAAAAAATTAGAAAATAAATAAAAAGAATACATAAAACTATGCGGGATTGTGAAAATTAGTGCTTCAGTGAAGAAGAAAAGATTGTTGACAGAACAACCGGGCCCTCCCCCCCCCCTTACACACACACACACACACACACACACACACACACACACACACACACACACACACACACACACAGAGCTGAGAGAGAGAGAGAGAGTTGAGATGAATCTTTTATTCAGTATAAAGCTACTATTGCAGGACATCACCTAACTAGTCAATGCTATAAGAGAGAGAGAGAGAGAGAGAGAGAGAGAGAGAGAGAGAGAGAGAGAGAGAGAGAGAGAGAGAGAGAGAGAGAGAGAGAGAGAGAAACGATGAAAAAACTGTTTCATTGAGTCAGTCGTTCAGTTTGTTTTTGGTGTGTGATACAAGGAAATCCACCTGGACACTGTGTGTGTGTGTGGGGTGGGGGTGGGGGGGGTGGGGTGGGGGAGGGTGTGGTGGGAGGGTGGGGGGGGGGGGACTGAGTCTTTGATTCTAACGATGAGATTTACGTCGTTTCAGAGACCGTTTAGCGGTAAAGTGCCGCATTACGTTTCCGCAACTCTTCACCCTCTGGGCCTTCGTGAATCCTGCAAGAGTTATTCGCTCGATCACATGACATGCGATAAGCGTCACGAGACCTGTCTGTATCGACCCTTTACAGCGCGGCTGTGGATGTCAGAGATGGTGTGTGCTGCAGTCTACTGTCCTACTGACACAGTCTCGCTGCAATTGTCTGCCACGCAGGTGAGGGCTGTCACACGGGACATCAACTTCTGTGACTCGGTTAATGATGGCTGCGGTGTCAGTGTTTCAACTCACGCAGTTTGTACAGGGAAGAACTACTTTCGATTTTGTACTGTTTATAGCTTTCTCGTACTCGGCAGACACTTTACGCAGATGTACTCGTGACGGTCGATTAACTGCGTGATTTTTGGCTGCCTTGTATGAACTTGAATAACTGACATGCAGCTCCGTCCTAGCACGTAAGGTCTCAGTCAGTTCGGACCGACGTCGGCACGGTTGTGCGCGGGCCCATTGCGGTCAGCGTCGGGCCAAGCGTCCTTTGCTGACTGGGCTTTACTAGCAACAGGCGGAGGGTTACGGCATATCATTCTGATCCGGGTTTGCTTCTCATTGTTTAATGTGCAATTCCGGCTTATCACTTCAGCCCACGGGAGACAATCAGTATAACTTAATGCATTATTGTACAATTTTGTTTACATCCCTTTAGACTGCGCGCGTACGAGTGTTTTTGTTTGTTTATATACGGAATGTTTAACATGACTTTCTAGTAGTAACACACTTGTATAAGAATGAGTAAACTTGAGTGTGTGTAATGGTCAGCCAGCGACAGCACTAAGCAGACAACTTTTCTGTGAAGAGTGTGAATAAAGTTAATGTGAACATATTCAAATAAATATGCACATTTATTTTTCTGCAGTTAAACAATTTTCAGACAGAAATGGTCAGCGAGTGACAGCGTTAACCCTGTTAGGCCCGGATCCCTACAGCTTGAGATGGCTTGACCGATGCTAATTGATGGGTAGTGCCAGATTAGCCTGGCGCCTTCAGGCGCCAAGCTAATCTGGCACTACCCTTCAATTATTTTGGTCAAGCCATCTCCTGCAGCTGGTACATAGTCGTTAGGCAACACCTCCAAAATTTGAGAAATGGGACCTTGGGCGTACACTTTTCGGTTTAGAAAAGCTGACGAAGGTTAATAAAGCCAATGTGAACATATTCAAAGAAGTATACAAATTTTGTCTGCAACGAAATAGTTTGGACAAAAATTGTGAACGTTTGTCTTCAAGTGACTCTACAGTGTAGGCGCCTGTGAATTATAAATTGTGCCTGCGAGACGCAAACAAACGTGTTCCACCTATCAATAGACGAGTGGCTGGTGCTTTTACGTCACCGTTACTGTCTGATTCTTCTCCAGAAGTCGAGGATTCTTACTACTGACATTTTTTTTCTGCAATGATTTTTTTTTTTGAAAACGTTGATGGGGTATAACGTTCGCTAACGAACTCATCGAATGTCATTCTCCGAACTAGCTATATTCAAAACGTTAAGTGAATATAACGAAAATTACGGACTCCATTGTGGGTCAACCGACTTTCTATAAACGGTCAGTTAACTCTTCCAAGAGACATCCAATTTCAGCAAAACAAACAGAGGCCTCATATGTGTCTCAGTTTTTTGGAACTGTTGTCGAAATAAATGTTTTCAAGAAGACAGAAAGGAGTTTGATTTACCACAGAATGGGTACTAGCACTCTAGGAATATGTAGGCGTACTCACAGACTGGACACGTCATGATGCCATTGGAAGGGCAATTTTTCATAAACACAACCGGGCGGATTTTGCTTGCACACTTTTTCATGATATTTTGCAACATAGCATTGTTAGTGACGTTTTGACTATGTTTCTATTATTGCGTCACTGTATCACATCACGTAATCCAGCAAAGACAGCACGTTCCGTTCCATTATTTTTTTGCGTCCTCGATGGCTTACGCTGGCTAAGCTGGTACACTACTACATTCATACATTCAGGATGAATGTATGAAATTGCGCAATACTGATTTTTCGTCGTGGCCCTGCCTCTAATATTTTTTAACTCATTGGAGACGCGCCAAAAACGGATACGCGGCGATTCGCCGCGTATCCGTATACGGCATGTCTCCAATGCGTTAAGCGTGTGAAACTCTAACACTGTACCAAATGTGATGCCTGAAACACGAAAATGAGCAACTCTGCAAGTTATCTGCTCCACTACTTGAGTTGAATAAACGATGGTATATTTTTAGGGCGTTTCCTCTCATGATGACTGTACGATATTTTTCAATAATAATGATGAACTTTCGTCAGTTTTCTGTTTAGCCCTGTGATCCTGCTGTAGCAGGGAAACAGCACACAAGATGGCAACAGCCATTGCCAAAGTGGATCGAAAAGAGACAGAATGTACCATATGTCATGAAGATTTTACGGATCCCAAAATCTTGCCGTGCACTCATCTCCTGTGTAGAGACTGCTTAGTGACATGGCTCAAATGCGACGAGGAAAACCAGTGCCCGTTGTGTCGCAGCACTATCGTGGATCCAGGGGAGCTTGGCTCTAAAAGTTGTGAAGACATCGCTGATGCCTTTCCCACAGACGTGGCCATGCTGGCGCTTGTGGAGAGCGTCCACATCCTGAATAAAGACCACGTCTGCAAAGTGTGCGAGGTCGTGATGGCCACAAATCTGTGCATTCACTGCGGAGACATGCTTTGTCAGTCGTGCACCAATGTCCACTCCAGGCTTTCGGGAACCCGCCACCACACAGTAGAGAGCTTGACCTCGCTGACCCCGGAACGTCTGTCTGCCAGTCGCCCCACCTCGTGTAGCGTCCATAGTGACAACCCGTCAGAACTGTTCTGTCCAACGCACGGCGTCTCTGTCTGCCTGCTGTGCGCCATGTCGGATCATCAGTCTTGCCAGAAGGAGAAGCTGGAGACGAAAGTGAAAGAGGCGTGTGCTGTGCTGGATCAACTTCTAGCGACGCTGACAGAAGGGGAAAAGGGGCTGGAGCGAGCCATCAGTCAGCTGGACCAACACCTGGCGGATATAGATAAGAACACGCAGGCAGCAATGGCGGATATCGACGCAGCCTACGACTGTATGGAGACTTCCCTGCAGGCGTGGCGCCGCCGTCTGAAGGAGCTCATCAAAGGAGCCAACGCTGAGGCCAAGGCCGCGGTGCATGGCGGAATGGCGGTACTGTTGGAGCGGCGCGGAAAACTGACGTCACACCGGCGGTTGACAGAACGGGTGAAGAAGACCACACCGCCCTCGAGTATGGATGAGATGTCAAGCAAGCTAAAGACACGAGTAGCGGGTCTTGACTACAGCACCACCCTACCGGAAGACGTGAAGAGAGTTAAGGTGAAGAAGTTGACACTGGACCCGCAGGCGCTGACTCGCATAGAGATGGAGCTGGGCAGTCTGGGACAGCTTACACCTGTTACACTCGTAACGCCTGCTGCACCTGGTACATCCGTTGCATCTGCTAGATTAGTTACACCCGTTACATCGGCTGCACCTGGTACACCCGTTACATCTGTTACACCTGGTACACCCGTTACGCCTGTTCAAACCAAAACACAGGTAACCGAAAGGCTTTATCAAAATCATCCGTAAAAATCATTCTTTAAAGTCATAATTTTCTCTGTGAGGAACAATTCCAGACGGAGTTTCTTGCCTGTTTTTTCTTTATTAATTTGTAAATTAATCTGCCAGCACAGCTCCAAAATATCAGGCAGATCAAGCCATACATATGTCGTAGCGTGTGTATGTGTGTGTGTGTGTGTGTGTGTGTGTGTGTGTGTGTGTGTGTGTGTGTGTGTCGGAACACTCGTGTTGTCCTTCGCTTAGATGTGTCAGTTCTACATTTGTGATCCCCAATTTTACTACGTATATTAGGCATGGCTACCTACAAGTATAATCATGTGGGACAAGTTCCATTGCTGTACTGACATGCAAACCAGGCCCTGAGCTAAATCGGTCATGTCTCACACTTCCTCGCAGGCTTGAATGTGCCTCAATGTGATTTTTTTTTTCGAAGGGGGGAGGGGGGGGGGGGGAGCGGGTTGCTACCATATCTGATAGCTGAAGTATACGTAATATACTGAGGAGCAAAAGAAATGCGACATGTTTGGAACCATGGGAAACACTTTAGTGTAGCGCTTCCGATGATTTCACCCCGATGGCCGCTCAATCGGAGATGGTGCAAACATAATAGTTAAAGGGATACTGACAGGCATCAAGCTAATCAAGCGCTTGAACTATCATGATCAGTCCGTATCCTGCATATTGTTCGACAGGGGGTACCCCCCTAATTAGAGACACTCGGCCTGCGATGTTAATGAGATAAATTACCAAAACGGTGTGGTACAACAAGATAAAGATGTATCTCTAGTTATTGCCATTACATGGTTTGTTGCAGCCGCCAGAGTTTTTTTTCCATGCCAGACACGGGATGAACATCGTGCTGAGCGACAACCGACAGACAGCGGAAAGGACAAAGGGTCACAAGCACGGCATAGTCCTGTCCAGTGATCCCATGGTAGCCAACGCCCTGTATGAGGTAGGCCTACGTCAGGAACATGTAATAATAATAATAATAATAATAATAATAATAATAATAATAATAATAATACATAGTATTTATATGGCGCATTTCTTATATTTATAATATAACTCAATGCGCAGGACATAGCCGCGAATTGAATCCAACAAGCACGCTCACGTGAATCACGCGCGTTCCCACACGCACTGTACATAAACACAGAACATTCACGTGGTGCTAAGGGCAAGCTCAAACAAGCTACTGAAATTTTGGAAATTTAAATCGCTTTTTATATTTTTGAAATTTGATTAAGTGGACTGAAATTAATACCGAATTCCTGGGGGAGGAAAGAGCCGGAGTACCCGGAGAAAGAACCCCCGACGGTCTGCGCGAATTAATGGTGACACTTACTAGAGAAGAAAAGTCCGACGCCGGAACCGGGTATTGAACCTCGCACCTCTTGCATTGGTGGCAGGCGCTTTTACCTCTGCGCCACGGACCGCCCCATGTGTAACAGTTCAGGTAGGAACATGTGTGTGCCAGTGTCCCAGAACCGATTTGTATGTAAAACAGTTGTGTTCGTGTGTCAGCCAAGTGAGGTGTAGCTGTATACATAGCCATACCCAGTGCGCGGTCAAACGGCGACCGACGTCGGCCCGACGGTCTTTTGCGCACTGGGTATGGACCAAAAGAATGTTTGTGACCACCATGATACTGTGTAGGTATATGGACATCCATCAGTGTGCTTTCTATACTGAGGAGCAAAAGAAATGCGACATTTTTGGAATCATCGGAATGATTCCAATAATGTCGCATTTTATTTGCTCGTCTACCAGTATATTGTGCACCTGAATAGATGACCATAGACGGATCACCAGAGTGTCTATCACAGCCATTATTTTGCATGCTGTTTCCTACACATTTAATTTAGTAATCTTATTCCGGTCCCAAATTAAGAGGTTAACCCTTTTCATGTCGGTAGCGGTTTTAGTCGCTTTGATTCCTGTAGGAATCATCGCGACTAACACCGATACCAGAAGTACCCACCGGAGAAAGAAACACGCTTAGAAAAAACGGTACAACACAATTTATTATTTCGGTAATACCTTGTCAAATAGCAAACAAACGAGACATTTTGCTACTACTTCAGATGCGAGGAATGCATCTGAGTAAGTAGCAATAATGTCTCTGTTTGTGTCTATTTGACAAGGTATTTACCGAATATAATAATTGTGTGACCGTTTTTCTAAGCGTGTTTTTCTCCGTGGGTATTCTTGCATTTCACGCTGGCAGTCACCTTTTGGTCGGATTGCTTAACACCGATCCAACCGCAAGCATAATGATTGAAGCTTGGAGTTTCTGTATTTATGCATTTTGGCATGCATTTTAATCCTTTTGAGACTTTTATTGGGCAGGTCCCTGCCGTTATTAAAGCAACCAAGCAAGATTAAAAAAGAAAAAAACAATGCTTCAAAAAGCACCTTACGGCTCGTTCCCAAAAGAATATGTCACCGTGGTCACGGTAATAACGCAGCGTTTATGACTGAAAACTTAGAGTGGAAGCTTAGCGTTCTCTAAATAAATTAACTGTATTTTATGGAGATACATATGCGTATACATTGTATAAATTTATAAATACATCTCCTGTGCCTTTAAAGCATGACAATGAGGTGGAACTTGGACACGCGGAGGTATTTTGATGTCAGTGGTACATTTGACCTCATCGATGTAATTAATATTTCCTATTTTGTTTAATGCAACGTGGTTTCGGAGGCTCGAGTTTCCAATGCTACATTTATCTTTGTTGGAAGAAAAGTACTAAAAACGCGATGTTTTGAACTCGATTTTATACTATGTGTCTTCTTTATAATGTAAGAAAGTAAGACTGTTTAACCTTGTCGCCTTCGAACCGAAACGTCACATCACACATTGTAATGCGTGACAGGCCACGTGTGCTCAACATTGTCTCTTAGATATTATGGTCTCCAAAATGTATGGGCACACACGAAACTGGAACTTAACCTGCTTGACCTACTTTAAGTTCAAGTGCTAAGACATTTTATGGTGACTACTGGCACTCTAGCGTCATGTATGCGCTTTTACGTCATCAATTACGAACACTTGTCTGGCATCGAAAAATATCAATCTCATATTACACAATAAAGTGCGTCAAGACCGTTGCTAAGTGATGATGGCGAGTGTGTTGCTGTATTGTCGTGTGCAGAAACACAGCACATATCGTATTACTACAAATAAAAATGATTATTACATCGGTGTGTAGGTGTTTCGGTCGTTGGATAAGCCCCCTCGAGCGAGATTCTCAGTATAACCTAAATTTCTTGACAGAGTTTGTCCTTTTCGAAAAAGTGAGTTTGTCGTGGCCAGCAGGCAGTAAATTGTGTCGGTTACCATTACGGATCGTTATGTGTCTGTTACTATTATACGGTGTGGCTATACAGTGAAAATATTACAGAACAGAATTTGTTTTTGGCAATACGTTTTTGAACTCCAGTGGTAGTGTATTGTGTCTGTTACCAGTATATTGTGTAACTGAATCAATTTCTTGTCAGTGAGTTCCACTATGCACCCGTCATCTGTGTGATGGTCCGTGATTTTGACCTTAATCACAGACCAACACAGAACGGACATTAACAGTGTGTTTGTGACACTGACAGGGCTTTCTGCTTTGTGTGGACTGTTTAGGGTGAAGCAGATAGACCAAGGATGGATCATCAGTGTGTTTGTGACAGCCACTAGTGTCGGTGCTGTGTGTGGGCAGATAAGGAAAGGTCCTTGGGCCCACGGCGGCCGCATTGGGCCCGCGCACGGCCGTGCGCGGGCCCACTGCGGCCGTCGTGGACCCGAAGATGTTTTGCTACTGGGGTAGGGTGGAGCAGACAGACCAGCAGTGTGTTTGTGACAGCTATTAGTGTACTCTGTGGACAGGTTAGCATGAAGCAGATAGACCAGGATGAATCATCAGTGCGTTGTGACAGCAACTGGTTCACTGTGTGGGCAGGTTAGCCTGTTGCCGCAGACAGATCAGCGGTATGTCGGCAGTGTCTTCCTGAGCGGTGTGACTAACCGTGACCCCGCCTTTCTCGCGATGCCTAGTGATGCATGGGCGTGGGACAATGCTGTCGTCATCCAGGATGGCTATATCAGATCATACGGCTGTGAGGTACTGGATACTCTTGTGCACAGGCTACCGCCTGTACACATATTGTACACATACATCGTGTGTGTGTGTGTGTGTGTGTGTGTGTGTGTGTGTGTGTGTGTGTTTGTGTGTGTGCGATCCTAATTTCTTTTCACCAGATGTAGTATCCCGATTTTCGTGCAAAATATTTAGTATTAACGCTGTCACTACTGCTGCGGCTATTGTTACTTCTGTAATATTTTGCCATCAATGTTATTAAATAATACCGTGTGTTAATATCGAATGTGCTTTTATTGAGCTTTGTCTTTTTTATAGTTTGTGTCTATCTTATTGAAAATACGGTAGACTTTAGGATGGGGCTGGTCGTAGTACGTTCCGTAGCATGCAAATGTCGAACATAGGCGGGCACACATCAGACTCTGACAGTGAAGTAACACAATAAAAATTACGTCATGCTTAGCTACGCTAACCGCGCTGTTTGGCGGGAAGCGCCGTATGTATGTATGAATGTGTGTGTGTGTGTGTGTGTGTGTGTGTGTGTGTGTGTGTGTATGTGTGTGTGTGTGTGTGTGTGTGTGTGTGTGTGTGTGTGTGTGTGTGTGTGTGTGTGTGTGTGTGTGTGTGTGTGTGTGTGTGTGTATGTAGACACGAGTATCTCCGGTGTTTCTGTACGTACAGGCCTGAAACGTTAAGAAATGCTTTGATCGAGATGTATTTCTGAGAGCCACCGAGCATATTTAAATTGGGTGACCCGTTCAAGAGAAAAATTGCCGTTTATTTAAAGTCGGTTGACCCACATTTGAGTCCGTAATTTTCTATGCTCCACTATATACACCCATCAAACAGTCAGCCCTGGAAGAGGCTGTGTGGAAGGAAACAGTCAGCCCTGGAAGACGCTGTGCGACTTTCGAATGAGTGACATGAAGCATCAAATTCGTCATTGTGTACACGGCGTCGTGAGACTAGCGATGCCATGACGTCAAGCATATAGTGACGTCATTTTCCTGCTCGCGCTATTCTTCTTCATGTCGCTACATGAGCCCACAGAGCGTACTAATGACGGGAAGCGTCATGTGTCCGTCTTTATTTGTGTGCGTCGGCGTGTTTGTTGATCAGAGGTTTGCTTACAGAGGAGGGAAATGGATCAGAAGGATAAGCTTAAAATATGAACAACTTCAACAAATTTGAATGTTCCTAAAATAAAAACGCTTGTGAGCTCCAAACAGTAAGGTAGACTTAGGGATGAAATCCTCATCTTGTTTTCTTTAAAGTGATCATAAGTTACATTTTGCATCGACCCCATGTCTTAGTTACACAAGTGACACTGTCCATCCTGTCACTGTAGGTACGGACCTATATCGACTTCAAGCTGAAAGACCTCCCTCCTGGTTCCCGTGTCGGAGTGTTAGTGGACTGTGCCGGTGGTCTCCATCTGTATCTGAACGGTCAGGATCAGGGGGCGGTTGCAACCAACATTGCTCACCCCGTGTACGCCTTCTTTGATCTTTTTGGACAGTATAAAAAGGTAAAGTATAAAGTATGTTGGCTTTCTTGTGCAGACAGGTTAATGGCACATTCGTGGTGGAAAATGACTTCATCTATAATCAGTATATGACGTCATTTACCACCAAGAAGATGAAGTCTATAATGCAGTCATGTATGGTCAGAGGCATACGTACATTTTCACTCTCATCGTGGAAGGTACTCTGGTGGTCCTCTTGTCACAATGAAAACACACCACTAGCTAAACTAAACATCATTCACACAACAAGGATAGTCAGGCCGCAAGAGGCATAGATCCCAATGGGCCTCCACAAACGCGGGACCCTATTAATTACTATATTATGTGCCTCTTGCTCGCACCATTTTTATTCCTGTTTTATACGCGGAGGCGATGACCGGACTGTTAATCTATAATGGTTGTAGAAACGAAGGTCATTGATTGTGGGCAGTGAAACGAGGGTTTAACTCATTTGAGATGAACTGCGACCGGATACGCGGATTAACCCATTCAGCCCTGACGCACTACAGCAGGAGATGGATCGACCATGATAATTCAAGGGTGATGCCAGATTAGCTTGGCGCCTGTCGGCGCCAAGCTAATCTGGCATCACCCTTGAATTATCATGGTCGATCCGTCTCCTGAAACAGGTGCTTAGTTGTTAGATGACGTCTCCAAAATTTGGGAAATACGTGCGCCGGGCTGAATGAGTTAAGCAGTTCGAATGAGTTAACGCCTAGCGGGCTGTCTCACGGTGGAGCAGTATCTTCATTGTTACTGAAAACGAGAATTATGTTTTCAAGTGTTTGTTAAATCGTCAGAACAGCCTTTCTCTTTTAAGCTGAAGACCTGCTTTATTTTAAGACTTGAATAATATATGTATCAATGTGATCCTTAAAAAAAAAACACGGTTATTTTCTGTGAAAATGTTGCTGTTTACTGTACATCTGGGTGTTTTTTTTTTTCTGTCAAGACCTACACTATTCCGAAATTAAAGAGATTGCTTCAGTGTGACCATGAACATTTTGTTTGTCTGTCTGTAGGTGAAGGCGCTTCCTGTTACCTTCATGAATTAGGAGGATCTTGCCATCACACACAATCGAAGCGTTGAACCTTTTTACCCATTACACCCTGATGTTGATTTTGTAAAAATTTGCCTATTGGCCTATGAAGGCTACATTAAAGACTAGGAGATAGATCGACTGTTTTAGTTCAAGGGTGGTGCCAGAATAGCTTGGCGCCTGAGGCGCCAAGCTTTTCTGGCACCACCCTTGAACTATCAGTCAATTTTATTTCAAGCGGGCATTGGGTGTATCAGAATGATAGGGGTTAACAGATCCGCCAGTGACCAACCTGCACGTCACTGAGCAATCAGCTTTGACTTCGAGCCGAACCGGCGAATGTGGTCATAGCATTTACTGTGAAATATCAAAACGAACCAGCTTCTGCTACTGTCAGTCAGGCATGTCATATTTCAACATTGAGTCGGTTATGCTTTTAGTCTTTGTATAGTTTAATATCAAAATAATAGTTAATTACTTGGTTAGTTATTGGGGTTTAAAGCCGAGCAGGCGACTAAGGCCATCTCACGAAGGGGAGGGTAGAAATCTGGCCAGCCAGACTGAGGGAAGAGTCTTAATGTGTTCTTGGTTAAAAAGTCCCACGGATCAATCGTAGGCCAACATGTCCATAGACTTTTTTAAAGTTCCTTAGTCAACAGACTCACCTCTTGTTGAACATAAGAAAGGTCTGTGTCGGATTACCAGTTTGTTGAACAGAACAAGACGTATTTTCATCAATTATTGTGTTGGTTCGGGAAGCACTACTAGGCCCAATACGTAAAAGGCCGTCGGGATTTCGTTGGCCGAAGGCGTCGGATTGACGTCGGACACAGTGTAGTAATCTGTATCGTGTCGTTCAGTTGACGCAGTTCGCTTTTGTAAAGCCCGTATATAGCATGTTAGTCAGCCCATGTACTACTACCCAGTGCATAAGGCCATCGGGCCGACGTCGGCCACCGTTGGCCCGCGCACGATCGTGCGCGGACCAACGGTGGCCGACGTCGGCCCGATGGCCTTTTGCGCATTGGGTAGTCAGCTCCTTTAGTAGCATTTATGGGGTTACATTCTAAAAAAATGATGCCAGCACTTGCTGTATACTTTCTTATACATGTCTCTTATTACATTTACTTTCTGCTTTCATTTACATTCATTGAATTTACGTTGAGCTCTCAAATAATTCCTGTGTCATTGATGAATACTTCCATTATGCCAGGCTGTTTGTATTTTGTAGAGTCGTCAATCCTTCAATAGATTCAGCGTCGTTTTGTGGAGTGTAACGCGTTTAACCCCTTTACTGCCATGAGTGAAATCGCTTAACCATCAAAGACTTAGCCATAGGTAACAAAATTCTGCTGAACATACAGATTAAAAGTCCTGCAATGCGATGGCCCGCCGGCCTTTGTGCACTAGATAAGACCCTCATCAACCCCAACAGTCGCTGAAACTCATGTCTCTTATCCCCCTTGTGCATGCAGCCACCGGTACTGTAAACGTGCTGGCACTGTAAACATGGTATTGTTAACATGGTACTGTGATCATGGTGGTAATGTAAACATGGTGGTACTGTAAATATTGTGGTACTGTAATCATGATGATATTACTGACAGTACCATCATAGTGGCACTGTTAACATTGAAGTGCTATAAACATTGTTGTACTGTGAAACACACTGGTACTGTTAACATGGTGGCACAGAAATCATGGTGATGCTGTACACTTAAAGATGGTGGTACTGTAAACATGGTGGTACTGTAAACACGGCATGGTATAGTACAAAATCGTATGTCAGTGATCGGCGTCAGTCTGTTATTCTTGATGGTACTGTATCAGCTCCAAGCCCCCTTGTATAGGCGGAGTTCCTCAGAGTTCCGTCCTGGGACCAGTCTTATTTACATTATACTCCCAGCCTCTGTCAGACGTTATCTCTGCTCATGAGTGTGACGTCCACAAATACGCTGATGACACGGAACTGTCAAAAGGCGCACCTCCTGATGAGTTTTCTTCAGTTCTGTCAGGCATTCAAACATGCATAGAAGACGTTTTAACGTGGACGAATAGTAACAAGCTGATGTTGAATGCTGACAAAACTGAAGTAATTCCTGTTAATGCTCCCTCCAGGCTCCGACTGGTAAACAGTGTTTCTGTCAACATTGCTGGCAGCAACATTCCCTTCAAAACATCAGTTAGATATCTTGGTGTCAAGATAGACCAGACACTGGCCATGCACGAGCAAATCAGCAGTGTTTGTCGCGCCTCATTTCTGGAGCTGAGACGCATTGCATCTATCCGGCCGTATGTTACTGAATGCGCTTCGGCTAGACCAGTCAATGCGCTGGTAACTTCCCGCCTCGACTACTATATTCTCTCTATTCAGGTCTGCCCATGGAACACAGGTATATCGGTTGCAAAGGGTTCAGAACAGCACTTACGGCTTGTTCTGAAGAAACCGGCGTAAACGCGACCATGTGGCACGCATGCTTAACTCTTACCAGTTCGCTCCCTTGGCCATCGTATGTATACATACGAAGCCATGCCCATGGAAAATTCCATCGTGTTTACTGAATTAAAACCAATTAATTTTTACTCTCAGTATTATTGTAATAACTTATTGACATTAGAAAGTCACTTTCATATGATAGAATGAAAAAAATATTAATTTTGAGTTTGTTCGTGACCTTTGTTATCGATCGAGTCACTACGTCCACCATCTTGCTTTCCCTACTGCGTTATTTTCACTGCTTGCGATTTCTCTCTGAGAATATTCCGTCAAAATGAGTTCATCTGAGTCCGAAAGTGAAGAGTATCTCACTGAAGGGGAATCTTCCAGCAACCAGGCCACTGAACATGATTCCAGCACCAGCGATGTGGAAAAAACGAAAGAAAACCATCGCAGGTCATTGTGACACTTTCTATTTTGGTTTGACCATGTGCTATCCATGTGAGTCTTTGTTTACCTATTGTCTGGTTCAGAATCGTGAAACTTTATGAAGTACATAAACAAGTTTTATTACTTGCTGTGTATTGCCTCAGTGATATTTTCAGCAAGTCAGAGATTTTCAGAGAAGCACATGTTTGTTGTCTCAGTCATGCCAGGTGTTGACACGCCCACTTTTTCCTGCCCTTGACCGGTGTAGATTATGTTGCGTAACTCTTAGAAATTCAAACACATTTTCTTGAAACTTCACAAAAATGTGTAGAAATGATTTGTCCACACACTGGATTCACATTTTAAACAAAGGGGCAAGAAACAAAAAAATTTTCTTCTTAGTGACTTTCGTGAAAACTGTTTTTGGAAACCGGACACCATTTTTTCTTCGTCGCTAAATAACAACAACTTCTAAACTACGTTAAGTACAGACTTTTTACTTATCCTGACTGAAAGCTGACTCAATGCACTTTAATATGATGTATAATAAGCCAACTTTTGACCACTAGAAGAGCTTTCAGCAGCATTTTTGCTTGGTCATGTGTGAGGGTAAAAGTCATTTTGTTCACTGGCCTCAAATAGAGCGAACTGGTAAGAGTTAAGGAACTCCACTGGCTGCCAGTGAAGTTTCGATGCCAGTACAAGATGACAACTCTTGCATACCGTCACTTTGACGGGTCTCTACCGGCTTGCCTTTATGCTTCACTCTGCACATACCAGCCCTCTCGTTCTCTGCGGTCCTACTGTGAGAAACTAATGAAGGCTCCTAAACGTAACTTGCAACTGTTGGTGGACGCTCATTCAGCTTCATTGCACCTTCAATTTGGAACTCGCTGCCTGTCAGTTTACGAAATCTCCCTACTCTCTCTCAGTTTAAGGCTCAATTGAAAACTCACTTCTTCCAACTTGCTTTTCCTGTGGTCCTGTTGTATTTATTTGTAATGTTTCACATCGTCTATGTCATGTTTGAATGTCAGTGTGTGTGTGTGTGTGTGTGTGTGTGTGTGTGTGTGTGTGTGTGTGTGTGTGTGTGTGTGTGTGTGTGTGTGTGTTTGTTAGCGCAATGGAGTTCTTGTCACAAAAAGATGTTGCGCTATACAAGAACCATTCATTATTTATTATTATTATTACAAAATGGTGATGGTGTAAACTTGGTAGTAATGTAAACATGATGGTACTGTAAAATATGGTAATGTAAACATTATGGTATTTTAAACATGTTAATGCTGTAAACATGGTGGGCCTGTAAACAGTTGTATCCTGTAAACATGGTGATACTGTTAAAAAAAAACAAACAAACCAAAAAAACCAAAAACATTTTGTTGTAAACATGGCGGTACTATAAACATGGCGGTACTGTAAACATGCCAGTACTGTCAATCTGATTCAGGTGCATATCGATGTCGTTTTTTTGTTTTTTTCATTTATGGTAGGCGATATGTCTTTTTCATGTCACTGATGTATTTTGCATGTTATTATGAGACATGTACGAATAAATAGTGATGTCTTTAGTATGTTATATAGTTGATGTGTGCCATTACAAATACAAAATGAATGTGCTTGATGGATTTCGGGTGGTATCGCGTCCTTTCTATTAGACGAATGTTCATTTAGTTCACTACACCATGTTTCTGGTATTATGCTTATGAGATGATTAAGGTAGCAGATACAGTGGGCAAAGGGCAGGGCAACATATGAGCAACGAAGAGCAAGGAGAAGGTGCAGGCTGGCACTGGAGGACCAGCAGGATGAAGCTGAAGGATTTCCTTACTTGGCAGGGGGGTATTAGTGGACATAAGGTAGGATCATGTGCTGTTTTGTGTATTATTTTTCCTTCGCCGAAGTTTGCGAAATTTGCCAGGTATTGTTCATTTTTCCCACACTGTACTCACAAATATTAACCAATTACCATAATATTTGGTGTGCAGCTTCTTCATACCAATACCTAGCTATTGTCATACCAAAATTAGTATAGCTGTTTTTGTTTTTTTGATATTAAATTTTTTAATTAACAAAATTACAAACTTGAAGTGTCAAATTTCATGTGCCTGTACAAAACAAACAAATACTGATATAAAAATTCTGGTATGACAAAAGCTTCATTTTATGGTGTAGTTTAAAACTAAAAAAGAATTAAGGGGAAAAAAAACAACTGTTTAGAATTGGCACTGGCAAAAAGTTTGGGTTTTTGGGCCGTTGAAAATTTAGAATAAATTAGCATAATTAATTAAAATTAATATTAAAACTTTAAACTGTATCAAACAAACATTTTTCCTAGTTGCAGACATGTCTCCTGCAATACCATGCCAAATTTCAAGCATGTAGCTTGAATATATCTCTTGTTAGAAAAATAAGAAAAAATGAACCGTCCAGCCACCGTATCTGCTATATATATCTCAATCTAAGATATTGAGGGCTAGGGTGGAAATCCCCAAATCTTGGAGTAGTCATGTGAAGACTGCATTGCAGTTCAAGAGACTGATTCATCATGATAGTTCAGTGGTGGTGCCCTAATAGCTTGTCGCCTACAGGTACCTCCCTTGAAATATCATGGCCGATCCGTACTTAGCTGTAGTGTGTCAGGGCTTAGTGAGGATGGAAATGATTGTCTTATTCTATACCTGCGTATTTCTCTGTGGGCTGGCGATTGGGTGCCTGATAGGCGGGGGCAGGGGATCTAACTGTTGTTTGTCCAGCGCTGTGATTCCCCTTGGTTTGAGTACTGTTAGTGAAATAAGGCATATTTCGTGAGACTTTCCATGTATAATGTATTCCTATCATTTGTGTGCATCAGTAATTAAATATGTATGTCTGCAAAGAATATCCACTAGACTTGTCTCTTATAAAGGTGAAATCGTGTTGCTGTAATGCGTAATATGATATGGTGAAATTCGGTGTGAATAGTTTAACCTTTTGCTTTCATTAATTTTTGCTATAAGTTACTGAGGTTTAGGAGTACGATATCGTACTCCTAAATCCCAGTAACTTATATTACTGAGATTTATAAAAACTGATGTCAAAATGGCCTCATAACAGCCGAAACGAGAAGCGTCTCGGTTTTTATCAGCTATCTCGACATTTTTTATAAATCGTGATATCGGACGCCTAAATCTGGATGACGTTTAATTGCTCTGGAAGCGAATATAAAGCATGAGTAAGCTGCAGCAAGTCACCAAACTTTGCTATATATTTATCCCCTCCGCGTGCTGAAACAGCCGCTGACAAATCAACCGGTCGCCAAACACAAACACAAATTGATAACACAATACGCTGCTCTGTGTTTCACTTCCACACCTTAGCTTGTATCTTAACTGATCGACCGTAGTTCGTAGTTCGGGCTCTAGGATTGAGGCGCTGTCGCAGAAGAAACAGCAAATGTCTGCCAGTAGTGCAGACTCGACACCACAGAATGACGGACGCAAAATGACATAAAGATTCTAGTCAAGAAACACTTAACCGTTACAGTGCCGAAAATATTTGAACACCACCCAACTGCAAAAGGTATAGATCCTCATGAACCCCCGCACTTGCGGGGACTTATGAGGATCTATGCCTCTTGCTGTTACCACATTGAATCCATTTGTGTTGAGTTAACGAAGATTGCAGAAACACAGTCTGCGTCAGCTGGCACTGAACGGGTTAAAGAGCGACGTCATAAAGATGTGTCTAATATATACTAACGGTCAAAATTTTAAGGGCCACTTTTTATCGCAGACGCACCGACAACACCACACAAATAATGTAACAGTACTCGGAGTCAGTACTTTGCTAATTTATGCAGTAACAATTTCATTTTATATTTTGAGTAAATCAAGCAATTGTAACAACAGCAGTACGTTAGAATGTTCACCCACCCCTCCTTTGAAAAGTCACATAAGACTGGCCCGGTCAGTAGCGAGTGTACCCACCGTTTTGCAGCCAAGCATTCAATGCAGCGTTGACGCATGGAGTTCACCAGTATTCGGAGAACATGTTGTGGGATCGCTTCCCACTCTTGATGTAGGAACTGAATCAGCTGGCGGACGCCTTGAGGTGGGGGGTGGTTGCTGACTACACGTTGCCCCAGCACGTCCCAGAGGTGCTCGATGGGAGCCAGATCAGGTGAACGAGCTGGCCAATCCATCCTCGTGATGCCCCGTTGCTGAAGGTACTCATCCATCACACGGGCGCGATGAGGTCGAGCGTTGTCGTCCTGCAGAACAGCATTGTCGCCTATGGCTTGGAGAGCTGGCTGGATGAGGGGCTGCACAATCTCGTCCCGATAGCGCAGTCCAATCAGGGTGCCTCGGATGACGTGGAGGGGGGTCCTGCCTTCCCTGCTGAAGCCTGCCCAGACCATGACTGAGCCTCCTCCGTAGCGATCCACCTCCGGGACGCAACCCCCCGTGAATCGCTCGCCCTGGCATCTCCAGACCCTCACCCTGCCATCGTTGAAGGACACAGTGAACCGTGACTCATTAGTAAACAGAACCTGAGTCCACTGGAGTCTGTTCCACATCACATGTTGACGACACCAGGCAACCCGGGCTCTGCGATGAGCTGTAGTGAGGGGTATTCTCACTGCTGCTCTGCATGAAGCCAGGCCAATTTCGCGCAGACGTCGGCAGACATTGCTTCTGCTGACGTTAACGTTTACAGCTTGCATCAGTTGACGTCGCAGAGTGGTTGACGTGACAGTTCGGTCGCGCAGAGCCACCACACAGAGGCATCTGTCCTCCCTTTTGCTGGTGCAGCGCGGGCATCCTGAGCAGGGTCGTCGATCTGCCCTTCCAGTTTTTTTGGAATCGTGCCAGCAGCCCCTGGATCACTGAATGGGACACCCCAAAACGTCTCCCAACTTCTCGTGCGGAAATGCCATCCTGCAGCCATGCTAGCGCCCGGCTTTGATCTACTGGCGGTAGGCTTTGTCGTGGTGGCATGGTTAAGAGAGTGACAATTATGCCCCTACTGTACCGGTATTTGTAGCGAAACAGAAGTGCTCAATGTTCACCACTGATGCACTTTAGCACGTGCATCACGACTTAACCGAGTTTTTCCACCTGTCTGCCTTTGGTACGCTTGCCAATATCGCACGGCTTTTCACAAAAAATGACGATGTTCCATGTGCATTTGATACGTTCGTGGAAATTAATGAATTGTTGTCTATTGTTCCCTGTACAATGGACTGTCTAGGGTCAACTTTTAACCAATTTGGATCGAAAGAACATTGTATTTTATTAGCGTACTTGCGACGATAAACAATGACACAAAAGCGTGGGATGGCCCTTAAGTTTTGACCATTAGTATATATATAATCTAATACAAACAGAACTTCTTTTGCTCAAGTGTGCTTTGCCGTGTGTGAGGCCATAGACCACAGGTATGGGATGATCGTTGCATAGTTGGTCACTTAACTCACTCAGCCCCAACACAAGAAAAACATGGATCGAGCATGATAGTTCAAGGGTTGTGCCAGAATAGTTTGGCGCCCATTGGCGCCAAGCTATTCTGGCACCACCCTTAAACTATCATGCTCGATCTGTCTCTAGAATTGTAATACAGTCCTTCAGAGGGCAAAATCAAAATTTGGGGATTTCGGTCGTGGGGTTGAATGCGTTAACACGGGTAGTAGTAAACAGCATCAAGTCACATCAGAGAATCGAGCGTGCAATCGAGTCACGTTATTTACCTACACGTTATTCTCCTACACAAAAGTAGACAAAACACACAGAAATACTACTTCTAAAAGTCCCGGGACTTGGTGTTTTCGATTCTCATCGGCCGTTTTCTTAGCCATCGTTGAAAAACAAAATTCAAGTCGAATCAAAGGATATTTCTTTTGTTTACCTGTCCCACTTTCGATCTCATCCCATCCTGCGCACAATGGCTCTGAGAGCAGTAGCAGGTGTTACGCCCCAAGCTATGGCACGCCCCAGCCTGTGCACAGAAGGTAATCCGGTCTCGAATTCATCACGTGACAAGTGGAAATAGGTAAAACATATTTTTAAAAGTGTGGTGCAGATTTGACCGTTTTAAAGATCAGTTTGTTTGAAATAAGCAGAAAAGTGCCCACGTAATGTTTTGTCGTTATGAAGTCATTTCGGACTTTCCGAATGTGTGCCTTTTGCGGATTTGTCACTGCTTACTGCTAAATTAAGACAGCTTCTGTAACTAAGATCCATTAAAACGTCATTTAATTTTCCAGATCTACGTCAAGATCCTTACAAGTCAGTTTGTAAATGGTGCCGTCCCAAATGATCAACCAATCACCAAGGGCATGCCCCCATTACGAGACTACTCGAGACCGGAAAGGTTCTTGTGCACGGGCTGTGGCGCGGCACAGCTTGGGGTGTAACAGGTGTTGCTTCAGTTGTTATCAGTTGTTTAGATCCGCGACGTCGCTAGAACTCATTTGCGGCTTCAGCCATCCGCCTAAAACCTCGAACTGAACAAACTCAGTAGATATTTTGCCACAAATCTATACCAACCTTGTCCTCAGATCAAAACTGATAGTTTATATCAAGGCATTTTGCACAGTTAAGCATCATTTTAGCAAACGTCCATTTGTTGGGAGTTAGATGTGGCCGGAAATATGTCTCATGCTCATTTTTCATTGGTGTATGTAAATTAGCATATCCAATGAAATTGAAACAAGAGTGCATCTTACTTGTGACCTGCACACAGCAATCGCTTTAGGTACGTATCTCCTCCAGCCCGAAAAGCACTACTTTAATGGAGTCTGGTTTAAACACTGCTCAGTTGTCAATATCTTTTCGAGTAATTCGCTTGGACTTAGAGTAAACACGGCAGAAAACAATGGATGCACAGCAGTGCAGAGTGGCCTCTCTCACGGCACTCTACTAAAGGGTCTAACGTTCAACTTTTAGATGTTGAGAAAGAGGTCCGGGATACTTCCGGCCACATCTTTAAATTTCGCGCGTGTGGTTCGTTTCCCCCCTTGTATTCTGACTTGAGCTAGTTAATCGGTGGCAGCTCGCACGCGGTGGCGCAGTGGATTTGCATTTAGTCAAAGCACCACTCGTCAGACCCCTATGGGCATCACTTCAATCACTACTGCTGCTGACTTGTCAGGCGTGGTATTGCTCTCAAATGAGCACTATAAGCGTATATTGCGTGTGTCACAATACCCATTGCGCAAAGGCCATCGGACCGACGTCGGCCGCCGTTGGCCCGCGCACGACCGTGCGCGGGCCGACAGCGGCCCGATGGCCTTTTGTGCATTGGGTTAGTCACGTTATAAATGAGTCATTATTTGGTACTGGTCACAACGCAGGGGTGTCATGAAAAAAGACGTAACGCAATTTGTATTTTATTATGAAAACCTTGAACGTGAATGTAAGCTATTAACTCATTCTACCCCAGACACACCCCAGCAAGATAAGGATCGACCATGATAGTTCAAGGGTGATGCCAGAATAGCTTGGCGCCTATGGGCGCCAAGCTATTCTGGCATCACCCTTGAACTATCATGGTCGATCTGTGTCCTGCACTGCAAAGCAGTCTTCAGAGGACAACGGCAAAATGTGGGCATTTCGTTGTTGGGGTAGAATGAGTTAAGAAGAGATCAGACAATCTACAGTAGCATATCAACAGAGCTGGAAAAGAGGTGAAATCGGGGGGAAAAGGCCCGAAATCGCTTCAAAAAAAGCGTCCGAAAAGAGGCAATCAGTTACCTTATTTTGGAAGGCGTGCGGTGCGCACTGAATGGAGCTTCAGTGTATTACTTTTTGTGTGCGTTTCCAGTAAATAAAACATCAATGAAACATATGCTAAAAGCTGATAAATCTATCTGCTTTATATCTCCGTGAATTTTGTGTGCGAATACCGGGTTTCTAGCGTTTCAACAGGTGTCACGTTTCCGATCATCATGTCAACTAAAATATCGTCTGCAAGCGTTGGCAAATCGTACGGTAAATGTCGTCGGTACAAATCAAAAGTGCACACCAAAAACTTCCGAAAACGCGCCTATTTGCAATCAATGCGTCCATTTCTTTGCTAATCAGTGCAGTTTTTGTCCACCGTGTAACACATGAAACGCTAGAAACTCGCAAACTTAAACATCGGTTATCTGCCCTGAGTTAGGTTGCACTATCTTTCAACATTGTATTGTAACGCTAAAAACAACACTGAGGCGCACTTTCATCGATATTTTTTTAAAATGAGTTAGATTATATTATCTTTCATCATCGTCTTGTCACACGGTGTCACATGAAACGCGGTAACTCGCTTCAAAGGCACCTTCAATTAACAAGGTAACAATGGATAACATGCATAAACAAAATGTTGTTTATATTTCAAGGAATGTGTTAACTCATTCTACCCCAACACCGAAATCCCCAAATGTTGCCATTGTCCTTTGAAGACAGCATTGCCTTGCAACACACAGATCGACCATGATAGTTCAAGGGTGATGCCAGAATAGCTTGGGGCGCCCATAGGCGCCAAGCTATTCTGGCATCACCCTTGAACTATCATGGTCGATCCTTATCTTACTGTGGTGTGTCTGGGGTAGAAAGAGTTAAATAAGAAAACAAAGGAAACATGGAAGTAGTAGATCTTGAAGGAACTTTTCATCTGTATGGTTTCTAACGTTTCAGTGTCACACGACTATGATCAGTATATGAACACAACAAATGATATTAAAAACTTAATTTTTAAGTTCTAGGGCTAAAACGAAGTTCATCTAATTATTTCATATCAAAATAAGTTGCTCTCATTCTCGTATCACATTTATCTGCACATCGGTGTCACGGTGATACGTCAGAAACCTCTTCAAGTGGCTGAAGACTGATTTCAATATTATGCCGTAGCAACTTGACCCCAAGCCTTTTTCATAAATAATTCTCAAACTAGATTGATGCACAACGCTGCAAACTAAATTTCATGAACGTTGCTCCAGTTTTAATTTTGTACCACAATTCCTTCTTTTTGTGACCAGTACCAAATAATGACTCAAATATCAGTGTCCGTACATCGTGTGGATTTTACTTCTGTGTCACGTCGTGTTATCACTGCCCAAATTTGGTGGCGCCCTCTCGCGATTGTGTACCTCTTAGTTAAGATGTAATTAGTTCAAGGGTAGTGCCGTATTAGCGAGGCGATCGTGTCGATTATAATCGATCCATCTGTATTGGGCTAAATGAAGTAAAGCAAGATGACTACAGATAATTATTATGAAATTAAAAAAAAAAAAAGACGTGTATAGGCCTACCGACATTTACTTTTGTGTGATGAATAGAATCAGATGATAAGTCTGAGAAAAATGTACCTCGTTGTTTGCGCGCGAGCGTTGAGTACGTGCGTGCGTGCACATGTGCGTGTATGTGTGTGTGTGTGTGTGTGTGTGTGTGTGTGTGTGTGTGTGTGTGTGTGTGTGCGTGCGGAGGGGGATGGGGGGGGGGGGGGGAAGGGGATGCGAAACGCTTGGAACAAAACCCCTACAACCACCCCTTACCCTCCAGTCCACCACTGCATACACAGAGTAGTACAATCGGTGTAAAAGCCGAATTTGATTGAGTCTTATTCTGTGCGATATGAGGAAAATCACCTTTACAGTAGAGGGAAACTGGCGCAACGATTCTAACTTGATAATTACGCCTTTGCACGGACCGTTCTGTAGTTGCGTTCACACTAATCTGACGGATTACGTTTTCGCGACTCTCCACTCTGGGCTTTCCTGAATCCTGCAAGAGTTATTCGCCCGATCACGTAACATGACACAAGCGTCACGAGACCTGCCGCTATCCACATTGTACAGAACGGCTGTGGCTGTCAATGATCGTGTGTGCATGTCTGTCGGTGCTGCTGACCTGCGGACACGGACTCTTTTAGCAATTCCTAACGACCGGTCTGCCACACAGGTGAGAGTTGTCACACGGGGCATCAACTAGTACTGTGACTTGGCTAATTATGTCTGTGTCGTGTTTTACGTAAAGAAGTATCCAACGGAGAAAGAAACACGCTTAGAAAAGACAGTTACAACACAATAAATAAATAAATGAATTGTGTTGTAACCGTCTTTTCTAAGCGTGTTTCTTCTCCGTTGGGTGTTTTTTTGCATTTTACACGCTTGGCAGTCACCTTTTTGATCTGGAGTGTTTTACGTAGTTTGTCAGTAGGCCTACACGGAAGACCTTTCGATTTTGTACTATTTATAGCTTCTTCGTACTCGGCAGACACGGTACACAGATATACTCGTGACAATCGATTAACGCAAAATTACGTGCTTGAGAAGCGACCTAACTTTATCTTGATCGGCAAGACACTGATTCTCATAAATCCTCTGACTGCAGGGGCTCGTGAGAATCTTATGTCTCTTTCATAGGCCATCGTATACCGCTCGGCATTAATTTTGTTGAGGACTGAACAGCCCTGAGAAACAGTCAAAAAACTCCGCCCCGCACGTGTTTTAAAAAAAAAAAAAACTTTGCAGGACCCCGCTGTCGTGAACGTTCGGCTAACTTCGGCAAACCGGTTTGGAACTCAGTTGACTCAGTTTTCAACTGCGTTTGTCGTGCTGGCAAAACTCCCGTGAAAAAGACAGGCCACTTCCTCTATGCAGCGCGGAGTGGGAACCGCGATCACTGATCTAAACCAGCGATAGTTCTACTGACAGCAACAGTAGCAGACGACACTCGACCACCCGACGGACAGAGCAGGCCATTTGTGTCTTGCCTGGACGCACACTGGATATGGACCAGGCCGAGCTATCCGTAAGTTACACAGCACAGCCTGAAGCTTTATTCGATATCGGAAGGGTGAGGAAGGAGGGGTTATTTGTCGTTTTGTGTTTGTTGTTATATCTTTTCATCTGGAGTGGCCTACAGCAAACAAAATTCTCAATACGAAGGGCAGCTACTAAAAATCAGCTTGACCCATGGCGACCTTGTATCTTTTGGCCCGCCGTGAGATGGCCTTAGTCGCCTGCTCGGCGTTAAACCCAAATAACCTAACCTTGTATCTTTTGGCATCTATGTAAACAGTCGATTCTCTCTCTCTCTCTCTCTCTCTCTCTCTCTCTCTCTCTCTCTCTCTCTCTCTCTCTCTCGCTCTCTCTCATCCAATTTACTGTGTTGGTTGTACATCACAATGCTTCTTTATTTATTTATATTAGCCTATATTGGACTGGAGGTACGTGTTGAAAAAATTCGTTCACAACTACAAAGTGTCAGGAGTCATACTTACAGCATGTACAGCCGTACATTCTGCCATCATAGTCCCCAACGCGTAAAATCCGTGGCTGTCGGTCAGTTTCAAAGTGTCACAGAATCGTCTGCTGTTGTCCGATCTGCTAATCGCGATGATTTCCGTGCAACAGGAAGTGGTCTGTCGTTTTCCGAGAGTTTTGCAAGCTCGGGATACGCAGTTGCCAACTCCGTCAACTGTGTTACGAACCGATTTGACCCACTTAGGGGCAGGGCCCAAGCTGGGTCCTGTAGTCTTTTTAAAACACGCGCTGGGCGGGTTTTTCTCATTGCACCTCAGCTTTAAGGTTAAAAAAATCCATACCAAAAATGTGACTGCCTGCGTGATATTTGTTTGTCTCGTATGAACATCATGCACCACCTTTTATTTGCAGCCGGTGGAGGGTTGGGAATTTCTGTTATCTTCAGTCCAGGGGAGAGAACCAGACGAATCAATGTATTGTACAAGATTGGTTACTTCTCTTTACGTCAGACGTGGGGGGGGGGGGGGGGGAGGGGGGAGGGGGGAGGGGGGGGGCGCTGAACTAAACAATGTTCTCTGTAGATGAATAAAGAAAGTCAATATTCATTAATCCATTGCATCCGGAGTCTGAATATTTCAAATTTGCTAAGTTGCCCTATGAAGGTTACATACAGATTCATTTAGACAAATCAACCATTTTAGTTCAAGGGTGGGGCCAGAATAGCTTGGCGCCTTAGGCACCACTCTTGAACTTTCATAGTCAAATTTATTTCAAGCACGAGTGTATCAGGATGGAAAAGCTTAACAAAACTAATTAGTAAGGCGGTTGTGGTGGTTTTTTTTCGGGAGGTGGGGAGGGGGTGGGGGTGGGGGGGAGGGTGGGGGTGGGAGGGGGGGCTGAGGCGGAGTTGTTTGTGTGTTTTTCTTTTTAATTGGTGAAAGTGCATAGTGTCTTTCTAGTATCATTCATCCGATGTTGACTGTACGATATTTTGCGATAATAATGAGAACATTTATTAGCTTTCTGTATAGTCCTGTGACACTCTTGTAACAGGGAACGCAGCACACAAAATGGCGACGGCCGCTGCCGGAGAGGATCAGAAAGAAACAGAATGTGCCGTGTGTCATGGCGATTTTACGGATCCCAAAATCTTGCCTTGCGCTCATCTCCTCTGTAGAGACTGCTTAGTGACATGGCTCAAATCCGACAAGGAAAACCAGTGCCCGTTGTGTCGCTGTGCCATCTTGGATCTAGGGGACCTTACCTCCAAAAGCTGTGAGGACCTTGCTGACGCCCTTCCTACAGATCTGGCCATGGTGTCGCTTGTGGAGAGCGTCCGCATCCTGAATAAAGCCCACGTCTGCGCAGCGTGTGTGGGTGTGGCTGCCACGAATCTGTGCATTCACTGCGGAGACATGCTTTGTCAGTCATGCACCAACATCCACGCCAGGATATCGGGAACCCGTCACCACACGGTGGAGATCCTGACCTCCCTGACCCCAGAACGTCTGTCTGCCAGGCGCCCTGCCTCATGTAGCGTCCACAGTGACCGCCAACCAGAACTCTTCTGTCCAGCGCACGGCGTCTCTGTCTGCTTGCTGTGCGCCATGTCGGATCATCAGTCTTGCCAGAAGGAGAGGCTGGAGACGAGAGTGAAAGAGTCGTGTGCTGTACTGGATCAACTTGTAGCCACGCTGACAGAAGGAGAAAAAGGGCTGGAGCAAGCCATCAGTCAGCTGGACCAGCACCTGGTGGACATGGACAAGAACACGCAGGCATCATTGGCGGAGATCGACGCGGCCTACGACCGTCTGGAGACTTCCCTGCAGGCGTGGCGCCGCCGTCTGAAGGAGCTCATCAAGGGAGACAACTCTGAGGCCGAGGCCAACGTGAATGGCAGAAAGGCGGTACTGTTGGAGCGGCGCGAGAAACTGACGTCACACCGGCGATTGGCACAACGCGTAAAGCAGACGACACCGCCCTCCAGCATGGATGAGATGTCAAGCCAGCTAAAGACACAAGTAGCGGACCTTGACCACAGCACCTTCCTGCCGGAAGACGTGAAGAGAGTGAAGGTGAAGAAGTTGACGCTGGATCCGCAGGCGCTGACCCGCATAGAGAAGGAACTGGACAGCCTGGGGCAGCTTACGTCTGCTACACCTTTTACATCTGCTATGCCTGGCCTAACTCAGACACAGGTAACGGCCTCATTAACTCATTGTACCCGAAGACCAAAATCCCCAAATTTTGCCGTTGTCCTCTGAAGAGTGCATTGCAGTGCAGGACACAGTGCATTGCAGTGCAGGACACAGATCGACCATGATAGTTCAAGGGTTATGCCAGAATAGCTTGGCGCCCATAGGCGTCAAGCTATTCTGGCATCACTCTTGAACTAACATGGTCGATCCATATCTTCTTGTGGTGTGTCTGGGGTAGAATGAGTTAAAAGAACAGTAAAATATGCTACAAAAGCCTTAATTGCACCTATAATAAACATTTCCATAAGCATAGTTTCGTTTTCATTTTTAATATTTGTAGTTGTAAATACCTAGTCGCGTGTAATAGATGAGCCTGTTCCCATCGCAACAGAATGTCAGTCTGATCCTATACAGATCCCATATTGTGCGTGATCGATCCAGTGTCAGAAACTGACACTTTCCGTCAGTGCCACTGTTGTGTACAGCTTTCATGGCTTTTGGCAGACTGTTTGTGATTTTCTTACCTTCACTACACTAAATTTAATAAATCAGCTATATTCAATTACGTATGCTTCCTACTTGTGGAATCAGTTGTAAATAATTCTATACTAACATGCATACCAGCACCTGAGGTTAATGAAACACTTGTCTCCAGCTGTGTCCAGCACTTCACAAGGCTTATCGATGTAATCAGTTTACTGTGTCTAGTTGTTTTCTGCACATATATCTGTACTGACGAGCAAAAGAGATGTGCCATTTTTGGAATCATCGAAAACTCTTCAGAAATATCATCGGAAACACTCCAAAATGTCGCACTTCTTTTGCTCGTCAGTATATGTAACCATAATAACTGCATTATAATTAACTGATAGCCGCGCGGAATGAATGGTATACTCCTCTCTTGTCTGACACATCACAGCAGGAGATTGATCGACTCTGACAATTCGACGGTACTGACAGATCAGTCTTTGTAGGCGCCACGCTAATATGACAGACGTGAATTAGAACCCTTGAACTATCATAGTCCATCCATCTCTCGCCTACAAAGAAATGCGAATAGATAAATGAAACCAATCTTATATTATTAGCAATTCTCAGACATTTTATGGCGTTATTGCAGTTACATTTACAGCTGTACTGTGAGTGCCCGTTCTCTATCAGTATTTCAGGTATAAAGAATTTTAACCTTGTCTGTGTTTGCAGAAACTGTGCATGCAGTTCCAAGGTATATTAAACAAGCTGACACCTCAGAATGCGCATACGCTGGCGGAACAAGCTCTAGCCTTGGAAATCAACACGGAGGAAGAATTGGTGAAAGTCACGGACCTGCTCTTCGAGAAGGCATTTAACTCTTTTCATCCTGATACACTACTGCTTGAAATTAATTCGACTATGATAGTTCACGGGTGATGCAAGAATAGCTTGGCGCCACCCTTGAACTAAAATAGTTGATCTGTCTCCTAATCTGTAATGTAGACTTCCTAGGACAATAAGCAAAGTTTTATAAATTAGCCTCAGGATGTAATGCGTTAAAATGACAAGAGAGCTGGTTTGTTGTTGTTTGTTTGTTTTTTCTTACTTTAGTTGCGCATGAGGTGCTCCCCACCCGGGTCTGCCCTGGGGGACTTGGGTGGGGTTAGGTATTTTTTAGTTCCCAGGGTCACCCTGGTCAGCCCCACAGGGTGGGTTTTTCTCTCTATTCTGAGGCATGTGTTTCTGTCTACCCTTTGTCCATTCACCTGTATTTGCCTTTTTAAAACTCTCCCTACTGTCTGCACTGCCTGTAGCTCTTGATATTGGATGTGTGTTGCTAAATGGTCTTAGCTTTATTTAGGCCCCATGTGTTAGGTTTATTTAATGTATTTGACCGGCTGGCGACATACATTCAATGTTCTGTTTAGTTTTTTTTCACAAGCAGTGCAGGCACGTCCTGAGAAAGCCTTGTTGCTGTCGGGACGTTAAGCAATGTACAATCGATGTACAATCGATGCGAATGAGGTGCGGGTTGGTGTTTTTTTGATACACCATATTACTCCATAAGCCAGTCCTGGCTACCGTGCCCCCCCCCCCCCTTTATTATGTTGTGAGATGTTTAAGCCATGTTCCCCTAAAAGCCTTAGGAACACACCAGAGATATATAGCCGATGGCGCAAGGGTACCCTGATTCACGCTCTTCGTGGATGCTAAAATGAGGTTGAGAAACATTTTCCTCTAAATAAATCAGAATTCAATCCAGAAACCAAAATCAGGCAATATTATGTTAAGGCACACCTTACGTCATACTCCTCTGTTTAAATATTTTTGTTGCCAGTTTCTTAACAAAGTATGCATATTGAGCATACAAATTTGTGATCATTTCATTAATTTCAATGTTACCCATCAATTTAGTTGTAACTATTTTTAACAAGCTGGTCTTTTAGGTGATATTTTACCTAGCGTAAGGCGGGTCTAGTAAGGTCTCCCCTTTTTTTCATTTATTTTTGTCTAGAAAGGTGTAAATATGAATATGCGTAATAAAGTTTCATGGTCCCTAACAGTCAAAACAATGTTATCAAAATACTTAGTTTCCACATTTCCACCACGAAATCACCACTTCCACCCCCACCTTTTGGTATCTTCTTCTGCAACGTTAAATTCCTTGATGGCCGTCTTTAAATCTTATATTGTTCTGGCTGCCAATAAGTGAACTGTTAAGAGTTCGGCAGCAGGTTTTCAGAGTTTGGTGTAGAAGGAAATGTCTTCTGGTCAGAACTGCCAGTGGACCGCTCTCTGTATGGACAGGTCTGGAGAATATGCTAAGGAGACTGATTTTCTACGCCACATTCGCATAGGGCTGTTTCCGCAAGACCCAGTCTCACGAGGCGAGTCCAGAGTGATCAGTGCGTAGATGGAAGATGGTGGCCTGGCTCTCCCAGTTCAGCTTGTTGATGTCGTCTGCCCACGGGCTGCAGCCACCATACTGCTGTTGCCAATCAATTTGTTGATGTTGTGTCTTGGTTTCTTTACAGGAGGTTGTGATTTTGAGGTAATCTGGCGCCTGCTTTGGCCAGGCTGTCAGCCTCTCCATTACCAGCTACTCCAGAATGCACTGGAATCCACTGCAGCACTATTTTGTGGACAGGGCATCCAGTCTATCTTGAAGCTTCCTGGTGAGGAGATCAGTGGATCAAGCTGCTGCCTTACCCTAGCTAGTGCTCTGCTGCAGTGTTGCGCACCTGCAGATCTATGCGATAGTTGGAGCTGCTGCCGCCAGCTGGTAAGGAGAGGGAGATAGTAGTGCGGTCTGCACAACAGATTTTGCACGCCACTTCCTTCGTTCCGCACGGCGTCTGTGTAAATGTGAGCACAGCTGCTGTGAGGGTAGCGCTTGTGCATAATCTCCAGCGAGATGTAATGGCTTTGTGCAGTGCCGCGACCTTTGGCGTTTATGTTGTCTAGAAGGCTCTTTCTAGATGTCCAGGTATATGAATGGAGCTCTTCACACATCTTTGGGCTTGGTTCCAGGACGTCAGTTTTAGCCCTTTGCGGGACCTTCAGTTGGCGGTTCAGACTTGGGCGTTTCTGACGGTTCTTGGTCTGCTCCAGTGCTGTCGGTGTTTAGTAAGTCTCTTCATCGTGTGTGCTGTTCTGCGTTTCAGTGGCTCCAATGTCCTCCATTTCCTAAATCGCGATGCTCCAGATGTCTCTAAGAATGTCACTGCATTATGAGAAGCCTGACGTTTTTGGTTTTGCAGGCAGTGTTTCATGTTGTCGATGTATCTTGGTACCGCACTACAGGTCTGACCGAGCTGGTGTTTGCTTGCGCCAGGATGCTGTAATTTGCGCCAATGTGGTCCTGACCAGTTTCTTCATCAGAGACTTCTTTTCGCAGCTCTAGCTTCCATGGCTTCGATGTGAGGCCTCCACGTGAATCCAGTAATTTATTTGTTGCCATTAACGTTAGCCTGTCTGTGCTTGATACTGGAAGGTCTCCAGTTTCAAGGTGACCTCTTCCATCTGATTGACAGAGATGGTCTAGCTCAGTTTGAGTGGCCATCTTTCAGTCCAGCTGCTGACTCTATTGGCAGCATCCTGGATTCTGCAGGAAGCTATTTCTTTATGTTCTGCTGCGCTCCACACTGCAAAGTCATCCGCATGGAGGATGTTCGAGACGAACCTTAGTACTGCTGTACTGATGTCATTAAAGTAGACCAAGAACAGCATCAGACACAACATCTCCCTGAGGTATACCTTCCCCGAGTTTGACAAGACTGCTGAATGTGCAGACGGTAGAAGCTTCAGCGACAGCCCTTGTTTTTAGACGTGTCCCACTTTTTATGCCTTAACTAAAAAGAATTACAATTAAATTGATGGGTCACATTGAAATTAATGACGTGATCACAAATTTTTATGCTCAATATGCATACTTTGTTAAGAAAACGGGCCACAAAAAATATTTAAACGGAAGAGTATGACGTAAGCAATTGTTATGATCATTTTGCGTTCCTTTGCGTAGTGGTAAAATGGGTGTAGGGCACCAGATTTAGCCACTGTGGGCCCTAAATGCATCACAGCATCATAAAATCAGGTTGGGAGTAACTGTGGTACTCTATCCTAACCATTAAAACCTAAAAAAGACCTATCCGTTGTATACAAAATTTCTGAGGGCATCAGAAATTACGTCGTTTACCAATTCGGCAATTTTAAATGGAAAAAGCTATCGTTCACCACGAACGTACCGTAAAGGATGCCGACTTTCCTTATTTTCTTGCACTTTATGCTCACATTAGAGAGGTCAAAATGAAATGGATAACTTTAGTAATTTTTTCTAATAAAATTTGTGTATTTTTACAACTTGGGGGTAGGGATACAAAATCAACCACTGTGGCACTCACAGTAATCACAGCATCACCTAGTGAAGTTTATAATAATTATGACATCCAGTTTTAATGATGTAAGCCTGAAAATGGACTGCCAGCGCTATAGAAAATGTCTGAAGGCATCGGACAAATTATTTTTGTCTTTTTTGCAATTTCGCGGAATGAATAATGGCCACTTACTGGGTGCACAAATACCTTCACTGTGAGCCAGAGGTTGAATATTTTTCATTCTGGGTTTTTTTTTAATTTTTTTTTTAGCAGACGCAGAAGGTATGCCTTAACATAATATTGCCTGATTTGGGCTTATGGAATGAATTCTAATTTATTTAGAGGAAAATGTTTCTCAACCTCATTTTAGCATCCGCGAAGAGCGTGAATGGCGGTACCCTTGCGCCATCGACTATATCTCTGGTGTGTTCATAAGGATTTTAGGGGAACATGGCTTAAACATCTCACGACATACTAAAAGTACATTTTGAAACCCATCTTATTGGGTACTGGGGGGGGGGGGGGGTGCACGGTAGATCGGGCTAGCTCTTGGACTATATCATAAAGGTGACTGCCAAGCATGTAAAATGCAGAGAATAATAGCCCAATGAAGAAAGAAACATGTTGCATCTGTCTTTCCTAAGCGGGTTTCTTTCTTGGTGGGCTGTTCCATTCACAATCTTTTTTTAAAAAAAATCTTTATTACATTGCTGTTTGAAAAAAATGTGCGTGATGGGTAAGCAGCTCAGCAGCTGATTTTTGTGTGTGGTAATATATTTCGTGGAACCATTAAAAAAAGAAATTGTTTGTTTCTTTGTTTCAGGCCCTGAGTGAACCCAACGTCTCAGTGGCATATGCTGACTTGTCCAAGCGTATGCTGAACCTGGTGGGTTTTGCTGATTTTAATAGATTTCACACACGCAACACTTGAAAATGACCAGTAGGAGGCATCATGCATGTCCCTTTCCCGCGAGTGTGGATTAGTTCAAGAATTCTTTGGGGATTAGTTTATTATGCAGAAAATATGCACTATGTAAATGCATGTTCTGATCAATTTGTGTTAACATTCAAATATAAGTTGCACGTGTGACTTGAAATGCACCTTTAACCCATTTAGCCACAACGCCATACAGCAGAAGATGGATTGACTATGATAATCCAAGGGTAGTGCCAGATGAGCTTGGCGCCTGTAGGCGCCAAGCTCATCTGGCGCTATCCTTAAATTATCAGGTCAATCCATCTCCTTTAGCTGGCTCATAGTCTTTAGGCGACACCTCCAAAATTTTGGAAATGCGCCCGTGGGGTTAATTGGTTTAACTTAGATGCAAATGGGCTTATCTCTGTTAGCAAGAGGCATAAATTCTCATTGTGCACACTGCAGGGACTCGTGGGAATCTGTTTTTCTTGCAGGTGGCAGGGTTTGGATGAGCTGCTGATATATTTGGATTCTACATTGAGTTTTCTGTTTCTGCAGAAAGTTCCGTGTGCGTCAGACCCCAAGTCCTTCATACAGTTCCGAGCCCTTCTGCTGACAAAATGTCAGCGCGAATTTGAAAACTACAACAAGAGGGAGCCGGAGCTCGCTTCGCGCAAGAAGGCCGCTTCTGAAATGCCGGACGTAAGTATATGAAGATTGTTACACCCCAACCATTTCCACGCCCCAAACTTAGTCCATAAACCGGAAGTCTCGTTTCCGCTTGCAAATGGTCGCAGCTGGGGGCAGTTTGATTGGGTGAATGCTTAGACAGCTCAAGGTATTTCTGTTTGTGAAAGTGATATGATAGTCGAACCGTGCTTTTAACACGTGCAGAAACGACTAGCAATGAAGATCCAAATAATAATCAGATTTTCGAGATCGGAACTATTTAGCACCGAAGCTTGGGGCGCGTAAGTGGTTGGGGTCTAACAAAGTGAGTCTCCTTCTCTACTTAGATCCAGATGCGGTGGATTTTCAGAATTTGTGTTTGTTGTTTGTCGTCATGCTGTGGCAGTGCCGAGAAAAAAAATGAAAATGATCCAGCTGCAAGAATCATAGATCCTAATGACCCGCGACTGCTGTGGCAGTGCCGAGAAAAAAAATGAAAATGATCCAGCTGCAAGAATCATAGATCCTCATGACCCGGGACTGCGGGAGCTCATGAGGATCTATGCCTCTTGCTGAGACCAATTTATATCTATTTTCCTTGGACGGTGTTTGATTTTGGTCGTTAAATGAACCAACAGAAACAGAAATGCACGTACAGTGGCAGGGAAGCGTTTACCTGAGCATAACTCATCCCCTTTCAGGGTGACGAGAAGAAGGCACTTGAACGTCAGATCGAGGTGGATACGCATCAGGCCCATCGGCGCTCGGCCGGAAACATCCGCTTTATAGGGGAGCTGTTCAAGCTGAAGATGTTAACAGAGAACGTCATGCATGACTGCATTTTCATGATGCTCCGGGCCCGTGACGCCGAGCACCTAGAGTGTCTCTGTCATCTTCTGACCAGCATCGGGAGAGTTCTTGACACCCCCAGGGCAAAGGTGAGCTTTGAATTCAGGTTATGCCATAGAGTAAGTATTTCAGCGTGTTGACGCCGTCTTTCATGTCCTTTGTGCAGCGAACGTGAGCGAATGTGTGCCGAAATAATTCTATCTGTAAAAATGATAAATTCTCATTTGGCTCAATTGTCACAGTCCATCAACCGGGTATACACTGGTGGACTTGGGTTAGGGCAGCTACTTTTTAGTTCGACGGGTCACCCTTTTCTGGGGCTCGTTTCTGTCTACCCTTGGTCCGTTCACCTGTATTTTCCTTTTATAAATTCTCCCTACTGTCTGCGCTGCCTGTAGCTCTTGATGTTGCATGTGTGTTGCTAAATGGTCAGCTGCACCTAAGAGACGATAAATCACCTTATGTGTTTGCAGTTAATGCATGTTTTATATCATTTCTCTGTAATATTTTGTAATTGTAGTGATTTCCTAAGAGGGTTTGTTTGCAAAATAGTGTACGATAAATTAGCATGGAGGTGCAGCGTCCCTAGCATGTCAGGTTGATTTAGCATATTAGACCTGCGGGCGACATACATTCAATATTCTTTTTTTTTTACAATCAGTGCAGCCACGTCATGAGAAAGTCTTGTTGCTGTCGGGACGTTACGCAAAGTACAACCATACAACCAACTCAGTCAATTGTCACAGTGCCTTTCCCAGCAGAAAATGGAGGCCGTCTTGTGTCCGGATCAGCTTTGTTTCACGTTTCTAAGCTGGTGATCATTCTGTGTAAAGAAAAAAACAAACAACAACCTACAACTTGCAGCAGACGAGGATCAATACCTTTTGCATTAGGCTGTTGCTCATTATGTTCTGGCAGTGAATGGGTTAGGAAATTTAACCCTTTGCGTGTCGGTAGCGTTTTTAGGTACGATGATTCCTGTAGGAATCATCGCGACTAAAACCGCTACCGACACGCAGAGGGCTAATTGTAGGCTTTATAGAGTTATCACTTCGGGGAGGATACCCAACTACAACACACTTCGGCAGAAACGTCTCGGGCATCCGTGCAAAGAAAGGCAGAATCAATCCGACTGTATTGTTAGATAGAAATTATTACACATCTTAGGAAACCAGACTTCAACAATCAGAACAAATACGTTGCTGTATTTGTTGGTTTGTCACCCTTCAAAGAAGCACGTGGTTTATGGATGCAGACAAGAGAGGCTGGTTTGTCAAAACACAAAATACGAATCTATACCCATGTTCTTTAATCGTCAATAATGGGCATTAGGAGAGCTGAGTGGGTAGGGGAGGGGGGTGGGGGTGGGGTGGGGGGGGGGAAGAGGAGGGCATTTGTCTTGTAAAGGGCTGGGACCCTGGGGAACGTATGGGAGTCAAAAAACAACCCCATTGTCTTCTAACATAAATTCGAGTGGTTTTGCTAATGTTTAGTTGCTTGTTACGACAAAAGACCAAAATCTTTGTGACGGACACATTTAGCAGAATTTATTATACAAAACCGCACTTTTAAAAAAAGATTCGTTAAATCAAAACTAGATGCTACAAAGATGATGTAGGAATTATTTGATAATTTTAGTCTCAATGTAAATAACTTAAATTCCTTATTGAATGTAACAGCAGGGAACGTTGGTCAAAGAAGCATCTATGTTTAACATAATACCGACAACTTTGGGCATTGTCATTATCATGTTAAACGTAGATGCATTGCCTGACTACGAAAATAAAAATATTGTCTGCAGCCAGGCATTGGCCACCCAAACGGTAACTACGGCAAATTTAAAGTCTCCGGGCACGGAATTCTGCAGTTTCTGCAAAGTTTGAAAAAGCGTCATAACACGAAGAGGCAAAATTTAAGTTTGCTTACCATATTTTTCTTCACGCCTGGCATTTTTGAATTGAGCTGAGTAAGGTATATAGAGTCTTACATCAGTGTTTAGGTGATACTGAGAATCTCACTCGAGTGGTTTTAAAACCTTATCCTACGAGCGAAAGCAAGTAGGATAAGGTTTTAAGATCACGAGAGTAAGATTCTCAGTATCACCTAAACACCGATGTAAGAATCTATTTCTTATATACTCACCTTTTTCTTGGCATAAAGCAGATGTCAGTTGGTTTTCGGCACACGCGTAACCACAACACAGCTGCCATTGTGTCTTTGGCAAAGAACATGACGTTATTTACTTTATAATGTGACGTGAATATTTTGAATGTCAGACAAAGGTTCATACATGAACTGCATAGTAGCGCAATACATGGCTTCAGAGTGCCAGTCGTTATGAAATCGCGTCATTGCACGTGAGCTGAAAGTAGGTCAAATTTCTATTTCGTGTGTGCCCGTACCTTTTTGTTGACCAGATTTTCTACAAGACAATATTGTGCAGACATGTCCATTCACGTACCAGGGCTGTATCACACACGTGTGATACAGGCAGGCTGTATCACACGTGTTTGATGCAGCTTTTCCGCCCAAAGGCAGCAAAGAATGAGGTGTGTAAGAAATAGTCTTACATCGGTGTGTAGGTGATACAGGGAATCTCACTCGAGTGGTTTTAAAATCTTAGCCTACGAGCGAAAGCGAGTAGGATACGGTTTTAAGACCACGAGAATGAGAATCTCAGCATCACGTAAACACCGTGTACGAATCTATTTCTAAAGCTACGTTTCCATAAGCAGGAATCCGATACGAATGCGATCCGAACCCGATGCAGTGATGCAATTTTCCTTCAAAAATTGCGTCATTTTCGTTAGAAGCTGGATGCGAATTCGTTTCCGCATCGGGCATATGGAAACACAAACATGAAAAGGACTTTCACGAACCTTTCTGTTTCGGACCCGCATCGGATTCGGATCGAGTTCGTATCGGATTCGTGTTCATGGGTCGGCGCCTTTGCTCACCCTTTTCTCATAAATCAGATGTGAGTTGGTTTTCGGCACACACCTAACCACAACACAGCCGCCATTGTGTCTTTGGCAAAGAACATGACGTCATTTACTTTGCAATGTGACGTGAATATTTTGGATGTCAGACAAATGTTCCTACATGGTGGCGTAATAGCGCATACATGACGCCAGAGTGCCACTCGCCATTATGAAATCGCGTCATTGCACGTGAGCTGAAAGTACGTCAAGTTTCAAAATCTTGTGTGCCCGTATCTTTTTGTTGACCAGATTTTCTACACGTGTGAAGGTGAAGCTTTTCCGCTCAAAGGCAGCGAAGAAGGTGTGAAAGAAAAATAAATATTACTGCACAGACAGAATTCGGAAACGTTATTCCGCTCCGACGGGAGCAGGGAGTTCACATTAGGCGTTGTTTCATCCCTTTAGTAAACCAACGATTTGTCGTGCTTTGCAGCCTCGCATGGATCAGTATTTCCTACACCTGAAAAAACTCGCCTTCGACGAGACACTGGTCCCGGAAGCCAGGATTCGCTTCATGATGCGTGACGTGATCGAGCTGAGAGATGTGAGTAGACCGTATTAACCCTCTTGTGCTTGCAATCATCAGTACTGTTTCTGCGTGCACATAAGGGTTCATGTTTAGTCAATAAACAAGGGTGCTTTCATTAAATGTGTGCTTTTATTAACTATTTGCCTACTCAGTACCTGCTTCCCTTGTAACGCACATGTCGGAATGCGCCGCCCAGAGAACAGTGCACGCGGTTTACTGTTTTGAGTGCTTAACTCATTCCAGACGTGCGGCATACGGGTACGCGGCTATAGCCGCGTATCCGTACGCCATACGTCTGGAATGAGTTGCCCAACAACGAAAAGCGGTTAAGAAGGTATATATGCGCAGCGTTCTAAAATGGTTGGGCCGTTCTTGTTCATATCTTGTGGTGTTTCTAACTCTTAAACTCCCAGAACTAAATGTCTTTCATTTCATCGGATGGAAGTCATTTTGTTCTGGGAGTTTAAGAGTTTATTTGGATCGCTTCGATCGGGGACTTTTTTGGGTCGGCATTTTCAATCACTCTAGGTTTGCGGCAGCTTGATTCTTAGAGAAATTTTCTTGCCAGCTAGGCTCTGATGATAAACAATTTGCTGGTTTTATTTGAGAAGAACTGAACGGAAGCCGTGGCTGAATCGGAAATCAGACCAGTCCGAAGTGAAAGGAGAGCGCAGACTTTCGAAGAATCGGAGGTTTAAAAGACCGTTTTTGCAGCGTCTTGAATTTCTTCTACGGCTGTTCGCATTTTATGTTTGCTGTTGTGGACGTTAACCCGTTCACGGCCGAGAAAAAGGTGAACACGATTCAGCTTCAAGAGGCATAGATCCTCATGAGCCCCCGCGACTGCGGGGGCTCATGAGGATCTATGCCTCTTGCCGAGGCTAATTTGTATCCCTGTTTCTTGGACAGTATTGGCTTTTGATTGTTGAATGAACCAAGATGGCAGAAACACAAATGTACGTACAGGGGCAGGGACGGTTGTGGTTTTTAGTCTTTTAATAAACATGTGTCAGAAACACAATGTACGTCCGTAGGCAAGAAGTGGTTAAAACTAGATTTTGTAATAAGAGTTGTTTCTTAGTGTTTGTTGAAAAGAATGAAAACATAGCATTGCATTGGGCATGCATTTACGTGCAGGATTTTAAATGGAAACAAGGCAAGAACCAGAAGAACAAGCTCACAGAAGACTGCCCTGGCTGGAACGCCGTCCAGACTCGAAACATGAGACAGGTGGATGCCTCCAGGATGAAATTATCACGGGTAAGTATTGCTGGTTTATAATCTGGAAATTGAAACCATACAAAATATGTCCCTTATAACAACAGTCTTACTTTACAAACAACTGCTATAAGTACTCAATAAATTTTATTTATTTGGTAAAAGGTAGGTATTAGGAATAAATGAGTTACGTGCAAAAAACGTCGGAACATAAGTGGAAAGGACATACAACCCTTGTACCGATGGCACTACAAGAACAGCTATTTGACGAGAACAGAAAATAAATTTTAAATTTGGTTGTTGGTTTAGCCTACTTGCGATATTCAAAGTGAAAAAAAACCCCGTTAAACGTTAAACGTTTAGCCGCTTAACGTCTTTTGTCCACCACGGAGATGATTTCAAAGACGGGGCACCGAAAAGAGGTCTGTACAAATTTTGGTTCGAAACCACCACCTTTCGGACGAGAGTCGAACGCTCTACCACCGAGCCATCCAGCTCCTCGATATTCATAGTGAGTCTGTGTCATCCGTCTGCCGTCGTCCATGGTAAACTTTAACGCTCTCGGAGACTATTTAACCCTTTGCGTTCGGTAGCGGTTTTAGTCGCGATAATTCATTTAGGACTATAATGATGATGATGATGATGTCGACTTGTAATGCGCATCCACTCCATGCTAGCAGCATGCTCAGGGCGCACATAAATAAATAAGTAAATAAATAAATAAATAAATAAATAAATAAATAAAAACAACACGCGCAACTTCTGGTGCACAGTAGTCCTAGAATTAAAAGTCAAGAAACATTTGGGTTTTGAGGTGCCTCCTGAAGGTGCCAACGCAGTCACTGTCCCTCAAGGATTGTGGTAGTCCATTCCACAGCCTAGGTCCGCAGTGTGAAAATGCCCGGAAACCAAGTCGCTTCTTTGTGTGGCTTTCAACACTTGGGGTGCAGAGTTTGGACCGGACAGCAGAACGGAGCTGCCTCGGAGGGTTATGGCGTGGGACTATTTCCCGGAGGTACTCTGGTGAGTCTGGGTCATTTATAGACTTGTGGCACAAAGTGAGAATCTTGTGATCAATTCTTTGCTTGACTGGAAGCCAGTGCAACTGCTTAAGGACTGGTGTGATATGCTCCCTTCTTTTGGTTCTTGTGACAATTCTGGCAGCAGTGTTCTGAACCAGTTAAAGATGTCTGAGTTGTTGCTCTGGCAGACCCCAAAGACAGCTGTTACAGTAGTCCAGTCTGGATGGACAAGGGCAAAGGCGATAGCATTTGCAGCTTTGGCTGTCAGGACAGGTCGTAGTTTCCCAAGGGAGCGAAGATGGAAGTAGCATCCCCTGACAACAGCACTGATATGGTTTTCCATGGTAAGACTGGTATTGACAAAGACACCAAGATCTCGGACAGTCTTGGAGAAAGGGATGAGAGACTCACCAACACGGATGGCATCAAGAGATTCCACACCCAGTTTGTTCTTGGGTCCACACAGAATTGCCTCAGTCTTATCATCATTTAACTTCAGCATGTTGGTTGACATCCAGGACTTGATTTCTTGGCAGCACGACTCGATTTTCTGCACCGTCTGAGAAGCGGAGACACTGTCAGGATGAAATGAGTCATAGAGACCAGAGTCATCTGTAAACAACTGTCGCCCTAACCTGTACTTGTCAATCACACATCCTAACTTAGTAGACTAAAGCCGCTACCGACACGCAAAGGGTTAAACCAGTCTTCCAGATCGGCCCAAGAATATTTTTTGGCAAAACCTTTGTGACTTCTCAAAGGTCAAGGTCACAAGGTAGGTAAATAAATATACAATAATAATAATAATAATAATAATAATAATAATAATAATAATAATAAAGGAGATTTGTTAAGCGCTTATTCTAAAAGTAGCTCTAAGCGCTGATATAATGAAAAGGCTAACAGCCAACACGCACACACACACGCACAACATACTCACACACGCACAACATACGGGGACACACACACACACACACACACACACACACACACACACACACACACACACACACACACACACACACACACACACACACACACACACACACACACACACACACACATACGTGACAGTGGTGATGAATTGTGCAGGGCTGGGAAATGGACTAGTGAAAGGAGTGTTGTACAGGTGGGTTTTAAGAAGTGCTTTAAATGAGGAGAGCGTTTGACAGTTACGGAGAGGGGCGGGGAGGCTGTTCCAAGTGGCGGGGTCAAGATGGGAGAAGGCACGGCCGCCACGTGTCTGTTTTACATTTGAAATTGGGAAGGCAAAATTTACGTGTGTCAGAGGAAGACGGAGCGAAGAGTGCGAGATGGAGTATACAGATGGAGTAGGCCGGTCGGAGATATAGGCAAGACTGATGGTCAGATTGATAGAGTTGAAGAACATGCAGGACAATTTATACAGAATGCGTTCTCGTACGGGCAGCCAGTGGAGTTTCTCAAGGGCGGGGCGGATATGGTCACGCTTACGCACGCGCAGAACTAAACGGGCAGCACTGTTTTGCACTCTCTGCAGCCTATCAAGCTGGGTTTTATCCAGGCCGGAAAGGAGGGAATTACAGTAGTATAACCGTGATAAAATAAAGGAGGAGACAAGGATTGCAGTTGCTTCGGGCGTCAGCCACTGTCTAACACTACTAATGCGCCAAAGTTCAATAAAAGCTGATCTGCACATATGACTAATATACTTATTCATTTTGAGGTCTCTGTGAATTAAAACACCAAGGTTTTTGACACTGTCAGAGAAAGTGATTTGATTTTGACTGACAGTTGTTTTGTTTCCCCCCCCTCCCCCCCCCCCTCGGATACTGTTTTAAATTTCAGACCCAAACTTGGTCAGAGATGGCTGATGGTCACACATTTCTATACATAATATTTGGATGAACCCTTCAAAAGGTCAAGGGTCACAAGAGATTGACAAATGTGTGAAAATGTAATTTTTCGATACAATGTCAATGTTTAGCAGCGATTTTCCAAACGTTTCAATCAATTTGGCACAAGACAGTTGCTGTGAAATCTACCTATGCATACTAATTTGGTCGACCCCTCACAAAGTATACTCAAAGGCAATAAAAATGCGAAATGTGTCGGTAAATGTACCCGCAAGCGAAGATCCATCCGTTCAACAAAACAAGAAAAGTGTCTTTGTTGTTTACATTAGATATTGAGCCTACTGTCTGAGCTACCTGCACACAAATTTTGAAAGAATTACCGCATTTGGCTGCCTTGGAAGACACAGGGTTTCCCTCGTGGTGAAAATAAGCAAAACTGGACACACTGTGACAAGCAAGTTTCCTGTGTTTTGTGTACTGCTTCAGAGAACTTCCGGTGCACACCATTTTCTTGATAAATAGATTTTCTGCAATGTGAATTTTTTTCAAGTCATTTTTATGCTCCAGTGGTTAACAAAGAGATGAGAAACACACCCATATCCATTTGATTAGGTAAATATGGCCGCTACCATAAAAAATAAACAACTGTTTGTTTTTCGTGTTTGTAAGTCATGTTGATGTTTTAGGTGCCTTTGACGAATTAAAAAGTAGGTGAGGACCAAACAAGCCGGAATTGCATTCATACAGACCCTAGTGACACTGAACACTGGTTAGTTTTCAGATGTGTCCTCTGCAGACGCTCCCCATTTCAATTTTGAATATCCTGTGATAGTAGGGTCATTCATGACATCAAAAATCATCGACGTGAGATTTTCAAGACTAAAATCTCTCTTTACAACATTTTCTAACAAACTGTGTCAAAACAAAACGGAACAAAGCATATTACCAAGAAAGACGATACGATGAAAAATTCGCGTTTTATATTGCCTCATGGTTTACTGGGGTCGCGGGGTGTTGACAAATGAATGTGTGTGCACGCAGGTTTGAAGGTCATCCCTGTACGTATGTTAACTTGCTTATTTCCGTGACCTGTTGGGTCACAAAACTCAGATTTACTTGTGTTGATATGTTAGGCACGTGAGCCTCATAAGTTTTGTTGTTCTTGTTTCCTGTGTTTTCTATGAAACAGAAAGCCTAAACCTTGACAGATAATTTTGCCGTCTACAGCAAAACGTGGATGACAGTATCCAGTTGGGTCCCGGCGGAGGATCAAAGTTTAGCGACTGGCTTATGGGCAGGAAGGGTGGCGGTTCACGCTTACAGGAAAAGGAGAAACCTGGTGGCAAGAGGTTAGAATGTAGGATAGTATAGTCTGTAATGTCGTCGGTCCACACAAGATCAACCCCTCAGTGCATGCAGGCGCCGGTACCGAGACCTACATGCACGAGGAGGTTAACCCCTTTTGTGTACAGTTTCAATGTTTGCATTCCCAAGTCGGTTATTTCAGTCCTGTGTAGTGACGTAAGTGTGGCCTTGCTGCATTTGCCTCGCCTCTACATTGCTGTTGCACTATTACAGTGTTTACATAATGTACTTCTGGACTACTGGTTCCATCTTGTGTCTACCGTATTGAAAATACGGTAGACTTTGGGATGGGGCACGCAAAGAACATAACAGGCGGATGGGCCTGAGATTGTGGCAAAGAAGTAACAAGATCAAAATGACGTCAAGTCTAGCTACTGTAACCTTGCCGTTGAACGTAATTTTGGCGCGAAGCGCTGTGTGTGCGTGCGTGTCTGTGCGTGCGTGTGTCTGTGTGTGTGCGTGCGTGTGTCTGTGTGTGTGTCTGTGTGTGTGTGTGTGTGTGTGTGGGGGTGTGGGTGTGTGTGTGTGTGGGTGTGTGTGTGGGTGTGTGTGTGGGTGTGGGTGTGTGTGTGGGTGTGTGTGTGGGTGTGTGTGGGTGTGTGTGGGTGGGTGTGGGTGGGTGTGTGGGTGTGCGCGTGCGCGTGCACGAAAATCTCCGACGTTTGAATACATACAAGCTTGAAAATAAAGTAAATGCTGCATGCAAGGAGTGTCTAAAAGCTTTTTCGAGCATACTGGAATTAGATGTCTAATTGAAGAGTTAAATGGCCGGTTTTAAAAAAAATTCTATGTACTTGAAATTTGGATATAGCTAGTTTGGATAAAGACATTGGTTGCGTTTGTTAGCCAGCTTTGTATCTCTTCAATTTTTTGAACAATGATTAATTCATTTGGAGCAAGTTCACGTTTAATTCACGTTTTGGAGCCACGTTAATCTCCCATCAATCAGTCAGCCCTGGAAGAGGATGTGTGGAAGAAAACAGTCGGGAAGAGGCATCGTGCCGTTCGAATGACTGACTTGAAACATCAAATTCGTCACTGTGTACACGGCGTCGTAGAACTAGCGATGCCATGACATCATTTGCTGCTCGTGCTATTCTTCGTCTTCAGAATTCCTGTCGCTACTCCAGCCCACAGAGCGTACTAATGGCGGCAAGCGCCGTGTGTCCGTCTCTATTTGTGTGCGCCGGTGTGTGTTGAACAGAGAGAAGGAGCTCATGTGAAGCTATGCCACTTGCTGGTAAAAGAAAGGACCATTTACATCCTAAAATCATTGAGTTTACATTAACCGCTTTACTGCCGAGAAAAAAGTGAACATATCCAACCGCAAGAGACATAGTTCCGACTGCGGAAGCTCATGTGGATGGCTCTTGCTGAGACCAAATTTGTAGTCTCTTGGATGATGTTGCACTTTGGTCGTTCAGTGAACCAAGATTTTAGACTCAAAAAGTTACCTACAGTGGCAGGGAAGGGGTTAACGTCTCCTTGACAAAAGTTCTGCACAAAGCATAGATTCTCCACGAACTGCTAATGCACAATCAATGCCTCAGTGACTGGCTCACTGTTGAAGTGAGCGTAAGGGCTGAAATCCTCATAGTCTCTCTCACGGGTACAGCACGTTGAATAGCATGGGTGACAATGACGGGTGTAGCAGTTTTCGACGCAGTCCTGCTTGGGGAGATAGTGGCATCCGAGGAGGAGCAGGAAGGGTGGGCGATCGTGATCGGGAACGCGACCGTCGTGACCGTGACCGGGAATAAGGCGGATTCTGTCGTGGCCGGATGGTTGCGCTCGGCGCCCAGGAAAGAGACCGCTCTGAGCGTGATTGTGTTATTGCCAGCGCTAGGTAAGCCTTTATTTTGTTATAGTCCGTCTGAGCTTGCCTCGTGTTTTTTTTTATTTTTAATATACTTTGAACAAGACATATTTCAGGACATCACAAAGAACAGAAAGTTATCACCAAACTTGATCCTAGTTTATTTTAAATTTTATTTGGCCTCAAACTCAACGGTTTAGTCACTACCCTCGGGAGATCATTGAGATGACCTACTTAAAAGTTTAAATATATACCCTGTTCAGGCCTCAGTGACCACTAACCTGCATATCTGGTACTGAAACTATGACATGTTGTGCACGGATCAGACGCCTTGCAAGACCAAGGCATTTGAGATTCAACATGGACGTTTACGGGAGTAAATATGTGTCATTGTTTCCGTGTGGGGCTCGATTAGGTATATTTGAGCAGGTTTAAATGGGTCGTGTTAAAAATTTCACGAGGGCAGCGGCTAAACCATAGTTGTTATAGCTAAAGGAAAACTAAAATAAATTAGGACGAAGGTTGATGACCATCCTTCCTTCGTAGAGTTGTCTTGAAATCATCTGCGTTCAAACATTATGTGCAAAAACCACGAGGCAAGCTTTCCTCAAACGTCCTTAACGTCAATAAGAATTTTGATAAGAGGGGATGGGTGCCAGATTTTTTGCCTGTATTTTCACGTGACTATATTTGCTGCCTTGCTCAGCAATTTGCATAGCCCTGGAGGTCAGGACAGGTCCAATTCCGCGTCTCACGTCTGTACGCGTGAGATTAAACCCGAGCCATCTGCTGCTGTTGCTGGTAGCAGTCCTGATGCCTTGCAGATGTCGGCCGACGTATTTGAGAAAAGGATCAAGAACATTGTGGAGGAGTTTCTGCACAAGCTGGACTTCAAGGTGAATTATTGTCTGTTCTCCGATTGGTGTAATTTATTTGGTCCTTGCTATCTTTAGTGGGGGAGGGGGGGGGTGGCCTTCGACCACGACCCCAGTAGCTAAACGTCTTCGGGCCCACTGCGGCCGCCGTTGGCCCGAGGACCTTTGCTTATGGGTAGCAATCTCCCAGTTAGTTGTTCCATAAGAGGCATAGATTTTCACGAATTATTTGGCCTATTTTCAGCATTTCTGTTCTCGTGCTACTGTCGAGTTTTGTTGGCTGTGATGACAGGAAGCGACAGACTGCGTAGCCGAGTGGCGAAACCTGAACCACAAGGAGCTGGTGACGGCCATGATCAACGTGGTGTTGGAAAGATCCTCACAAGCCCGCCTCCATGTGGGCGAGCTTCTCTTTCATCTCACCAGCAAAAAAATCATTACAGTCAAGTCCCTTGTCGACGGGTAATTCTTTTTGACTTAATTATGTTTATTTCCTACGTAACTGTTTAATCCTAGCATGTCTGTGAATTAAGGCTTTGTGCTGGTGTTTTCTCGCATTTGATCCACAGACCTTACTTTAGGACCAGTATGGGTTTGATCATGCCTGCAGCCCTTCGACAGGACACCGTACCCTACACCTCACCCGAATGAAAATTCTCATTTTTGTCTAGCGTATTGAAAATACGGTACACTTTAGGGTTGGGGATGGTCGGAGCTCGTTCAGTAGAATGCAAAGGACATAACAGGCAGGCGGGCCCCAGATTGTGGTAAAGAAGTAACAAGATCAAAATGACGTAATGTCTAGCTACTCTAACTTGCTGTTAACGTACTTTTGGCGCGAAAGGCCGTACGTGTGTGTGTGTGTGTGTGTGTGTGTGTGTGTGTGTGTGTGTGTGTGTGTGTGTGTGTGTGTGTGTGTGTGTGTGTGTGTGTGTGTGTGTGTGTATGTGTGCATATGTATGTAAACACTACAATCTCCGAAGCTGGCTTACGTACAAGCTTGAAAATAGAGGAAATGCTTCATTCAGGGGGTGTCTAGGCGCCCCTCTGAGCATATTGAAATTGGATGTCATGACTGTTTATAGAAAGTCGGTTGACCCATACAGTCTATAACTCAACGGACAGAGAAAAAAAGGTCCCTGAATTCCGGCAAGTGTGGGTGCGAGTCAGTTATCATCAAGCTGTCGTGAGAGATATCTGGCACATATCAAACCCGCTGAGACCGTATTTCCTCCCCTCCCTTTGGCTCCTGCGGCTCCATGCCTGACCAAAAGCTTTTCGAGTTTTTCAGTTCACGGATAGTACGACTGTGTCTTCACTTATACCGTGTATACACTATTTAGTTATAACCATTTTTTACACTTTATTATCACTAGGCTGTTGTTGTTTTGTTTTGTTTTTTCTCTCTTAATAAAGTTTCATTTCATCTCTCTTTCTCTCTCTAAGAATGTTGTAGTTTAGCAAGGACAAACACGAAAAGAGGCCTGTGCGCCTATTGTTTCCCCAAAAAATGCGCTAACCCGTACACGCACTAAAAATGCTAGAGTTCATTTGTTTTTAAATGAAGTTGATGTGAATTTTCAATGATTTCACACAAGTTCACCTTATTTTCCGCACGCAGTCAAGGAGACGAGGGACAAAAAAGGAAAGTGAGAAACGGGACGGCTTCGCCTGCCGTCCGCTGTAATATAAACAATTCCGCGATAACGCGGATGCTAAGGAGCTCTTGGGGGCCATGTGTTTTTGGAGCTGTAGCGACTACCTCAGTTCGGAGTAATCTCTGTGTCCGTTGAGTTATATACTGCATATTGGAGTCCGTAATTTTGATTATATGCACTTGAAATTTTGGGTATGGCTACTTTTCAAGAAAGACATTGGATGAGTTTGTTAGCCAGCTTTGTACCTCTTTAACGTTTTCGAAAAATAAAAATTCAATCCGGGAAAAAATGTAAAAAGTTAAGCTCCACGATTTCATCAAAAGTACCAGACACTGACGGTAACGTAAAAGCAGCAAACGCATACAATGTTCCTAAGTGGCGCAGGGCACCAGCACGTAAGTGTTTTACATGTGTATGAGTTGAGGCAATGATCTCATTGATTTAGGAAGACAGTCTCTCTATTTTTGTTATGATGTTTGCGAACGTATTGTGGAAAAGGTGGAAAACGCATGCAAGCTCATGCAGAAGAGGCTTTGTGGGCATGAGCCATCCCACCTTGTTCTTCACTGGCAAAATGGCTGTGGTTACGCCAGCCCACAGAACTGGTACAGTGGTAGGAAGCGCCGCGTGTCTGCCGCCTGTGTTTGTGTATGTCATAGCCGTGCGGATTGGGGGTGGGGGTGGTGGTGGGGGTGGAGTTAAGGTTGGGAGCGATGAATCGGAAGGATAAGCTTAAAAACAGGGACAAATCAGAATGTTTCTGAAAGATAAAAACGCATGTGAGTTCAAAACAATACGGTAGACTTTGGGATGTAATCCTCATCTTGTTTAAAATTTCGATGGTGCTTGACAGGGGTACCGATACATCGTGTATGTGAAACTAAAAGCCTGTTAAAAAACTGTCACGTGAAGAAATCCTGTCCCAGTTCTGTAATATCCAATGTCTAGCTTACAAAATTACTTGTCTGCATAAATGTGCGCCATCTTATCTACAAGAACACCTCCCCAGGTAGCCACCATCTCGTTTACTTCGCTTATCATCACGGTCTTGCCTTCATCTTCATAGCACAGACCGCACTAGCAAGAAGCAAATATGGAGCAATTTCTTCATTCACTCTGTTCCAAAGCCCTGGAATGCCTTGCCTGACCACCTGAATGAGGCTGAAAGCTGCAGTGATTTCCGAAAGCAGCTGAAGACCCACTTTTTTCAGCTGGCCTTTATGACCAGAAATAAACACCCTCCTCTTCTGTTTTTCTTCTTATTCTTCCCTGTTTAATGTTCGTTCTTTTATACGCTCCTTTCCAACTCTCTTCCGAAGCGTTTCGACAGACTTAATATGACTTGATACAAGCTTAGTTAGTCATTTTGGTTTAACGCCGAGAAGGCGATTACCCCAGCAGCAAAATGTCTTCGGGCCCACGACGGCAGCAGTGGGCCCGCGCACAGTCGTGCGCGGGTCCACTGCGACCGTCGTGGGCCCGAGGACCTTTGCATACTCTAACGTGATCTCATGGCGGTGGATACATCATCTTGGCTTGACGTCGCGAACGAAGATTCTATAGGGCTTGCCCACGTCGTCTGCAGGCATTTTCGTGGCTGCGGAGGCCAATCCGGGACAGGCAGGTTCGACCGCAGTGGCTGCAGGGGAAGGTCTGGTCAGGGTTCTGAGTTACGACAGCTCTGTTTTTTTCTTCTGAGCCGCTTGTCCTTAAGGTTAGCTCTGCGAGAGTCCTCAAAGGAGACGGCTGCCTTGTGAATGGTCGAGCGCCAGGTGTCGCGGTCCGCAGCAAGCGAAGACCACTGGCGGTGGTCGATTTGGCAGGCACTAAGTGACTTCTTGAGACCGTCTTTGTATCTCTTCTTTGGTGCCCCTCTGTCTCGGTGTCCAGTGGCGAGCTCGCCGAACAGAGTGATCTTGGGTAGTCGATGATCTTCCATCCTGGAGACGTGCCCCGCCCAGCGAAGCTGTGTCGGCAGCAGCAAAGCCTCGATGCTCAGTTTCCGCCTGTTCAAGGACCTCGACGTTGGTGATATAGTCACTCCAGTGAATGCTGAGGATGGTACGCAGGCAGCGCTGGTGAAAGCGTTCGAGGAGTCGTAGTTGGCTGCGGTAGAGGGCCCAGGACTCGGAACCGTACAGCAGGGTGGTGAGGACGACAGCTCTGTACACGCTGATCTTGGTGACTTTTTTTCAGCTGTTGATTGTGCCACACCCGCTTGTATAGTCGCCCGAAAGCACTGTTCGCTTTTGCCAGCCTGTTGTCCAGCTCCTTGTCCAGCTTGGCGTCTGACGTGATGATGCAGCCAAGGTAGGTAAACTGGTGTACAGACTTCAGTTCGGACTCGCCGATGGTGATGTGGGTAGGGCGATGCTCTTCCTTGGGTGCCGGCTGATGAAGGACCTCTGTCTTTTTCAGACTGACCTCAAGTCCAAAGAGCTGGGCGGCATCTGCGAAGCAGGACGTAATGCGCTGCAAGGCTCTCTCTGTGTGTGCAACGAGGGCATCGTCATCAGCAAAGAGCAGCTCACGAATCAGTTGGTCTAGGGTTTTCGTGTGGGCCTGCAGTCGTCTGAGGTTGAACAGGCTGCCATCGAGACGATACCTGATGTACACTGCGTCGTCATCGTCGAGGTCCACTGTAGCCTGCTTCAACATCATGCTGAAGAAGATGGTGAAGAGGGTCGGTGCCAGCACGCAGCCTTGCTTCACGCCGTTGCGAATGGGGAATGGTTCTGAGAGGTCACTGTTTAGTCTGACCTGGCCTTGCTGGTCTTCGTGGAGCTGGACGATCATGTTGAGGAACTTTGGGGGACAGCCTAGTCGCTCCAGGATCTACCACATACCTTGCCTGCTCACAGTGTCAAACGCTTTTGTTAGGTCGACAAACGTTACGTACAGCCCTTTGTTCTGCTCGCGGCACTTCTCCTGAAGCTGTCTCAGCACAAAGACCATGTCGGTGGTACTCCTGTTGGCTCTGAAGCCACAGTGGCCCTCTGGGAGGTGGTCTTCAGCGATGGCAGGTACCAGCCGATTCAGGAGCAACCTTGCGAGAATTTTCCCGGCAATGGACAACAGGGTAATTCCACGATAATTAGAGCAGGCAGACTTCTCTCCTTTGTTCTTGTACAGGGTGATGATGACTGCATCACGGAGATCCTTTGGTAGTGTTCCTTTTTCCCAGCAGCAGAGAAAGAGGTCGTGGAGCTTGTTGTGCAGTGCTGGGCCTCCATGTTTCCAGATCTCTGGCGGGATTCCGTCAATGCCTGCTGCTTTGCCACTCTTAAGCTGGTGGATGGCTGTGAGGGTCTCTTCGGCGGTGGGCGGTTCGTCCAATTCAACCTTTAGTGGAAGGTGTGGGATTTGGAGGATGACTGTTTCTTGAACAGTGCGCTCAGCGCCGAAGAGGTTCTGAAAGTATTCCGACCAGCGGTTCAAGATGGAGGTATTATCTGTGAGGAGTGCCTGTCCATCAGCGCTTCGCAGGGGACTTTGTACCAGGTGCCTAGGGCCATACACTGCTTTCAGTGCTTCGTAGAAGCCCCTGTAGTCACCGTTGTCAGCGCAGAGCTGGGTCCTCTGTGCGAGTCTGGACCACCACTCGTTCTGGAGCTCTCTAAGCTTGAGCTGGAGACTGCTGCAGATGAGGCGGAAGGCAGACTTCTTCACAGGGCAGGAAGGCTGGGCTAGGTGGACCTGGTGGGCGGCTCTTTTTTTTGCTAGAAGTTCCTGGATCTCTACGTCGTTTTCGTCAAACCAGTCTTTGTTCCTCTTTCTAGCAAAGCCCAAGACTTCCACAGAAGATTTTACAATAGCAGTTTTCAGTTGTTCCCAGAGTGTTTCAGGGGAGGAGTCTGCTGGATCAACTGTGTCTTTGAGCATGCGCTGTAAATCGGCCTGAAGGGCAGCTTTCTTGTCGTCACGCTGAAGGCTGGCAACATCAAGCTTTTTCTTGGGGGGGGGGGGGGGGGGGGGGGGCTTTCTTGGGTTTCAGCTTGAGGCGGAGCCTGAGTTTGCAGCGAACAAGGCCGTGGTCAGTGTGGCACTCTGCGCTGGGCATCACTCTGGTGAGGAGGACGTCACTGCGGTCCCTCTGACGCACTAGGACATAGTCGATAAGGTGCCAGTGCTTGGAGCGAGGATGCATCCAGGTGGTCTTTCGACTGTCCTTTTGCTGGAAAGTAGTGTTGGTGATGACAAGTTGCTGCTCTGCACAGAGCTCCAACAGTAGGCGACCATTGTCATTGCAGTTCCCAACGCCATGCAGATACACGCGCTGTATAAATGGACATCTTAATCATCATCATCATCACCATCATCATCATCATCATGGGGCGGTCCGTGGTAAAAGCGCCTGCCACCAATGTTAGAGATGCGAGGTTCGATACCCGGTTTAAGTGTCACCGTTAATTCGGGCGGACCGTCGGGGGTTCTTTCTCTGGGTACTAATAATAATAATAATATTTACGGTATTTATAATGCGGCTCTTCCTCCCCCACGACTATGGTATCAATTTCAGCCCACTTAATCTCTCTCTCTCTTGGCTTGACTTCGCGAACGAAGATTCTATAGGGCTTGCCCACGTCGTCTGCAGGCATGTTCGTGGCTGCAGAGGCCAATCCGGGACAGGCAGGTTCGACCAAAGTGACTGCAGGGGAAGGTCTGGTCAGGGTTCTGAGTTACGACTACTCTGTTTTTTTCTCCTGAGCCGCTTGTCTTAAGGTTAGCTATGCGAGAGTCCTCAAAGGTGACGGCTGCCTTGTAAATGGTGGAGCGCCAGATGTCGCGGTCCGCAGCAAGCGAAGACCACTGGCGGTGGTCGATTTGGCAGGCACTAAGTGACTTCTTGAGACCGTCTTTGTATCTCTTCTTTGGTGCCCCTCTGTCTCGGTGTCCAGTGGCGAGCTCGCCGAACAGAGTGATCTTGGGTAGTCGATGATCTTCCATCCTGGAGACGTGCCCTGCCCAGCGAAGCTGTGTCCGCAGTAGCAAAGCCTCGATGCTCACAGTTTCCGCCTGTTCAAGGACCTTGACGTTGGTGACATAGTCACTCCAGTGAATGCTGAGGATGGTACGCAGGCAGCGCTGGTGGAAGCGTTCGAGGAGTCGTAGTTGGCTGCGGTAGAGGGCCCAGGACTCGGAACCATACAGCAGGGTGGTGAGGACGACAGCTCTGTACACGCTGATCTTGGTGACTTTTTTCAGCTGTTGATTGTGCCGCACCCGCTTGAATAGTCGCCTGAAAGCACTGTTCGCTTTTGCCAGCCTGTTGTCCAGCTCCTTGTCCAGCGTGGCGTCTGACGTGATAATGCAGCCAAGGTAGGTAAACTGGTGTACAGACTTCAGTTCGGACTCGCCGATGGTGATGTGGGGAGGGCGATGCTCTTCCTTGGGTGCCAGCTGATGAAGGACCTATGTCTTTTTCAGACTGACCTCGAGTCCAAAGAGTTGGGCAGCATCTGCGAAGCAGGACGTGATGCGCTGCAAGGCTTTCTCTGTGTGTGCAAAGAGGGCAGCGTCATCAGCAAAGAGCAGCTCACGGATCAGTCGGTCTAGGGTTTTGGTGTGGGCCTGCAGTCGTCTAAGGTTGAACAGGCTGCCATCGAGACGATACCTGATGTACACTACGTCGTCATCGTCGAGGTCCACTGTGGCCTTCTTCAACATCATGCTAAAGAAGATGGTAAAGAGGGTCGGTGCCAGCACACAGCCCTGCTTCACGCCGTTGAGAATGGGGAATGGTTCTGAGAGGTCACTGTTGAGTCTGACCTGGCCTTGCTGGTCCTCGTGGAGCTGGACGATCATGCTGAGGAACTTTGGGGGACAGCCAAGTCGCTCCAGGATCTCCCACATGCCTTGCCTGCTCACAGTGTCGAACGCTTTTGTTAGGTCGACAAACGTTACGTACAGCCCTTTGTTCTGCTCGCGGCACTTCAGCGATGGCGGGTACCAGCCGATTCAGGAGCAACCTTGCGAGAATTTTCCCGGCAATGGACAGCAGGGTAATTCCACGATAATTTGAGCAGGCAGACTTCTCTCCTTTGTTCTTGTTATTAATCACATTTCAAATATAAACGATTCGAATTTCCAAAACGTCAGTAGCACGCTTGAGCTTGCCCTTAGCACCACGTGAATGGTCTGTGTTTATGTACAGTGTGTGAGTGAATGCGCGTGATTCACGTGAGCGTACTTGTTGAGTTCAGTTCGCGGCGGCGCTTTGAGCCGAATTTCAATTGGGATAAAGCGCCTATATTTTAGTGCGCTGATTTATTTTATTAATTATTTTATTATCATCATCATAATCATGAAGACAGGTAAATGTCTTTTTCTGTTATGTCCAGCTTATCCATACCTATGAGATGAATATCTCCCATTGACACGAGTAAACGTGTTATATCCTGTTCTTGTGTCCAGTCTCCCTGTGATTTTCATAGCTATGCGTTGGACATAACAAACGAGTCAACGGTTTATTGAACCCTTTGCGTGTCGGTAGCGGTTTTCGTCGCGATGATTCCTACAGGAATCATCGCGTCAAAACCCGCTACCGACACGCAAAGGGTTAAACAAAAAATTATCTCTGGATCACGAAAATAATACGCGATAAGCACGCCGATTAAGCAATATGCATTAATAATCTTTGTTTGAATGTGTGGTTTTGTTTTGTTTTGTTTTTTCACAGAATTTTAGATGTGTTGGAATTTGCTGAGGACATAGAGATTGATGCTCCTAAAATTTACGAGTACCTGGGTGAGCTGTTCGGGCCCATGATCCTTGACAATGCCGCGCTGCCCTTGACCTTTCTCAGGTCGGCCGTTGAGCCTCTGATCCAGTCCGGCAATGGCAAGGCTGCACCAGTCCTCTGTCAGGCCCTCCATGTGGCCTGCCAGCGCAAGGTGAGATGTGCTGTCACTTAACCCCTTCCCTGCCACTGTACGTACATTTTTGTTTCTGAAGTCTTGGTTCAATCAGCGACCAAAAGCCAAAACCGTTCAAGAAATTTAATTTAGTATTGGTCTCAGCCAGAGGCATAGATCCTCATGAGCCCCCGCAGTCGCGGGGGCTCATGATGCTCTGTGTCTCTTGCAGCTGGATCGTGTTCATTCTTTGTCTAGGCAGTGAAGGGGTTAAAGCCTCATTGTACAAATACAGCTGATCTTGAGTTGAGGAGAAGGGTGATGGAATGGTGGTACTTATTCTGTAATGTTCTTAGTAACCTCTTATGTCGTAATCTACTATTATTTCGGTTGTTTTTAAAACGACTGGTAGCTGTACAATAACTATCCCTATCTTCTCCCCTCAAGACAAAATTACAGTGATTTATTTAGGAGGGGGTGGGGGGTGTGGGGGGGGGGGGTTAACCCATATAACCCCACGGCCGCATTTCACAAATTTTGAAGGCGTCACCTAACGACCATGTGCCAGTTGGAGGAGATGTATTGACCATGATAATTCAAGGGTAACGCCAGATTCTGGCCCTATCCTTGAATCACCATGGTCAGTCCATCTCCTGCTGTAGGGCGTTGGGGCTAAACGAGTTATTTCTTTGTGCCCGAGGTACGAAATACCCACATTTTGGAGTTATCCTCTGAGGAGTGCATTACAATTCAGGAGACAGATCGACCATGATAGTTCAAGGGTGGTGGCAGAATAGCTATAGGCGCCAAGCTATTCTGCCACCACCCTTGAACTATCATGGTCGAGCCATATCTTGCTGTGGTGTGTCGGGGGCAGAATGAGTTAAGGAGAAAGCGGCTGTTGCACAGTAAGTTTATATATGTATGCACACATTGTAAAAATCTTTGAAATTGTAAATCGTCATAAAGAAGACCGCTTTGCCACAGAATGGAACTGTGGCTGATGCATGAGCAATGACCGTCTTTGAAAAGAAAGGGTGAAAATAGTTGCATAAAGGTTTGTCTCGTGAAAATACGCCAAAAGTAGACCACCGCAAAGTATTTCTATATTCTTAGCTATAAGGATGTTTTATCTTGCCTTCATATTAAATTTTGAGATGATGTCTTTTTTTCAGCCAAAAAGCCACGTGCGAGCACAATTCAAGGCTTCACGGCTGAAGGTCTCAGACTTTGTGCCAGCTGATAAAGTCAACGACTTCATCAAGCAGAAGGTATCTGCCACCAAATCTATGTGAATGGTGGATCGGCTTCAGCTGTCCCTTCAATTTAACTCATTCAGCCCGACGGCCATATTTCCCTAATTTTGGAGGCGAAGGATCGGCCATGATAATTCTAGGGCAGTGCCAGATTAGCTTGGCGCCGATAGGCGCCAAGCTAATCTGGCACTACCATTGAATTATCATAGTCGACCCATCTCCTGCTGTAGTGCGTCAGGGCTGAATGGGTTAATCTGTTTTAGGGTAATAAATTTACGTTCTTCTAAGCAAATGCCTGTGCACGTAACCTGACTTCTAGCAGAACGTACACTTTAATGTGCTATGCTTCATATTATTTTGCATTGTTTTAACATTTTGAATTTCTTACCCCAGGAGCTTGACTGGCTGATTCAGGAGTTTGAAGACTCTGTCCCTGCTGCCACCTGTGCCCGCCCTGCCGGCTGGGTGGAAGATCAGTTGATGCGTCTCTTGCAGTCGCGTGGAATTGATAACGAGCGCATCTTTCATTTCATAGAGGTATATGAACTTACGTTGTATGTGTGCTTGTTCAGATGTGTGTGTGTGTGTGTGTGTGTGTGTGTGTGTGTGTGTGTGTGTGTGTGTGTGTGTGTGTGTGTGTGTGTGTGTACGTGTGTGTGTATAGTGGGGGGGGGGGGGGTGTATTTCCTTGTGTATGCAGCTACCGATGCTGTGACTGGTGAAGGTTGTTTGAGATTGGAGCATTTTCCCCAAATATCTCCACAAATAAACACTGTTCTGTTTAGAGAACAAATCTCAGTTAGTGCGAATGGACCTAATACGGACTTTTTTCTTCTTCTTGACCTCCCCTAATTTGTCGATTTACTGCACAGTCGTAAAAAAATTGGTGGAGCAGGCAAGAGCAAGCCATTTTCATTACCCCAAATAAAGCCCCTGAAGATTTCAATACCGAGGTCAAGCATGCAGACTTCACGTTGCAGGTTTGAAAACTTGGCCAATTCACGAGAAAATAGATCTTCCTAATACTGGGCTGAATATACCTGGGGCACATTTCGGGATGTAAAATCAGTCATTTCATGAAACAATTCCGAATTTGTACGACTGTGCAACCACAACTGACAATGTTCGAGTTTCGTAAAAGGAAATCGTATTAGGTCAACTGCCACTGAATGATATTTGTTCTAAGCTTGGTTTAGAAAGTGGTTCTTTGCGGAGGTATTTGCGAGAAACTGTGGGCTCCGATGTCAAACGACTTATAAAATTCATGTTCCGCGGACATTTACCCTTTGCATGTCGGTAGCGGTTTTAGTCGCGATGATTCCTAAAAGAATCATCGCGACTAAAACCGCTACCGACACGGAAAGGGTTAACCGCCTTGGACATGCAGTCACCTGTACTGCACGTAAACGGTAAAGGTGTACCGTAAACAGTACAGGTAATTAGCAGGGGGTGGGGGTGGGGGCGGTGGGAGGGGGGGGGGGGTATTAAACATAGTGTTAACATTCTTTGTTTAATGTTTGGCCCAGCCTGTCCCATCTGCAAAATGCATCGATTCTTTGTATCTGTGCATGCAAGTTGGGTTAAATGCCATGGTACGTGAATTTACTAGTCACTGTACAATGTATGCCAGTCTGTTACCGCGGCAAAATGCAATGATTATCATTTGCCTTTCATCTGCTTAGTACCCCACCCGGGTCTGCCCTGGGGGACTTGGGTGGGGTTAGGTATTTTTTAGTTCCCAGGGTCACCCTGGTCAGCCCCACAGGGTGGGTTTTTCTCTCTATTCTGGGGCATGTGTTTCTGTCTACCCTTTGTCCATTCACCTGTATTTGCCTTTTTAAAACTCTCCCTACTGTCTGCACTGCCTGTAGCTCTTGATATTGGATGTGTGTTGCTAAATGGTCTTAGCTTTATTTAGGCCCCATGTGTTAGGTTTATTTAACGTATTTGACCGGCTGGCGACATACATTCAATGTTCTGGAGTTTTTTGTGTGTTTTTTTTCACAAGCAGTGCAGGCACGTCCTGAGAAAGCCTTGTTGCTGTCGGGACGTTAAGCAATGTACAATCAATCAATCAATTCATCTGCTTAGTGTTCTATTGTTTTTACTTTTTCAAATAACCTAGTTCATTATTCCATGTGTGTGTGTGTGCATACATGTACAGCAATTTCGGACGTAAACCTTAATAAGTGACCTGCTCTATGGCGGGATTTCATTGCCAAATTCGCCGATACAGTTGATTATCAAATATTGTCCTAGCTCAGCTGAGACGACTTTGCTGCCTTCCCCCCCCCCCCCCCCCCCCCCCCCCCACTATCTGAGTAGGCACACGCATCAGAGATTTCCACTGCTTTTCGAACGTAATGAAAGGAACTCTCATGCGTGCAAAGGCGAAGAAAAGCACAAAAATTCTCCTTTTGCGACATGTAACCCCTTCCCTGCCACTGTACGTACACTGCACGTACGTTTCCTTCTGAAATCTTGACTCATTCAAGCAAACACCCTTCAAGAAACATGAATACAAATTGGTCTCAGCAAGAGGCATAGATCCTTGTGAGCCAACGCAGTCGCGGGGGCTCATGAGGATCTATGTCTCTTGCATGTGGATCGTGTTTACTTTTTTCTCGACAATCAAGGGGTTAAGCTTCATAATTTAAGTTAACCGTATTGTCCAGCATTATTTTAAGGCATACCCGGTACTAAGAACATTTATGAAGGAGATATTGCGATCTGTTAATCACTTTACTGCCTGGAGCAGGTCGCTTTAACCATTTGTTGTTTGCTTTGTGTTTTTGTCACAGGCTAATGTGTCGGAGGAAGATCAGAGGTCCCACCAGTTTATCCGTGAACTCGTCACTGCTGTTTGCAGAAATGCCATAAGTAACGCACGTCATTTGAGCAATGCACATTCTCTCTGTTAAGGCCTGCATAGTGAGCAAAAGGTCCCCAGACCGGTAGCATCAGTTATTGCCTGCACAATGAGTTGGGAGACAGGTTCTCAAATTGCACCGCAGGTTTTATGATTGTTAACCCCTTCCCTGCCACTGTACTGATTCATTTTTGTTTCTGAAACTTTAGATCATTCAATGAGCAAAAGTCAACACTGTCCATGAAACATGGATAAAAATTGTTCGCAGCAAGAGGCATAGATCCTCATGAGCCCCCGCTGTCGCGGGGGCTCATGAGGATCTATGCATCTTGCAGTTGGATCATGTGCACTTTTTTCCCGGCAGTAAAGGGGTTAAAGGGTATGTGCCTGCGTATCTTGAGGTTCCTCGTTGTTTATGAAGTATCCTTGATGATTTTTTCTAGAACTAAATAAACTAGGCATGCACCAGGTTCTTTTTCCTGTCAGAGAAACCGAAAGAGCAATTAGTAGCTCAAACAGGTACGCTACCATTTTGAAGCCTGTGGCATTTCATGTTTGTAGTAATGATTGTCTGGCAGTTTTTTTTTTAATGCAAAAATAGCTTAGAAACACATAATAAACAATCATGTTGAGACAAAATTGAAATTAGGCAATATATGTTGCTTAGTTTCAGAACTTTTTCTCAGTATGTTTGCTTATATGTGTTACTTGATGTTTCTTAGTTTCAATTTCAAATTGTTTTCAATGTGTTTGCTTTTTAATCGAAGGTGGAGACAACGCCAGCACTTACAAGGTGAACGTGCCGGCGATCCAGCTGCGTCGGTCGTTGATGTTGAAATACCTCGAGAACAACCCCGAGCTGGAGCTGCAGGCACTATATGCCCTCCAGCACCTTATGTGCAAAATGGAGCACCCACCAGGTATGCACAAACAACTACCAAGTCCAGTAGATAACAAAGTTTGTGCAGAAGTTACCCATGTACTAGCACTTAAAGGTTTGTACGCTTGAGAAACCAGCTAAATTTAACTCACAATTTGGGCACCGTATACACCACGGGAATTTGCAAACTAAATGGTGTAAATTGGTTCAGTGTAGGTAACTTTTCGTGTATAATTTGCTCACAGGCATCTTGCTTATTCCCTACTTCCTTTTGTGTCATGTGTCACCCTTGTACATTTAGCTTGCACACTACCATGTGCACGCAGTCACTGGTACTGTAAACAGAATGCATATAGAATGTTATTTGAGAAAATCAATTTTACCCTTTACATCCTGAAACACCACTGCTTGAAATTAATTTGCCTGATAGTTCAAGAGCCTGAGGCGCCAAGCTCTTCTAGCACCTCCCTTGAACTAATATGGTTGATCTATATTGTAATCTGTAATGTAGCCTATATAGGACAATTGAACATTTCAAAACCACTTTTACATAGCAAACACCCCACACCCTAATTATGTCCTAGTCTTACCGCACTAAGCTGTCTGGGATCGCATCATGAACCTCTGGCAGTTCGCAAACTAGAGTGTGTGACTGTTCGCCAAAAAGCACATAATATTATTTCAGATTTGAATGCCTGACTTCCTACACGAAGAAGGGCCACGCACAATCCGAAAATATACTCATTTTCCCATTATTTATTTCGAAATAAGAAGTTTAGATCGCTCAGAATACGTAAGAGATTTACATAACGAAATACGGAACACAGTGCCGTTTCCGTACTGTCCAGTCTCTTAGCCTTAGTCAGTCCCAGTCATCCCCTAATATTTCAATCCCCTAAAAAACACCACCGCCTACCAGCTGCACATTTGCCATGCACAAAATACACACACACACACACACACACACACACACACACACACACACACACACACACACACACACACACACACACACAAAAAAAAAAACCCAGCACATTGACTGTCTCATTTCTTTGCTATGAACCTCATTCCTTACCAACCCCACACCCAACCCAAGCACAGCTGAAATCAACGTGCCCCTCAAATCACTACGTCAACGGCAACTCAACATAGGCCCACAATTGTCCACTGGATAAACTCAGGATGGTATGAATCAAAGCACCAAACATGTCTCCTCTTATCTAACCAGAAATTTCCAGCAAATTCCAACATTCAGCCCTACTACAAATTTTCAAACAAGGCAAAAAGTTATTTTTAAAAACACAGTCCTCTTACCCTCAACTGTCCAATTTGAATATGTATCGCTATTCTGCGGTTGTGAAAGGTTCTATAAAAAATAGAAGTGTAGTGCTCGTGTACTATCATTTCTAGACAGACGTCCCGGCTGACACTTCTACAGCTGTTTGATCCATACACAGTATCCACGCGCGTTTCGCGCTTGGTGACACTGATTCAAACAGGTGCAGAAGCATCAGCCCCTAGAGCTGTCAAGATATTAATGATAGTACACGAACACTCCACTTCTATGCTATAATAAGCAAATTAAAAGGAATCAGCGTTAGGATGTAATGGGTTAATGTTGCTTGTTGTGCTGCAGGAATCTTGAAAGCCCTCTTTGACGTTCTATACGACGAGGAAATCATCTCTGAAGAGTCTTTTTACGCTTGGAAAGACGGTGATCACCCGACCGAGCAGAAAGGCCGCGGTGTTGCTCTGATGAGCGCCTATGCATTTTATGCCTGGTTAAGAGAAGGAGTGGAGAGTTGATAACACAGTACAATGCGACAAGTCTGGTTTGCGCGCTAACCCTTATCATTCGGAATACACCAGTGTATGAAATAAGTTTGACTAAAATAGTTCAAGGGTAGTGCCAGAATAGCTTGGCGCCTCTAGGCGCCAAGCTATTCTGGCACCACCCTTGAACTAAAGCCATTGGTCTATATCCTTATCTGTAAGTACTGTAATGTAGCTTGCATATGTCAGTGTACAAATTTGAAGCTTTTAACCTCAGTATGATATGGGTTAAGTAAGGGTCTCTGTAGGTGGATAGGGTTATTTCATGTATTATCCTGTACAGAAGTAATGTGAACTACAGGGGACTTCCCTTATAACAAGGTCGGATATGACAACACTTTTTCAGAGGTCCCGAGAACAATGTTTGTGTACAAATCACTTCGCTTATAACAAACTCCGGATATAACAACGAAAACATTTGTATCCCCGGCCGAAGTATTCTGTTGTATTTCATTTATTTGAAGTTGCTGCTGACTTGAAATCTGTTTGACGAATGGTTGCTTTGAACTAATCCAAGTAGAAAGTCGGGTTTATTTGAAGACTTCGCACCTCGCCCAACTGATGGCAATTATTTGTATAACATAGGCGCGCAGCCCGACGCACGTATTTCCCAAATTTTAGAGGCGTCATCTAACGACTATGCACCTGTTGCAGGAGATAGATCAACCATTGTAATTCAAGGGTAGTGCCAGATTAGCTTGGCGCCGACAGGCACCAAGCTAATCTGGCACTACCCTTGAATTATGATGGTCGACCCATCTCCTGCTGTAGTGCGTCAGGGCTGAATGGGATAATAAGTACGTATAAATATCACACACGCGCACGCACGCACGCACACAGTAAGCTGTCGTGGACAGACACGCAAACACACATGCACGCACACAGACATACACCCCCCCCCCCCCACAACGTACACGCGCACGCAAGCGCACAGAGAAACACACCATCGCCACTAAAATCTTCTCTAAAAATTACATCTATACTGACGAGCAAAAGAAATGCGACATTTAAAACAAAGTGAACATTTTTAGAATTCCAAAAAATGTCATTTCTTTTGTCAGTATATAATCTGTCACAAACTTTCAGGAAGAAAGAAAACAATTTTGAGTCGTTTTATTTTGGTATAGTTTATTGACAAATGTGAACGAAAACGATGTGGACATTTCTGTATATTTATGTACATATGCGCATGTATGTGTGAGCACGGTTTTCGGATAGTCACACGAGATACACAAGTCAGTAATACGCGCACCAGAATATCGCAGAAGGGGTGGG
>BTPG01000002.1:155211108-155236108 GCA_036245525.1 Semisulcospira habei
GACCACTGAATCACATAAAACAATACAGTATTAATACGCAGTAATTATTCCACAATCACAATGCATAATTTCTGAAGCACAATGAGCTAGGCTGATAACGACTACATCTTCACCAGACGTCAATAAACATGCATGCATTAACGGCTGGTGCTAAAAAGATAACGTGTGTGCCTGTCTGTGGGTTTGGACCTAGAAGTTTTCAGCAGTAAAGTCCAATGTCAAAGACTAGCAGACATGTTCTTTAATGTCTCTACATACACGTCCGCCTCAGTATATCGCGCTACCTGTCAGCCATCAAGCCAGACCGCGTTACTCGCCATCGCGGTGCTGCAGTGTTGCATTTATTCATAGACTTGTGTAGTAAAAAAAAAAAAAAAAAAACCCAAAAAACCCCACCAAACTCGGTAAGATAAGCAAAAGATCCTCGGGCTGACGTCAGCCTTACCTGGCCCGCGCACAGTCGTGCGCGGGCCAGCTATATCCCCTCTTGGGAGAGGCCCTGGGACTTGTGCGCGTTGTATCCGATACCGCGTAATACTGAGGCTGACCTGCACTTTGCACAAAACCCATGAAAACTCGTGAGAAACACGCGTGACAAAACCAACATAAACGTGAAGCTGCCAAGTATGTAAACGAGTCAGCTACGCTAAAATTGATTCTAGCACCATTTTAACAAAAAATATGTCAGTTGAGTACATCAGTCCCTAGGATCAAAACAACATCACTTTACATGAAAAAACTAGTATTTAAAAAAGGTGTTACAGCCATGCTGGTTACAATTAAGTACACAACTAGCCAACTACAGCTAGCGCAAGAAATAAAACCAAACAATGTAATTATTAACAAACTACACCATCAATACAAAAAGGTCAGTACACTACTGAATATAAAGCGTTAGTGGAATACAACGCAATTAAATTAGTTCGTTCTTCACTTTTTACAGCAGCTCAATGACTCCGGTGTGAAGTCTTGTGTGTGAACTGGTCTCTGATTTCGGACCTTACGGCTTGAGGTCCAAAATTACAGAACAGCACAGGCTCCACTACAACTAGTACATGTATAACACAACTGTACGGCATGCAGCTTTCACAGCGTTGCCCGTGGAGCAGAGCTTGGAGGCTTCGTCGGCTTTTAAACACAGGCCCAGGAAACAAAAGGTCCTCTGACTGACCCTCAGGCCAACTGGCCTTAACCCGTTCAGTGCCCGTTGACGGAAACTGTGTTTCTGCAGTCTTCGTCAAATTCAAACATCAACAGCACCCTATCTGTCCTAGGAACATGGATTCAAAGTAGGGACAGCAAGAGGCATAGATCCTCATGAGCCCCCGCAACTGCGGGGTCATGAGGATCTATATCTCTTGGATGCGTTCAAAATTTCTCGGCACTGAACGGGTTACGAAGAAACCAAGAACTTTTGCTCAGGTTTGGTTGGGGCGTGGTGGACGGAGGGGGTGAGGTGTTATGTGATGTGAAAACTGACATCGCTTATTCAGGTGAGTCAGTGTAACAACCTCGGGTGCGCAGCAGGCCCTGAGAGTTTAACAGTTTAGGTTTAAAAGCCGATGAAGCCAACGAACCCTACCCCAGCTATGAGCTACACAGTGTAAAAGGGTATACAGTCAATATGTTTGGGTTAGTCTCTTTGCCGGCTTTCCCCACGTCAGTGTTGGTTACTCTGCGGTTTGAATTTTGCTGCTGGCGGTCAAAGGCTTAGCCGGGTGACAACACGCCACACAGAAAACAAAGCATGCACTCTCTAGTGTCACTCATAATCAAGCCACAAGCAGGGGTAGGTAGGGAAGGCTCAGTCACTCCCTCATCCAGCCGAATCCCTTCCGCAAGAGGTATGGATTCTCGAGCCCCCAGGGGCTCATGTGAATCCATGCCTCCTGCGGATCTCACACAGGCTCCAGCGTGCCCTCCAAAACGAGGGTGTTTATCCGACGTTAGCAAAAGCGACTGGGTTGGGCTAAAACGCAGCCGAACATACGCGATTGCACGTGCTGGAGGCGGAAGGAGACTGAGAGGCGATAGCGGAACTAGCTCCGCCGCAGCAAACAGTACCCTGTTGCAAAAGAGGAAGGATGGTGCGGCGGAAGGAACAAGCTTCGTGACGCACGCCGCGACCTGTGCTGTCTCCGTCCGAAGAGATGGTCAGATATTCCTGTCCGTCTGAGGTCAGCTTGGGCCAGGCGGAGCTCGGTCCATTGGGATTGCTGCAAACCAAGAGGAGAACACGACATACATCAGCATTGATTGGTACCGGCAGGCCGATGCCGACCGCCGTTCGCCCGCGCACGGCCGTGCGAGGACCAACGGTGGCCGACGTCGGCCCGTGGGCATTTTGCGCATTGGGGAGATCCTTATCTAATCCGTCATAGTCTGTCTCTGGATTGGCACAAGTTCGGTCTTGACTGGAAAGAAGTTTCGCTGTTGGCAGCTGGGATCGCAGGAGTGGAACTGAGTGCTAGTATCTATAGATTGTTGTATGTGCAATATTCCAAGTTTTTTTTTTTTTTGTTTGTTTTTTGTTTTGTCTGTCATCATGCACGGGCCATTGATTTCCTCATAAAAAGGGCGTAAAAACGGAAAAATCCTATTTACGATCTCTCTCTCTCTCTCTCTCTCTCTCTCTCTCTCTCTCTCTCTCTCTCTCTCTCTGTCTCCCTGCCGTGAGATGGCCTTAGTCTCCTGCTCGGCGTTAAACCCCAATATCTAACTAACTAAATGACTCTGTCTCTGTCTCTCTGTCTCTGTCTCTCTGTCTCTGTCTCTGTCTCTCTCTCTCTCTCTCTCTCTCTCTCTCTCTCTCTCTCTCTCTCTCTCTCTCTCTCTCTCTCTCTCTCTCCCTCTCTCTCTCTCTCTATCTATCTATCTATCTATCTATCTATCTCTCGCTCTCTCTTTCTCTCTCTCTAACAAATAAGCTTAACACCTTTAACTTCAGGCTGGGTCGCAATTTCCAAAACTGAAAGACTGCATTACGTTTCAGGGGACAATTCGTCCATGATAATTCACGGGTGGTCCAGGATAGCTTGGCGCCTGTTGGCGCCAAGCTATTTTGGCACCACCCTTGAGCTACCACGGTCGATCCATATCTTCTTCTGCTGATTCGGTGCTGAATAGGTCAAAGATGTTGTATGCATCAGTGTATAGCAGATAACTCACCCTGACTGAGCGAAGCGTGTCCAATAGGCAGCCATGCGGGAGGCGACTGCCCGGTCCTGGTCCGTGTAGCTGGTGTTCTCGGGCAGAAGGAAGACCGCCTCCACCTCATACCCGTGCATCACGCCTGTCCAGGCAGGCCAGGGGTTGTTGGACAGGCGGTGCTCGAAAGAATACATGTACACGTCGTGACCGGCTCTGGCGTACTCCGTGGCAAAGTCCACCACGGGACACTTGAACATGTCGTCACCACAGATGTCGTCAGCCAGGTCCCTGTACGACTCTCGGGACGACGGGAGAGTGCTGTGCAGATATTTGTACAACACTGCCTCGTCGATCTTCTCGTCCGCCCGGAAGTTCATTTCGTGCACGAGCTCCTTGAAGCGTGTGTAGGAGATCTGGCCTGAGTTGTCCAGCGGGAAGTCGTTTTTGAAAGCGTACAGCAGAAAGAACAGTCCTTCGTCCTTGTTGGTGCCCATTAACACCTCCGTGTCCTTGATCCTGCCGCTAGCAAGCAGCTTTTTAGGGTGGTCCGGGAGGAAGTAATTGTCCACAACGGGCGCTATGGGCACGTCGGTATAGTACTCGGTCACAGACCACATGCTGTCGGTCAGATTTTGCGCGTCCTTACTCCTCATACAGGACATCATGGCGCCCAAGGACCCCACAGGACAGCCCACAAGCTCGGCCAGGTTCTGCGACCTTCTTAAGGCCTTGGCGTTGGACGCCAGACCCCAGTTGACGAGGGGGCTGGCGCTCTGCATGATGGCGCGGCTGAAGTAGTCCCGGGACAAAGGAGACATGAGGTGGAAGCCCACACTGGTCGCTCCGGCGCTCTCGCCGAAGATGGTGACGGAATTCTTGGCGCCGCCAAAGTTCTCTACGTTGTTGTGCACCCACTGGAGCGCCAGCGCCTGGTCCAGCAGACCCATGTTGCCCGGCGCGGCTGTAGTGTTGGTGTAGAGGAAACCTAGGGAACCCAGCCTGCGTGAAGAAAACCGACACACACTCAGTTCATAATCCAGACCAAAAGAGTGGTTGCTAAGCATGTAGCCTCATAGGAAATACCCCGGGAAGAAAGAAACACGCTTAAAAAATACTTAGGACTCATTCAGCCCGGCGCACGTATTTCCCAAATTTTGGAGGCGTCATCTAACGACTATGCACCTGTTGCAGGAGATGGATCGACCATGATAATTCAAGGGCAGTGCCAGATTAGCTTGGCGCCGACAGGCGCCAAGCTAATCTGGCACTGCCCTTGAATTATCATGATCGACCCATCTCCTGCTGTAGTGCGTCAGGGCTGAATGGGTTAATAGTAATAATTGATACATGACAACTCCAAAATTGAGGGTCTAGCTTTGGAGGGGTGGGGTGTGTGTATGAAAGAATTAACCCGTTCAGTGCCGAGAAAACTGAAACACCGTCCAACAGCAATAGGTATAGATCCGCATGAGCCCCCGCTATTGCGAGGGCTTATGAGGATCTATGCCTCTTGCTGACACCTCTTTGGATCCATGCCCCTCGGGCGTTGACAAACTGAAGAAACGAATGTTCAAATACCTGTAATTCATAGAGATGACGATAACATTCTCAGTGGCCGCCAGCTTGGCCGCGTCGTACACGGTGAGGGTGGATGTACCCGCCCAGAACCCCCCTCCGTAGATCCACACCAAGGTGGTGCGCGGGGGTAGGGACCCGTACCCTCGGGGCACCCACACGTTGAGGTAGAGACAGTCCTCGCTCATGGGTGTGTTCGGGTTCCACATATCCACACCCTGTAGTATAGAAGAAAAACAAATTAATGAGTAATTGTTTTACATTCACACGCTGTGTGCTGGACTTCTTTTTTGGACCTAACGGCAAGAAAACGGCGGTTACCCCCTTCACATAATCCAACTGCAAGAGACATAGATCCTCATGAGCCCCCGCGACAGCGGGGGCTCATGAGGATCTATGTCTCTTGCTGAGACTTCAAGATTTCAGAAACGAAAATGTACGTACAGCGTACGTATATTGGCTGGGAAGGGATTATAGCCGTATATATTAAAAGGTTCTTTTTGTTGTTCTTTTTCCCTCGAAACAAATATTTAAACTGACTTATGTCTGCCTCATTGTCCATCGAAAAAGTAAAAGAAGTATTAAACATGTTATGAAGGGAGATGTGATACTACTACTGTGTGTTTTGAAAAGACATTGAAAAGTCTGTTCATCATATTTAATATTTAAAACGTGAAATCATATTCGGTATTTTATGGACATGCGTGAACCTGGTTTGTTTGTTTGTTTGTTACCTTGAAGCGGTTGAACTCCATGTCGATACTCTGGTGACAGGAGTTGGGCATCTGGGTCGCTTCTCTCGTCTCTGTCCACGGGTCGGCCGGCTCTGGACGCTTGAAGCGCAGATCTCCTATTGGGGGCCTTGCAAAGGGTATCCCGTAATACACGTCTACTGCTAGGCCGTTCGCAGTCTTCCTCAACCCTTCAACGGGCCCCAGTGTGGTCTCCACGACGACGGAGCGTTCCTGGGCGAAGGTCATGGAGGTCAAGGTCACGAGGACGAGAATGTTGGAGACGGAGACTGCAGACGACATCCTGGATCTGGAAAAAAGGCAAAAACGATATCTTGGTGATGATGACGTACGTGTGTGTGCGTGGCGTAGTGGTGACGTATTGTGGTAGTCTGTGATGTGATGACGTAAGTGTGGTGGTATATGATGTTGGATCTTGCAGCTTTCAGCCATAAGGTTCAAAATCAAACACAACCACACATTTCTAAGTAACCAGCCTCGATCACTTGAAGCATCAACTGCTGAATATGAACCAGCTCAGTGGTCGTGCCTGAACAGTTTAGCACTGAGGGGCTAGACGTCAGAGCAGTCAGGCACTCTGGTTGAACTAACAAGACCAAGCCATCCCCGCGGTCAGCGCAACCCTCGCTGCTAACGTAACGTTGTTTTCTGCATACTGGACAATATCAGAACGTTTCTTTTTGTGCCTGGAATTAAAACTGATGTGCAGTCTTTTGCTTTCAACCAACACCACTTGTACGACTGGTATCATTTCCTCTAATAGTAATAATGGATCTAGTGGCATTTGCGCTTGTCTAGTTATGTGACACACACACACACACACACACACACACACACACACACACACACACACACACACACACACACACACACACCGACCCGGTACAAGCATTGTGATACCGTTGTTTAATCAATGTGAACTATTTAACTCATTCAGCCCGAAGCACATATTTCCCAAATTTTGGAGGCGTCATCTAACGACTATGCATAAGTTGCAAGAGATGGATAGAACATGATAATTCAAGGGTAGTGCCAGATTAGCTTGGCGCCTGTCGGCGCCAAGCTAATCTGGCACTACCCTTGAATTATCATGGTCGTCCCGTCTCCTGCAGTAGTGCGTCAGGGCTGAATGGGTTAAAGCAACGGTCGCTGTTCGTGCGCAGATAGTCACAGACTGTTAGCACACAATTGTTCACACAGATGCTGGCTCTCCAATTCTATACGACACACGCCCCTGGAATATGTATAAATACAAAACTATTACAAACAGTATGGTATCGATCGTTATACTCTGGAAACTACTGACTGTTAAAACTGATATTAAGGCATGATAAAAAAAAAAAAAAAAAAAAATGAAGCCATAAAAAGCCAGATAACACTCTTGTACAGTATTCCAATTAATTCGGATGGAAGAATGACACAGAGTACAAAACTTCCCCCCTCTCCTACCCACACTGTCCACCGCTACTGAACATGACGCCGATCTGTTTCAGCAAGAGGCGTAAATTCTCATGGGCCCTTGCGACTGCAGAGGCCCATGAGAATCTACGCTTTTTGCAGATGAATGGCTCTGATACCGCGATAGAGGAACTACGCAGTGATCAATAAGCTCGCAACTCTTCTCGTATTAATCACCTTTGCAATTCCATCTGTGTAGTACATTATAGCTGGCCATTCAACGTCCCGTGACGAATATTCTGGGGGAAAATGTTTACAGGTCGAGAGATATAGTAACAACTATGCTAGGTATAATTCAGAAGACCTGTTGTTATTGGTAGCCGTAGCGGTAGTAGTGGTAGTAGTAGCAGCCTAGTAGTTATTGTTGCGTGTTGCTGTTGTTGTGTTATTATTTTTGTTGTTTGTTGCTGTTGTTGTTGTTGTGTTGTTGCCGTGTTGTTTTTGTTGTTGGTTGTTTGTTGTTGTTTGTTGTTGTCGTTGTTTTTGTTTGCTTATTTGTTTGCTTGTTTGTTTGTTTGTTTTCTACTTGTTATTGTGGGTATGTAATTTGATCAATGGTGTAATAAAAAAAATTAAATCAACGGTTCAGTTCTTGATCTTACAGGTCAAGCTATCTTCTTTTTCAAACTCAAACATAACCCCCTTGAGCTGTCATGGTCCATCAATATCTCGAGACTTGTGTAAAGTGCTGCACATACGTTTCTAAGATGTGAACAATGAAATATATAGATTTATGCTGTCGGAAGGTTAACAGCAGTGCCAACTGGACTATGTGTGTTTCGATTTACGAGAAAAATGATCTGGACTCCCCAGTGCAATCCAGTCGCAAAACTCATTCATGTGCAAGAGACATAGATCCTCATGAGCCCCTGCGGCCCGCAGGGGCTCATGAGGATCTTTGTCTCTTGCTTGTACCATTTATTCTGAGCACTTAAAATAAATCACGATCGCATACACGTCTGGTTCCCTCAGAAGAAGGGGGTTATAGAGAGATGTGCGTTTCCTCGATTGTGCGGGTGTTCAGCTTCAGTTACGTTTGCTGTTGAGGAACACAGCATTTAATCTTCTCGTCTTTCATTTTATGCAATTTGAAGCGTGGATAAATCTCTCTCTCTTTTTGAGACCTCAGCGGAAAAGAAGACATGCCTTCTTTATGGCTTCTAATATGTTCTAGCATATTTGTAAGTGCAGCATAACATCATAAATTTTTAATGTTTAATGTTTGATGTTTTGCTTGGTATCATTGTGTGTGTGTGTGTGTGTGTGTGTGTGTGTGTGTGTGTGTGTGTGTGTGCGTGCGTGTGTGCGTGTGTGTGTGTGTGTGTGCGCGCGTGCGTGCGTGCGTGTGGACTGGTAGAAATCAATGTGTGTGTGTGTGTTGTGTAATGTGAGCATTGATTATTTGAAATGGAATTAATGTTGCGTGTACTTTTCACTATTATGTATACTTTTATATATAAAATTATGTGTATGTGTGTTTACGTGAGTGCTATAGCTTGGCAAGGACATGTTTGAAAAAAGGTCATTGAAGGTACCTAATAATTTATCCTTGAAAAATAAAGTTTCATTTCTCTCTCTCTCTCTCTCTCTCTCTCTCTCTCAAGATTCATAAAAGGGGTCTCTTCATTCATTCATTATCTCCAATTTAATGTCCCACTGGCACTATACAGTGATCGGGGAAGGGGTCTCTGTTCTATCCAGCCAAATCTGGCAACTGACAGAAAAAGTGTGCAACTGTGTTTATAAATAAATAAATAAATAAATAAATAAATAAATAAATAAATAAATACACAAACACGATGGAAAAAGACAATACAACAGTCTACCGACAGTCGTATTTGAAAACATGGTGGAATAAATTAATAAAACAAATAAATAAATAAACAAATAAGACTTACGACTTTCGATCAACGGTGACAGTGTACGTTGCTAGCGGCGCAAAGTCAGACAACTCTTCCTTTCGCAAGTCAGACAACTCGTGAGAGCTCTTCCGAACTCGCGCGTGCAACACTGGGACACTGTGCTCTGCACGGGCTCTGCGCGCGCTTTTATACGGAGCCACAGCTGGATTGTTCGATCTGACCTACATTTACTGAAGCAGCCACAGGATATGACAAACTCCCTGATGACTTTTGTTCTCTGAAGAGAAGAGGATAAGACACCGAGATCGATAGTTCAGCAAGATTCATAGATTCTCATGAGCCCCCGCGAATGCGGGGGCACATGAGGTCTATGCCTTTTGCAGATGGCGGTTATTGGGGAATGTAATGGTCTCACGGGACTGCTTTGTTACAAGGACAATGCACGCGACGCACAAGAATCGTGTTGTCAATGTGAAAACTGATGATTCGACCAAAAATGGAGTGCGAAATTGTTTGCGTTGGTATTGACACTAGAACGGCCAATGACCTCTCGACTGGAGAGCGTGGGACTGGTAGCAAAATAGGGGGTCAGAAGAATGCATAGATCATCATGAGCCCTCAAAACTCTAAAGAACGCTGCAACGCATTCTAGTGATTGTAATCGTATTTATCGATCGTAAAATGGCGTTAGCTGCGGCCAGCATTGAGCGATCTTCAGCAAACCACTAAATCCAGACCAAAAAGGTGCCAAGCGTGTAAAATGCAGAGAATAACCCACCGGAGAAAGAAGCACGCTTAGAAAAGACAGTTACAACACAATGTTTTAATATATTTTAATATTTCAGTGTCACCTTCTCCACGCAATGACAAGATAAGCTGCGTAGTGTATTCTTGGTTGTTTGTCTAATTTAAAGACCTTAGAAATATTAATATTAATAAATTGTGTTGTAACAGTTTTTTTTCTAAGCGTGCTTCTTTCTCCGTTGGGTTATTCCTTACAAACCACTTCTTTTTTAATTTATTTTTATTGTTTTCCTTTTTTATTTTTATTTATTTATTTTATTTATTTGTTTTTATTTTTATTTTTCTAATTTTTATTTTTTATTTATTTTATTTACATATTTTTTAAATTTTATTTACATATTTTTTAAATTTTATTTATTTATATTTATTTATTTATTTATTTATTTTATTTGAGCGGGGGCTCATGAAGATCTATGTATCTTGCAGCTGCATTGCGTTCACTTTTCTCGGCAATGAAAGGGTTAAAATAGTAAATGTCTGTCAGCTGATTATTGCCCGCGTCGTGGCCAGAAGCAGGAACCACTGATAGTTGATACGGGAGTAGCAGTGCCATTAACCCTTTGCGTGTCGGTAGCGGTTTTCCTCGCGATGATTCCTGTAGGAATCATCGCGACAAAAACCGCTACCGGCGCTCAAAGGGTTGACGCCTTGCCATAGAATATTTCGACTTTAGAATTTGCCGTGATACGACATTTCGTTGTGAACTCGAGATACCGTTCTAAATATACAGACGGCAGCAACAACATAAGTCACATCAACAACAAAACATGTAGGCAACTCGTCAAAATACGTCAATTTGTGTATTTCTGTATCGAAATAAAGTATGCCTAGGCAAACGAAAACAGCGGAAGACAAAAGAGATAATGACCCTAACTTCATCAGCATCGAATCTTGAGAAATCACAATACATGTATTTGCAAGCACATAGGCCATGCTCTTCCACCTGCAAGAGACATAGACTCTCATAAGCCCCTGCTGCAGGATGGGCTCATGAGAATCTATGCCTCTTGCTTGGATGGTTAGTCCATGTCTATCCACACACCGAGGATGACCTAAGAGGATTTAAGTCTTGAGAAATCACAATATTTGCGAGCAAATAGGCCATAATCCTCCATTTACAAGAGACATAGATTCTCATGAGCCCCTGCTGTAGCAGGGGCTCATGAGAATCTATGCCTCTTGCTCGCGAAGATCGGCCCTATGGATATCAACACACGGAGGATGACATACGAGTTATTAAGTTTTCGAATGATGTATGTCCTACTTCGTCTTTTGGGTAGTAACTATGTTAAAAATGTGTGCTAAGAGCCCGTGACCTTTACAACGGCGCGACTGAAATAGCACAATCGTTAACGCAAACATGAGAGGCGAGCGAACTTCCGCGATGCACGTGCTCTGTCCTGTCCGGAACGGGGACAGAGTTGCTTTTTTGCATCCTCGTGTACATTTGTGAAGATCTTGCTTCCTGTATGTGTGTTAAAGTACCATTACGCGTAAGTTTTAAGACACATTTCAGCACCATTTATGCGGCCTTGTCGACACACCTAATGAACTTTAACAGCAGTTGGGACAAGCAGCAAAAGCGCACGCGCAATAGCACTTATTTATTCTGCGCAGCCTTTAGCGTGTCAATCTAATTTTGGCTGTTTCTTGTACTGAAATAGTTGTATTTATAGAACGGAGTGCAGTCATTGTCAGGTTACTTGATATAGAGACGACGTGTGCTGAACTGTATTCTCCTGTGTCTAAAGGAACCATAACTAGACCTGTTTAGCGTTTCGTAACCATCTGTCACAGAAGTGTATATTTGAACAGTTACGGCGGTAGTGGGCCTTTAAAGTTTAAAAAAACTAAACACCGCCCAACTGCAAGAGGTATAGACCCTCATGAGCCCCAGCAGTTGCTGGGGCTCATGAGGGTCTATGCCTCTTGCTGAGAACGGTCTGTATCCATGTCTCTTGGACAGGTGTAGAGTTTGATAGTTGGATGGTTAACGATTTCAGAAAGAAAAGATACGTCGGGTTAATAGTTTGCAAAGTCTCCTTCATTAACCCTTTTAGCCCCAAGGTCCCATTTCTCACATTTTGGAGGTGTTGCCTGATGACTATGCACCAGTTGCAGGAGACGGACTGTCCATGATAATTCAAGGGTAGTGCCAGATAATTCAAGGGTAGTAGGGACTCGGGGCTAAATGGGTTAATGTTCTCTGCGTGTCTTACAGTAATGCTGCACGAAAGGGCTAACTTAAATTACACATGTATTAACCCTTATAATTCGAAATAGACCAGTGTGTGAAATAAGTTTGACTAAAATAGTTCAAGGGTGGTGCCAGAATAGCTTGGCGCCTCTAGGCGCCAAGCTATTCTGGCACCACCCTTGAACTAAAGCCATTGGTCTATTTCCTTATCTGTAAGTACTATAATGTAGCTTGCATATGGCAGTGTACAAATTTGAAGCTTTTAGCCTCAGTATGATGTGGGTTAAGTGTGAATGTCGTAGCATGAAAGACCGTTCTGCTCTGCTTCTCTCTTGTACACGGGAGAGGTCCTTCCGTTACGCTCAAAGGGCGGCGGAAAACCTCTTGTGCGTGTGCCTACTCACATGGATTGTGAAAAGAAGGGTAGAGATGTCTTAGTTGAGGCAGGACAACATTGATAACCCGTTGTATCGGCGAATTTTAGCAATCAAAGCCTGTCAATGAGAAAATGTTTAACTCATTCAGCCCGACGGCCGTATTTCCCAAATTTTGGAGGCGTCATTTAATGACGATGCATCAGTTGCAGGAGATGGGTCGATCATGATAATGCAAGGGCAGTGCCAGATTAGCTTAGGGCCGACATGCGCGAAGCTAATCTGGCACTACCCTTGAATGATCGTGGTCGACCCATCTCCTGGTGTAGTGCGTCAAGGCTGAATTGGTTAACCTGGTGCGGACGGACCTTAAGAACTATACAGTGTCCAAAAGGTTGTCGGGTAACCGTCCGCCGCCAGTGGCCCGAGTGCGCGGGCTAGCGGGGGCCGAAGTCTGCCCGATAACCTTTTGCACACGAGGCAGGCCTGTTGACAACTAAACTAACCTAAACCAAAGACTTATACAAAAGATATCGCACTAATTATTAATTAATACGCGCATCTTAGACGTTACGGCTGACTCATACACACAATATCAGCCTGCCCAACACCAACCCTTGTCGTTTGAATGTCATCACATCTGGTTAGTCATAACTCCCACTGAAAATCTGCAAAGGCCACTGGGCTTATTGTCAATCTGACGTTTCAATGTGTCCTGACAATGCATTATTATATGTTATTAGGCCTACATAATTATATTTGTTTTCATCCCTGCGTCACACGACCAGTCGCTTTATCGCAAACGGTATCATGTGACCGTGATACAAAAACCCTTGTAGCGACAAATGCCGGACTTTTTGTAGCCTTCTTTCTGACGCACATCGGATACCAGTTTTGTTCTATAAAAGATCACCAGACGTTCTAAAGTACAAAGTTACTTAGTGTTGTTCGAAACAACAGGCACACTACTGGAGACGGCAACGTCACGAAATATATTTAAAAAACGTCAAAAGTCTATTATGTATAAATATATATTCCTTTTACATCAGTCATGTCTGACGCGATCCCGGTCGGAAAATTTCTTCTTGATTTCTTTACGAAAATAGTGGAGGAATGAAAACAAGTACGTTATTGGTATCGGGGGCTTGCTGCACGGACCCTTGAAGGCCTTCGGGAGGTCAAAGGTTCCTTTGACCTCCCTCAAGTCTACAAGGGTCCGTGTAGCAAACCCCAGCGACCAATAACTTATAATGTTATGATATATATATATATATATATATATATATATATATATATATATATATATATATATATATATATATATATATATATATATATATATATATATATATATATATATATATATATATATATATGCTATTTTTTCCCTTCTTTGACACATGTACTGATATATTGTATAACAAGCAAATTAATTATTCATGAGCTTGCTCGATATACTTTCCTTCCCGAAACCCTGGCCCGCAAAGTTGTCGATGGATTCTCGAGCCAGGGTCTTATGAAATAAATCACAAAATACTGTCCTTCTGCAACACTAATGCATCCTTTTCAACTATAACAACGTTAATACTTTGATTAATTTTAAACTTGCCGTTCTTCACCAATGCCGAAGATACTTTTATCGTCCGTGTACGTGCCATCGCCGGCTTTCATCGTGTGCTTCGGCACTCGCATTGAACGTGGAAACCCGTAAAAAACGATGCAAAGAGTACAAAAGGCTAAAGACACTAACCGATAACTTGAAACCTTCATTGTTGTAGATAAGTAACGCAAACTAGAGTCGCGAAATGCAACATTCCAAGCTTAAATAAAAAACAACAAAAAACAAACAAACAAAAAAAAAACCCACCGAAACTGTATTAGCGTAGGAGGTAGACGGAACAGCCAAACGCTCAAAATTACTCAACACAGTTAGCTCCCTTGCGTCAACAAACCTGTCGTCTGCTTCACGTAGCACCTATAGTGGAGTGATGTTTTCTTGTTTGTCAGCTACTATTTTTTTTTTCCTTTCCAAGTTATTATCCACATTACTGCTATGGGTGTTTCTATGCTAAACTTTGCTTATGAATAAAACTGGATTAAAGTCATTTTGTGAATATGCAATATGTTTTGATTCGGTGTGCAATACGATAGTCTCGGTATGCATACCTAGAAATGTTCGCGCAGAGTGGAGGGCACGAAGCGAAGATAAAGTTTTGTTTTGGACTGGATACATAAATTATATTGAGCAGCAATTTGCTTGATATTGCCGAAAAAAGACAGATGTGATTACTTGACCCAATCAAAATGTTATCGTCGTACCGACTCGGACATTTTGATTCGGGTCTCGTAATCACATCTGCCTGTTATCGGCACTATATCAAGCAAAATGCTGCTCAATATAATATAATAATTATATATATATATATATATATATATATATATATATATATATATATATATATATATATATATATATATATATATATATATATATATATATATATATATATGAATATGCCATGTATACACACCGGCAACCATATTTCTTCAGGGGGAGCGATTATTGCTCTCTTTAAAAAATAAATCGTGCATTTTGAGGAGGCATAACGCATCTTGAGACGTGTCTCCTTGTTTGTCTGGATTCTGTCTTCTCTGCCGATAAAAATATGAACACGATCCAACTGCAAGAGGCATAGATCCTCATGAGCCCCCGCAAATGCGGGGGCTCATGGGGATCTATGCCTCTTGCTGAGATCACTTTGTGTCTGTGTTCTTTGGACAGTTTTAGCTTTTGTGATAGCACTTTGATTTCAAATTCATGAAAATGTTTTAGGGACGACTTCTTTAAGTTCCTTAGGGCCCCATCCCTTCACTAAATACGATGCCCACGCCGCTCAAGCTCTCCTAACACTCGTTATTACCATTTAAAGAACATAAGTACATATTAGTATTTGTTTGCGTTTTGGCAAAGTAGTCTCTCTTGTCTGCGTCCTTAAAACTAAGTGCGTGTTTGAATGGTTACAAACAGCCACGGATTTGGAAAGGCCAGCCATTTCTGAACCGAAAAGTCAAACTGAGACTTTAAAGTACCATTGCGCATAAATCTGAAGACACATTTCAGCACCAGTTGCGCTTGTTATACCTTGTTGACACACATAATAAACTTTAACAGTAGTTTGGCCACGCCGCGACTAAAGCACACGTGTAATCGCACTTATGTATTTTGCGCTGCCGTTAGCGTGTCAGTCTATGTTTATACGGTCCATCCACCTGGAACACTCTCCCACTCTCTCTCCGTCAGAAACACTCGCTCTCCTCCTTCCAATCCGCCCTCAAAACTCACCTCTTTCAACAGTTCTAGCACTATATCACCACACTCCCCACCCCAAGCTGACCGTCGTAATGTATTTTCACTATTGTGTTACGTGAGTCATTGTCTAAAGCGTGCGCATGCGTGTGCGAGTTGTGAGTGCGCGCTTAGAGTTATAATTATTATAAGATATTATTATTATTTATTTTAGCTGTTTCTCGCACTGATAGCGATGTATTTCTAGAACAGAATGGCCAAGTCATTGTCAGGTTACTTAATATAAAGACGACGTGTGCTAAACTGGATTCTCCTGTGCCTAAATAAACCATTACTAGACCTGTGCGTAGCGTTTCGTAACCATCTGTTACAGACGTGTGTCTTTGAACAGTTACGGCGGCAGTGGGCCTTTAACTCATTCTGCCCGCGACACACCACAGCAAGATATGGCTCGACCATGATAGTCCAAGGGTGGTGGCAGAATAGCTTGGCGCCTAGAGGCGCCAAGCTATTCTGCCACCACCCTTAAACTATCATGGTCGGTCTGTCTCCTGAATTGTAATGCAGTTCTCAGAGGATAACTCCAAAATGCGGGTATTTCGTACCTCGGGCACAATGAGTTAAAGAAACACCTTTTGAACGCGCGAAGAAAGCTGACGGTACGGGGAAAAAAAAAAAAAAAACTCGCATGATTGATAAGGTAGACCACAATAGAACAATGGAAGTCTTGCAATGTCCGCATACTTTGCATTTCAGCTGCTCATTGAATGCGCTTGTTAAGGGCACATCAGTTATGCCGTCATTCTACGGGGACTTGTTACATATCCGAAAATGTGACTGTCGAGTAAATTTCGCGTCATTTGTTATATTCGAAAAATGTAACTGACGTTTAAATCTCAGCGTCTTTGGCAGAAGACTGATGTAACGTGACAGCTCAAAGACAGTGGCTGATGAGCTCGGCGTCTGTCCGAAAAGACGTGTGATATGAAGTTGCCATACTCTCTTACTCTCATTTTCATCAGCGGGATATGATTTGACATCTTGACGCATACATTAAGTTTTGAAATACATAAGAGAGAGAGAGAGAGAGAGAGAGAGAGAGAGAGAGAGAGAGAGAGAGAGAGAGAGAGAGAGAGAGAGAGAGAGAGAGAGAGAGAGAGAGAGAGAGAGAGAGAGAGAGAGAGAGAGAATTATTTATTGTAGAAATACCAAATGAACTTCTACGGTAGTTCGTGGACACTCAGCAGACGCACATTCGTAATCGCACTTGTTTATTCTGCTCAGGCCGTTAGCGCGTTAGGATTATACTTGTTTCAAGATGTCTGTCTGCTCTTGATTGACTTAAGATGAGAAACTATATTTTATAATCATTATCGTTACACAGAATACCAGTTTCCTCTCTCAGAGCACAGGACTAAGATGAGAATTGTGTTTTCAACGTCCCACAGATCCTGAGGTAGAGTGTAGCGAGTACCCCTTTATCTACTTTGACTCTTTGCAGTCCAACAGCCAGCCCCTTCCATGGCTATGAGGCATAGATGCTATTTTAGCTTAGTGTTAATTGGTACATATGATATATCGCTGTATGGAGTGGTTGTCAAATTACTTAATATTAAGAAGACGTGTGCTGTACTGGATTCTCCTGTGTAAATGAACCATAGCTAGACTTTTACGTACCGTTTCGTAACCATCTGTTTTTCTTTGAACAGTTGCGGCGGTTAATAGCTTTTAAAAGTCTCACTTAAAACAGTGTATCTGGAACAGGCTTGTAACACAAAAACTCTCTTATTATCAACGTATTTTCATTGAGATGAATTGAACATGAAAGCTCAAGGGCTGTGCCCGATTATCCAATTAGGCGCCAAGATAATCGAGCACAAACCTTGAGCTATCATAGTCAATCGTTTTATCCCGCCGTTAGGTTTCCTCAGTCGCCTGATCGACGTTAAACTCTGATAATCATGTTATCGTGAAATGCACGTTGCACGTGTAAGACAGCTGTATATTTTACGTCACTTGGCCGTGCCAGTGAAGAGGCCAACGTATCATGCATATAACTTCATGAGGTATGTGAAAAAATCAGTGCCTCACGCGTCAGCACAAAAGGACCTTAGAAAAGCGCGGAAAAGCAATTCGCAACCAACAGCAGGGAAGAGACAGGGCGGTTAAATATGCACTTCTTCACATTTTCAGGTTCACAGACCGTCGAAAGCGTTTGTATGCGATGCAAGGGGTGTAGGTCGTGTGACATTGGAGAGCACAACGTTTTCCGCAAATTTTAATATCTCAGCAAGGGACCACTTTTCTACACCACTCTTAGAACAAATATCATTCAGTGATAATTTACCTAATACGATTTACTTTAACTCATTCTACCCCAGACACACCACAGCAAGATAAGGATCGACCATGATAGTTCAAGGGTGATGCCAGAATAGCTTGGCGCTATGGGCGCCAAGCTATTCTGGCATCACCCTTGAACTATCATGGTCGAGCTGTGTCCTGCACTGCAATGCAGTCTTCAGAGGACAACGGCAAGATCTAAGGAATTCGGAGTTGGGGTAGAATGAGTTAAAACACACCAACAATGTGTCAGTTTTGCTGTATTGTCGTAAAAAAAAAAAAATCCGAATTGTTTCATGAAATATTGATTTTACATCCCTAAATGTGCCCCAGACGTATTACGCCCAGCGTATGAAAGATCCATGTGCACGTGGGCCAAATTTTCAAACCTGAAACAACGCAGGCATAGTGAAGTCTGAATGCTTGACCTCGATATTGAAATCTGCCGGACTTTATTTAGGGTATTGAAAATGGCTTGTTTTTGTCTTTTCACCATATTTTTTACGACTGTACAGCGAAATCGACAAATCATAGGAGTTCAGTAAAATATTCCATATTAGGTTTAAGTGGTAAGTGGTTCCATAAGTGGTTTAAAAAAAAAAAGCGCGTTTCTTTGCAGAGATAATTGGGAAAAAACTTGCGCGCCGATGTCGAACGGCCTATACGCATCTACGTCTTGCATACAAACCAAGGGGAATCACTCAGCGCTGGACAGACAAACAGTTAGATCCCCTGTAATACGTCTTGCATGTATAGCAGAGATATCAACGGCCCGCACTGATGATTGGTGAGTTAGATAGTTTGAGATTTAACGTCCACGGCACCGGAGTGATAATGGACGGCCCTAACGGGCGGGTTATGTGGGGACAGGGACAGCTAATGCCTATGGAGTACAACCTCAACACTGATCAATTCAGGCGCACAGCAACTGTGCCATATTGATTTACCAGGACCTTTTAACGGGAAATGCTGCCTGAACAAGCCCGTCTTTTCGCCTCGACAGTGATGATTGGTTAGTTGCCCAATGCGCAAAAGGCCGTCGGGCCGATGGCCTTTGCGCACTGGGTGGTTAGTTCGGGATTTAACGTCCACGGCACCAGAGAGAAAATGGACGGCCCTAGCGGGCAGATTATGGGAGACAGGGACAGCTATTGCACAGGGAGTACGACCTGAACACCGATCGATTCAGTCGCACTGCAACTGTGCCACTTTGGTTTTACAAGGGCCTTTCAAAGGGCATGCTATTATAGAGCAAGCCATTCTTGCCGGTGTGACAATGAAAATCTCTCTTTTCACAAAAAAATGGACTTACTGTCTGTTACACTCAGGGCAGAAAGGTCCTCGAAACGAAAACGGTCCGATGACTTTGTGGCTACTGGGTCATCATCGCCTGAGTTTGAGACATGGTCTTCCACAGATCAGCACCAGGGACTTCACAGCGTGAACTGTGCACTCGTGTGAACGCAATCCTTCCACAACAAGAGCCAAAAGTTTAGAATCGTCAAAGCCTTTCAGTGCGCAAAGGCCATCGGGCCGACGTCGGCCAACGGCGGCGGACGTTGGCCTTTTGCGCATTGGGTAAGCTGTCGCTCTGCTGCTTTCGCTAAACGGGTTTCAATTAAAAGTACCATTACGCATATATCTGAACACACGTTTCAGCTCCATGTGTGCTTGTCATGCCTTGTCGACATACATAATGAACTTTAACAGCAGTATAGACACGCAGCAAAGCACTCGCGTAATCGCACTTATTATTCTGCGCAGCCGTTAGCACGTCTATCTATTTTTTTTTTAATATTTTTTTTTTTAGCTGTTTCTCGTACTAATAGCGTTGTATAAGAACGGAGTGAAGTCATAATTATCAGGTCACTCGATATAAAGACGACGTCTGCTGAACTGAATTGTCCTGTGTCTAAATGAACCATAGCTAGACCTGTGTGTAGCGTTTCGTAACTATCTTTTACAGAAGTGTATCTTTGAACAGTTACGGCGGTAGTGGGCCTTTAAGTGTGTTTTCTTATTTTTTATTTTTTTTTTTTTTATCGACACCTTTTCATTTTGTGAGCGGGGTAAATTTACGTCGTATTAAGCTACATGCAGGTTTTACCCGCCCCTACCCCCATCTCGCAATCTGAGTATCTTTGTTAACCCTGTGCGTGTCGGTAGCGGTTTTTGTCGCGATGGTTCCTGCCGGAATCATCGCGACAAAAACCGCTACCGACACCGAAATGATTAACGTCATTCTTTGATGAAGATATCAGGTTGAAAAAAAATCTTTTCAATGAATACAATGAGGACTCACATGACCAACTGCAGGGGGTTAACCCATTAGTAATTTGTGTTCTCCGATCGACCAAAAGCCACAACTGTCCCCAAAAAATGGACACAACGTGGTCTCAGCAAGAGGCATAGATCCTCATGAGCACCCGCAGTCGCGGGGGCTCTTGAGGATCCATGCCTCTTGCAGTCGGATCGCGTTCACGTTTTGTCGGCAGTGAAGGGGTTAAGGGGGGGGGGAATACACGTCCGCCTCGCGGATGAATGACGCTCGCTGGCGTTTCGCGTTTCAACAATTCTTAACCCCTTAACTGCCGGAGAACATCACAAACAGGACCTAAGGGCGAGAGGCATAGATCCTCATGCGCCCCCCTCCCCCTTCCCTACCCCCCTCCCCCCCCCTCCCCCACCCCCCTCCCCTCCTTTGCATGTGCGGGAGCTCATGAGATTCAGTGCTGACTCCGTTGTATCGGCATGCTCTTTAGACGTGTGGGCCTCTTAGGCGATGAGGTAACACTTTCGAGACGTGTGGCAACCGGATTCGCGGCTTTACGCCGCGAATCCGGATGCGGCACGTCTCGAAAGAGTTAACCCGTGGACGCAGATTGTGCTTCTGAAATCATTGCTTATCCAATGCGGAATAGCCGAGGCCGTCCCAGGAACATGACCAACCAGTGACGTCAGCAAGAGGCCTAGGTCCTCACGAGCCCCCCCCCCCCCCCTCCCCCCCCCCCCGAAATTTGCGGGAGATTTTTGCGGATCCGTGCATCCTGCAGTTGGATTGTGTTCACTCTTTCTCGGCAGTGACGGGGGTCAGTTAACGATGATTCTAGAATACAATCTGCGACCACTGACAGTGACGTGGTTAATCTGTTCAGTGCCGGCTGACGTAAATTGTGTTTCTGCAATCTTCGTTTACTCAACACCAAAAAGCCCTAGGAACATGGGTTCAAAGTGATGCCAGCAAGAGGCGTAGATCCTCATGAGCCCCCGCAGTTGCGGGGGCTCATGAGGATCTACGCCTCTTGCATTTCTGTGGGTGGTGTTCGCATTTTCTCGGCACAGAACGGGTTAACCTCTTAACATCCGAGACTAAATGAGCAAAAACCATGCGACTCGAGACTTTCAAGACCTCGGACACAAATGAGTTAAACAAGAGGCAAAAATCCTCATGAGCCCCCGCGAATGCGTGCGCTCATGAGGATCTATGCCTCTTGCATATGGAACAAAACTCTCCGCGGTTTCAAGAATTTATAACGTTCTATGGGGCCTGCATGCCGGGTTAATGTGCTGTTCCTTTTCATGCAGGGTGTGAAATTTGAGAAGATTTACGGCAGTAATTGACGCCGCGGGTAGTGGATCGCTGAGTTTCAATTCAGCTGCTTCCGCGTCTCTCGCGTAAATAAAAGGGGTCACACACCTGACAGGTATCACTCCATAACTTTGGTCACAATCAGTAGCGTGAGATTTTCCCTTCCGAATGTGACGTGATATGCTATGCTATGCTCCAATCGTTACAGTTGACGTCAGTCCTCAAAAGTTGGTTACGTAAGCCTCAAATTTCTAGGTAGGCAAGTTTCTCTTAACCCTTTGCGTGTCGGTAGTGATTTTAGTCGCGATGATTCCTACACAGGAATCATCGCGACGAAAACCGCTACCGAAACACAAAGGGTTAACATCGTTATGTCCTTTTACACAATAGTAAAAAAAACAACTGCCATTGCCCCGTGAACACGCATTACGCATTAGTGGTGTGTGAACAGTAAACGCTAGAGTGGGAAGATGTTTTCCATTGGAAGGAAGAGTGTGTGGGGGGGGGGGGGGGGGGGAGGGGGGGAGGGGGAGGGGGGAGGCGGGGGGGGGGGAGCGGGGGCAGCGTGGTTGACATATATATCACTTTAGAGATTAAAATAAATAAATAAATAAATAACACGGATGGGTGGAGGCTATATTCGTCCAGCACTGAACAAAAAAAAATCTATATTCTAAGTACCATTACGCTTAAATTTGAAGACACGTTTCAGCACCATTTTGTGTTTATTATGCCTTCTCGACACACCTAACGCACTTTAGCAGCAGTTGGGACACGCAGCAAAAGCACACGCGTAATCGCGTTTATTTATTCTGCGCAGCCGATAGCGTGCCAATCTATTTTTAGCTGTTTCTCGTACTGAAAGCGTTGTATTTATAGAACGGAGTGGAGTCATTGTCAGTTTACTTGATATAAAAACGACGTGTGCTGAACTGGACACTCCTGTGTCTAAATGAACCATAACTCGTCCTGTGTGTAGCGTTTCTGTTTTTAAAAAAGTGTAACGTTGAACAGTTTTGGCGGTAGTGGGCCTTCATAAAACAAAATCTAAATTTAACGAAATCTATATTTCTTTCTCCAGAAATATTAGTGGGGGGGGGGGGGGGGAAGGAGGCAGGAGGTACTCTGACCCCCCCCCCCCCCTCTTTTTTTGAGGCAGGTCAACTGAAGGGGGCCCATGAGGAGCTATACCTATTTCGGTTAGATGGTGTTTCATTTTGCTCGGTACTGAAGGGGGGTTAAGATGTATAGCGCCAACGTCTGACAGTATATTTAACACTGTTCCATTCCAGGCCCAGTGGATTTCACCCATTTAACCCAAAGGCCGCATTTCCTCCGCAAAGTCTGGAGGTGTCACCTTACGACTATGCACCCGTTGCAGGAGATGGATCGACCGTGATAATTCAAGGGTAGTGCCAGATTAGCTTGGCGCCGACATGCGCCAAGCTAATCTGGCACTACCCTTGAATTATCATAGTCGACCGATCTCCTGCTGTAGTGCGTCAGGGCAAAATGGCTTATAGAACAGACAGGAGAAAAAACACAAATTCCGCCCGACCCACAATTGACACTGTTTCATTAAAGCGATAGAATGATTAAATGGTGAGTGTGTGTGTGTGTGGGGGGGGGGGGGGGGGGGGAGGGAAACGAGACATCGACTATGGTCGCTGTGTGCACGGGCTAACACCGATCGACGTCGGCCCAGGCCGGGGACTGTTGCTGGCTTTGGCGGCGTGCGGGACCACTGCGAGAATCATGAAATATTTACGGGTCGGTGTTTTCGCTCCAGTTTCCTAATTTAGAATCACTCAGCCTGATGGAAAATCTCAGCCCTTAACTTAACTCCTTCACTGCCAGAACACAGCTATAACCACACCCAAATGCAAGAGGCAAGATCATCCTAAGCCCCCGCAGTTGTGGGGGATCATGAGGGTCTGTGCCTCTTGCTGACACCATTTTTGCGTCCATGTTCTTGTGATGGCTGCGACATTTTGATGATGAGTTTACAATGATTTTCAAAACACAATCTGCGTCCACTGGCTATGAAGGGCAGAAGGGTGTGTGTGGGGGGGGGGGGGGGGGGGGAGGGGGAGGGAGGGGGGGTGAACGACAAAGGCTTTGGCCCATATGCCTTTGACAGCAAATCTCTCCTGATTTATGTCCAAGGAATCCAATAAGACGAAGAAGATAAACGCTTTTGGAAAGCAGGGATAAAACAGTTCGCTATCAACTCTTCTTTCAAAGTAGACAAACAAAGGGAAGCCCAGACTGGCACTGCCAACAGGTCATATTACCACTTGAAGACTTTTGTGGGTCTACTTGACACGGATCGAGCGGACACTCTGGCTGGTAAGGCAGATGTCTCACAGGAGCTACGGATGGGCAGATCAGAACTGGTGAGAAACTTGAGAAAACAACTTCAGGAACAGAGCCAAGTCGAAGCAGAGGTGTGTAAGAAAGGCAGCGGGCGTTGGGCAGATTTGAAAGACCGCGAGAGGTCCATAGTAAACCATACCAATAATTATTGGTACGATCTCGAAAGGAACTCTGGGAAGATTTCTGAAGGGTGGGGTGGAGCGCGCATGGGCCTTTCCGAGCGCAGAGATTCCATCTTGACCGAACTGAACTGAACTGAAATGTTTAGACAAACAAATGAAACGGACAATGTGCGTTTTATCTCTCTGTACAAGGCGAGAAAACCGAAGTTATGGCAAGAGTTGTGCCCCCTGGCTCCGAGTCTAGTCAGGCGTCACAACTCTTGACACAACTTCGGTTTCCTCCCTCTTGTGCTCTCTGCGGTCACGCTGGTGACGCAAATCTAGTTTCGTGAAGTACACAACAGCCACAGAATGAGACAGCAGTTCACATGATTTTTGTTTGACTGTCCGCTTTGAAACTGGATCTAACCTGGAAAAACTGGTACGCAGCGGTGTATTGTCTTTGTTTGAAATCCCGCTGACTGCACGTTGTGTCCTTATTCTTCGGACAGATGCGGCTCTCTACCGACGAAGTAACACATTTATCCTTTGCGTGTCGGGGGCGTGTTTTGTTGCGATGATTCCTATCGGAATCAAAGCCACAAAAACCGCTACCGACACACAAAGGATTACATATTTCACCGAGGAAAACAATCTGCGACCAATGGCAGTGAAGGGGTTAACCTAGAATAACGCCCTCAGTTCGAGGAACAGCTCGGGCCCACCTAAATTTTTCAAGAGACATAGATTTACATGAGACCCTGCGGGGTGCAAGGGGCGCGTGAGGATCTATGTCTCTTGCGGATGGAACAGAGTGCAAGAGAGATTGATTCAACAAGACCAGCGACACGCGAGCTAACAGTAACTGGCGTTCCCTACCGCAGTGAGCAAGCGAAACGGAAGTTTGTCTTTGGCCAGCGTGTTTTCGCTGACCTAGTTTATACACAATAGCCGAAAATTAGCCAGATTGCTTAACTATGACACTGAGTGGCTGTTTAGTTAACCCCCCACTTGCTCGTTGTTTAGCTGACCTATGCTTTTTTCCCCCTTTCATTGGCTTTACCCCAGCGAGAAAACGTAAACACGATCCTACTGCAAGAGGCATAGATCCT
>BTPG01000002.1:155241108-155273608 GCA_036245525.1 Semisulcospira habei
CCAGCTCGCTCCCGCGTAGCACTGGACGTGAATGTCATTTTTCTCAAAGTATTGCGTCAGAGCAAAGCTTATTGTATGGCTATCCAGACTGCTCACAAATATGTATGCCATTAATCCATACAAGCCTTTTAATAACAAACAATTCCAGCGTGCATTTCATCTGTTATACAGCATATCAATGTGCTAATCATTGGGCGTTTCTTTAGCAGCGAAGACATGAGTAGATAATACGAAACCGTGAATTGCATTGTGGATATTTTCGGTAATACTGGAATTAGCGCTATTCAGACGATTTGGTCGGACGTTTTGAATTCTTTGAACTGAAGTGAATTAATATTTTAGGGATGTTCTCTTGGACAAACAGACACACAAACTTCGTACAATATGGCACTGTGCAACACTTCATGTTTTCCGCCATGGATTAGTGCTGTGTATGCACGCCTATTCAGTATCTGGGACAGGGCCCGCATGCAAGAGGCATAGATCCTCATGAGCCGCTGCATTCGCAGGGGCTCATGTCGGGGAAATACTCAGGTTCAGTTTTTTTTTACGAAGATTTAAAAGAAAATGCTTTACATAAAAAACGCCTTCAGACTGTTGACACATTGAATTGATTTACTGAATGATTGAAGAGCATGAAAACGTGTGCAGCGGTGTACTATTTCCTAGCAAGATGGATCACATTAATTCAGAACCGCCTTTGTCGTGAGAGATGTCTGTCGGATGCATTATTGAGATAAACTCAATCAATCAGATAATCGATGAGTCGACCCATCCATCCACTAACCACTCATCCATCCATCCATCCATCCATCCATCCATCCGTCCATCCATCCATCCACCCATTCATCATTCAGTCGGGTTTTTACCCGAAATATTAATAAATTGTGTCGTAACTGTCTTGTCTAAACGCGTTTCTTTCTCCGCTGGGTTCTTCTCTTGAGAAAATATTCGAAATTCCACTCTACCCACGAATTCGACACAAACGATGAGCGTGACCTTCACAATAATAATTACTGTGCTCGGTCTCGTCACAAGCCTATAATGATCATGGGCTTATGGGCTTAACAACCCACTGAGATACAGTTTACGGGCGGACCAGCGGGCCAGCTTCGACCGACGCCGGTCCGCCTTAGGACCTTTTGGTGACTGGGAACAACATGAATGTATACGAGAGTGTATACCACGGTCCACCTGCACAATCGCCGTGATACGCTAATGAGCGGGTGTGTAGGTAAATGAGCATGTGGCTTATATGTGGCTAGAGCAAACACCTGCTGCCCTCATGAGGAACACGCATGCAGTTGTGGTCAGCAAGAGGCATAGATCTTCATAAGCCCCGACAGCATGCGGGTGCTCATAAAGATATATGCCTCTTGAAGATGTGTCGAGAGTCCTTGGTACATACAGCGCAATACATTATCTCGACATCCAGTGACCATAGTATGATCTCACCGTATCATCGTTCCACGCTGGCAGCAGCATCGAATACACTGTTAGCAAAAGCCATAGTAAGCGTGCAAGTTGCATAAGGTCTCATTATCCCTAGTAAAGGCAGGGGAACATAGGGATATGTATCTCTTGCTAGGCAAGGCTCGGCTACATTACCATCTGTGTTACTTCAACGAATGAGCTCGTAGGTTTTTGCAAAAGTAAGAAACAGATTACTGAAAATTCCCCTTGGTACGTGTAATATCAGTCTCCGTACTGCGATACTGTTTTAGAAAGTCTTTAATTTAGACATCAAATTAGTTGTATTCTGTCTGCATATGAACACCTGCATGCGCGATCGAGAACAGATCTATGCATTTTGCGCATGGATGTTCCATTCCTAAGATGAGGGATGTAGATGATCGTCTTGTTCTATACCTGCGTATTTCTCTGTGGGCTGGCGAGTGGGTGCCTGATAGGCGGGGGCAGGGGATCTAACTGTTTGTCTGTCCAGCGCTGAGTGATTCCCCTTGGTTTGTGTACAATTCCTAAAATGACAATTATGTTCAAATAATAGTTGGCTTTTACCCATTCGTGTCCGGCCCTGAGTATACTCGTTGCCCTAACTTTTACCTACACGTCCGGCCACGAGTTAATTTGTGAACCAATTAAAATATATTAAATTAAATTGAATTAAAATTAAAATCAATTAAAGTATCTCATTAAAAAAACTTTTTCATGCCTATGTAATGTACTTAATCAAGTAATACATTCTATTTAGTGAAAGTATACAAAGTTTCAGCTCATTCCATACATTTTTCTATTTTATGTGTTTTTTTTTTTTAAAGTAACGTGACTAGTGTTTAGTAAAAAATCCTGGGACCAGGGACAGCATAGACCAAAAATAAACATGGACAGGAATGGGTTAACCCATTCACCCCTGACACTACAGCAGGATGTGGTTTGCCCATGATAGTTGAAGGGTGGTGCCAGAATAGCTTGGCGTCTGAAGGCGCCAAGCTATTCTGGCACCACCCTTGAACTATCATGGGCGATATGTCTCCTGCGCTGTTCTGCATTATCTGGAGAACAACTCCCAAATTTGGGACTGGCGATCTTAGGTGTCAATGTGTTAAGGGTGTGGAAACATGATGCTGTATAATGTGTTGTCTGGTCTGTGATTTTGGACCTTACGGCTCTTTAATCACATACCACCTCACATTTAAAGCTGCACCTAATTCGGACGATAAACGATAATCAAGGTAAACATATTTGGAATGACAGCACGCGTACTGATATCAGCTTGACTTGACCCTTACCATTCGAAATACACCAGTGTGTGAAATAAGTTTGACTACAATAGTTCAAGGGTAGTGCCAGAATAGCTTGGCGCTTCTAGGCGCCAAGCTATTCTGGCACTATCCTTGAACTAAAGCCATTGGTCTATATCCTTATCTTAAGTACTATAATGTAGCTTGCATATGGCAGTGTACAAATTCGAAGCTTTTAGCCTCAGTATGATATGGGTTAATCAGGCATTCTCCACCACTTCCTCATCGCAGATTCTGTGAATGTGATGAGGCAGTGCTAGGTCTGTAAGAGTCTGAAGGATACAAAATAGAAAATAAAGCTTTTTGTCTATCACCAAGGTGATTTCAAAGACGGGGCACCGAATAGGGTCTGAACAAATTTTCACCCCAGCTGGATTCAAACCCCGGACCTTTCGGACAAGAGTTATACATTCCACCACTGAGCCACCCTGCTCGCCAATAGCAGGGTTCCACAGCAGGCTTTGTTAAACTCATTTAGCCCGACGGCCGTATTTCCCAAATTTTGGAGGCGTCATCTGCAATATGCACTATGCACCAGTTGCAGGAGATGGATCGACCATGGTAATTCAAGGGCAGTGCCAAATTAGCTTGGCGCCGACAGGCGGCAAGCTAATCTTGCAGTACACTTGAAATATCATGGTCGACCCATCTACTGCTGTAGTGCGTCAGGGCTGAATGGGTTAACAAAGTAGGACCAAAGTGACATTTTCAAGAGCGATACTCCATGATCTCTCAGAGACTGACGGATGCCTACTACTGCCATTATTTTGTTTCTTGCGTTTTTAAAAAAATGTTTCACCTATACCTTGCAGACACGTCATTGTAATTAGATTGTACATAATAAAGAATAAAGAGACAAGCAAACACTAGAACGACAAATGCTGTCTTCAGTACTGGTAAAGAACCTGCACGTTTTGCAAAGAAGTTTAGAGCTCATCACTAGCATCTCTGTAAGACAAGGGAGAATACTGCAGCTGGGGGGGGGGGGGGGGCGGTCCAGGAGCTCCGGACACCCCCCCCCCCTTAGCTCCCAAACCCCAGCCCCAAAATTCTGTAACAAAGTCACTTTCTTCGATGTAGGAACACCCCCCCCCCCTCTCCCCCGTTGTTGTCATTTTTCGGCCATTCGGACCATTGGGAAGCAAGGTCTGGCGCGTACATTGAGCCCAATCCTCCCCCTCGCGCCCTCTTGCCCCCCACCACCACCCCCAATCCACCCTCTCCTCACGCCGCCTCCCCCCCCCCCCCCACCCCCGCCCCTCTTGTCTGATTTTTCGGCAACCGGGAAACAAGGTCTGGTGTTGCGAGGCCATTTGTGTCAGATTGGAGTCCCAGATAAAAAGTAAAATGTTGCCCCCCCCCCTTCCCCCCCCCTCCACGCGAGGTAACTGATCCGCCCTTGAACTGACAAGCATCTCTGAAAGGGAGAATACTGCGCTTCATCAGCATATAAGTCATTTTGGGTGCGACGAAGTCATACGATCAATTTGAGGGTCCAGTCTCCGCCTCCCTGCATATCCCAACGGCCCAGCTGCAAATACTTGGCTATAGGTACAACGGTGACATACGCACTGTTATAAAAGCCTGTCTGTTCAGTTACGCAGATAGACCATTCCCGGCGTCTGCAAAATGCATAGATTCCCATGACCCCTGCATTCGCAGGGGCTCATGAGAATCTATGTCTCTTGCTAAATATAGATCACACCTATTTATATCAGTCCTCACCTCATATCGAGGAATCTTTGAATTTAACTGTACAGCCAGCCGCGTTAATGCCAATATAATCAGAGAATAATCTAACAAAGAAAGAAGCACGCTTCGAAAAGCCAGTTACAAGGCAATTCATTAAATTGTGTTGTAACTGTATTTTCTAAGCGTGCTTCTTTTTTCGTTGGGTTATTCTACGCATTTCACTTGGCAGACACTTTTTGTTCTGGATGTCAGTGTAATCAGGAACTAAATCAGGAACTAGAACCTCTCATCAAAGCCTTGTTGTATTAATTTATTTCTAGGGAGATTCCATAATGTAAATAAATAATAGCTAACGACAAACCAAGGGAAGTTATTAAACGCTGACAATCGAACAGTTAGACCCCCTGACCCCTTCTTTATGTACCATATCGCAGGTCACGAAAAAAACTTAGTGTACAGTACAAAACGGCCATACATATCCCATCATAATATCAAGGATTTGTAGTTCATGGATACCACAAGAAGGAAAAGACAGTAAGCAGGACAAACAAAAACAAGGAGTAAGATATAAATAAAAAAAAGGGTGAGAGATTTAAAAATAAAAAGTAAAAAAGAGAAAGAAAAGAAATAAGGGAAAGTTTATATATATATATATATATATATATATATATATATATATATATATATATATATATATATATATATATATATATATATATATATATATAAATATATATATATATATATTCTTTACTTATAACAAAGGTGTCGCCCAAAGCCAAAAAATGCACTCAATCAGCGTAGCTCCAAGGGACGTAATTTTTCATTAAAATCTGAGAATGCTGTGCTAATGCCATGGAATTCCAGGCTGGTAAGCTTGCATTGTGTCATCAGGACATCAGCTGCCCTTTTGTGACTGCATCGTTTATTAGATCTTTTGAGCCTTCCACTGAACACCTACTACATAAAGTAATAGGGACTACCCCCAGGCGCCCCGCCATCCGCTGGAGAACATCCAGTGTTCCCCCCGAGGGGGGATGTTAGAAAATATTCCCAAACATTTGAAATATACTTAGCCTGACAATTTCAGCCTCCAAAATTGTTGTGTGTTGCTACACAATCAGGGACGTAACTTTAGCAAGCAGTTACTTAATCCCCTGAGTGGCCTCCCTATCCTCTGGATAGCCTCCCTTCCTAATCTCGCGAGAGTCTGTTATTGCCAGTTCTATCTCAGACATGCGGCAAGCGGGGAAGGTGGGAGGGAAGTTTAAGTAATACCACCGGTAAGTATTTTTCGAAAAAAAATATTTAAAAAAAACAAACATTTATTTCTTCAAAAAATACCGATGGTATTACTGATAGGAAGAATTGCGAAGAGGAGGAGGGTGCCGCCCCAAAACTCAACCCCTGTGTAACTGCTTAGCTAGGTCCCTTGCCGGTGCACACTCCCGACAATTTCAGCTAAGTGTTAGCTTTGGCGTATCCAGCGCCGGGAGGGAGTGTTGCACCGCCGCAATGTCCCCCACTAGTCCTAGGTTTTGTCGTTGGCCGGACAGGTTACGAAAGTAGAAACGGGCGAAAGTAGATTCGGCCCTCCAGCCCACAGCCGCCACTATGTCCCTCACGGCGCAGTTGTGGTCAAATGCGACGCTCGTGGAGACAGTCCGGACTTCGTGCGACCGAATCCGCAGCCTCTTCGCTCCCTCTGTCGAGAGGTCTTCGTAAGCGGATCTTATGATTCCGAGCCGCCAAGCGGAAATCGTCTGGCAGAAATATTCCGGCCCGGAGCTAAGGGCAGGAAGAGGCGTAACGTCCCCGCCGTAGGGTCATCGCCCGGCGGAGGTAAATGTTGAACGCCCTGACCGGGTCCATTTTGCGTACGTCATGGGGCGTATTGAGGTCCCGCAATGGACGAAGAGTGGTCGGTTGAGGGGCGGCTGATGGGAGCCTGTTCTTGGAGAAAAAAAAGGACTAGTGAGGAGTTGGGTAGAGCCGTCGGCCCGGAGCTGCAGGCAGAACGGGTGTACTGAGAGAGCATGGAGTGCACTCACGCGAGAGGCAGTGGCCAGAGCCAGCAAGTAGCACGTCCTTCTCGTCGAGTCAGAGAACCGTGCCAAGGGCAGAGGTTCAAAACGAGCAGTGTAAAGCCAAGGTAACACCCACGCGAGTTCCCATCGAGGGAGTAGGGGGCGTGTCACTGGTCGCTGGAGGTCTAAGTGAGCCATGAGGTCGGCGAGATCCTTGAAAGATCCTGGATCTGGTTGGTCCAAATGGCGGTCGCTTGAGGTCGAAGCTAGCCATGAAGTCGGCGAGGTCCTGGTATGACCCGGGAACTGGCCGGCCCAAAAAGCGGTAAGTGTAAGCCACTATATTAGGAAGATATTCCCGAATGGTGATGCACGCTAGGACCTGATCCGTGAATAGCCACAGGAAGAATTCGGCTAGCTGGAGAATAGTCAAAAGCTGTGGAAGAGAGGTGACGAGGCCCGCACTAAGACTGCATAACCCGCCATGTTCCCTCGTAGACTCGCCAGGTGGAAGGTCGTCGTGGTGAATCAATAGCTTGGGAATATTGTCTAGCATCCCCCCTCGGGGGGAACACTGGATGTTCTCCAGCGGAAGGCGGGGCGCCTGGGGGTAGTCCCTATTACTTTATGTAGTAGGTGTTCAGTGGAAGGCTCAAAAGATCTAATAAGCGATACAGTCACAAAAAGGGCAGCTGATGTCCTGATGACACAATGCAAGCTTACCAGCCTGGAATTCCATGGCATTAGCACAGCATTCTTAGATTTTAATGAAAAATTATATATATATATATATATATATATATATATATATATATATATATATATATATATATATATATATATATATATATATATATATATACATATATATATATATATATATATATATATATATATATATATATATATATATATATATATATATATATATACACAAAATAAAATAAAATTATAAAAGAAGGAAGCAAACAAAGGCAAATAACGAAGGTGAAACACCGAAATGTTTTAAGATTAAACAGGGAAATGGAAAAGAAAAGTAAAAGGCAAAGAATGATCGATGAAGAAAGTTGCAACAGGCAGAACAAGAAACAGAGGGGCAAAAATGACCAGAGAAAAAAAAAAATTAGAAGGAAATAAGACACCGAGAGAGTAAAACAACAACAACGACGACAACAACAAATCAAGCCATACCGAAAAACACAAACGTCGAAACGTGACAGACAAAGCAACATTGCAACACTGAGCAGCAACAAACGAACCTGCCAAACACAGTAAAGCTCCAAAACACATCGTTTTTTTTCACTCGCTGTGTGCTGGTCTGTAATTTTGGACCTTACGGCCGAAGGCCGTAAGGTCTAAAATCACAGACCAGCACACAATAAACTTCCCTTACCCCCGCGGCGCTCACACTCACAGAAAAGAGAAAGTGTCCAAATAAACCCAAAGAGAAGTGACCAAGCGGAATCGGCACTTAAGTATCCTCGGCTGATTGCATCTTCCTTCTGATACTGTCTTTTTCTTAGAGTAACTTCGTGGCGGTTCACCATCTGCAAGAGACATAGATTCTCATGGGCACCTGCGTTCACAGGCGCTCATGAGAATCTATGCCTTTTGCTGGCCTCGGTCGGCTCTAGGTTTTCCTCCGCTTGAGGGTCATCTGGGTTTTAGGTGCGTGAGACGATGGTCTCAGGTTTCGTGCAAGATGGCCTGAGGGCCTGTCTGTGTTTGGGGAGAGCTGGGTTGAAGAACTCTCTCTGTCTCTGTCTCTCTCTCCCTCTTCCTAAAATCAATGGCTTTAGAAGCAAAAAAATCTCACTTTAGTAAGGTAGTTAAGCAAAGTAAATACTCCGCCACTGTATGGCGTGCCATAGATTTAGTAACCAAAGGTACAAATAAAAGTAGTGCGTCTTTACCACCCCACCTCACAGCAAACAGTTTTAACGACCATTTTGTCTATGTGGCGGAATCATTAATGTCACTGGGAAATAACTCACATGAGTATGTTTGTCCAGACAAACTACTAGACTACTGTAACCAGAAAAATAAAAACAACGAACCTTTCATGATACCGCCTTTTGCCCTTCATCACCGACATCATCAACACATCTCTAGAAATCTGGCTCCGTCCCCGATATCTTCAAGCCCGCCATTGTCCGTCCTCTCCTAAAAAAACACAACCTCGACCCAAACGACCTCAAGAACTACCGCCCAGTCTCCAATCTCTCTTTCCTGTCCAAGCTTCTTGAGAAGGTTAACCAGCTCAACCTCCACCTCGCCGACAACAACCTCCTCAGTCCCTTCCAGTCTGCCTATCGCAACATCACAGCACTGAAACAGCCCTTCTACATATCCTAAACGACCTGCTGATCTCCACCGACTCGGGCAACATCTCCCTTCTTACGCTACTCGATCTCTCTGCCGCCTTCGACACCATAGACCACTCTATCCTCCTCCATCGCCTTCACCACACCTTTGGCATCACTGACTCTGCTCACTCCTGGTTTCTCTCCTACCTCTCCGACAGACAGCAATCAGTCACCATCGACGGCGTCTCCTCCAACCCAGTCAGGCTCTCCTGCGGCGTTCCACATTCTCTGCGGTTATCTGCTCTGTTTTCTCCCAGAGTCTGACGTTGCTGATCTTCTCTGGCCAGTGGATTTTCAAAATTCTTCTAAGGCAACTGTTTATGAAGATCTGTACTCTGTTGACTGTGGTTTTTGTCAATCTCCAAGTCTCTGCTCCATATAGGAGAACTGCTTTTACATTTGAGTTGAAAATCCCGAATTTGGTGTGTTGTGACAGCTCTCTGGAACTCCACACTTTTTTCAACTGGAGGAAGGCTGCTCTGGCTTTACCGATTCGTGCTCTGACATCTGCATCAGTGCCGCCTTTTTTGTCAATGATGCTCCCGAGATAGGTGAAGGACTCCACCTCCTCCAACGGGGTGCCAGCAAGCAAGACTGGTTCTTCTCTGGTTGCGTTCAGCCTCATTGTCTTTGTTTTCTGTTGTGGATGGTGAGGCCCACTTGGGACGAGATGTCAGCAAGCCTTGTGGTCTTGTCCTGCATTTGTTGATGAGTGTGGGACAGTAAAGCCAAGTCGTCTGCAAAATCGAGGTCGTCAAGCTGTGTCCACAGTGTCCACTGTATTCCACTGTAACGAATGGTTTTTTCGTGTTGTATTGAATTAAATTGTTATATGTACAAATACGTTTAGTCTAATGGAATGAGTGTGTGCGTGGGCTTTCTGACAATCAATATAAAGGTGGGTGTTCTAACTCTGTTTACTATACTCTTTCATCCACCACCACACACGTGCTTACAAACAAAGACAAAGGCTACACAGTTATCTCTCTTTGCCCTCTGTTTCACTATTTCTCATACACTCATGAACATATACATTAAATCACACAATTCCGATCATCATATAAACAAGTTCACACAAATAATTAATAAGTGGCGTATAAGCTATGTATGAATTCGACGCTCACACAATCAATCGCTACCGCAGAAGTCGTTGTCTCTTTCTCGAGACGTCACTCGGCTCTTCTCTTCACACTAGGGTCGACACAGTCAATGATATCACATCGACGACTTGACGGATATTCCCGAACTGAACGGTAATAGTCAATGACAGTACTTACAGATTAGAATATTCCTAGGCGTGGAATTATCAACGACGCTAGGCGACATAGGCTACACTGGAGGAACACTGCATGTGGTCCTGTAGCTCAAATCCGTAGGCTTACTTCGTTACCGTTGCTGCACGCATGCACCAGTGATGGTAGACGAAGGAAAGATGAAGGCGTGATGATATCCGCATCCGGTCACGTAGACGATGCTACAAGGACAGCTTCATCAGCCACATACCAGAGGAGTTCCGCTCCGTACCGGCCCGCTGTATTCTATATACAGCTATAGAATTCCCTAGAAGAATTCTTTCTCAGAGCACCAACGAACACGTCCGCTCAACTCGGCTGATATGACATCTCTGACTAACAACAGTTCACGATACAACACTGTCACTCTCACACGTGAACATTGCTCACCTCTACATTACCACACGTGAACATTGTTCACCTCTACATTACCTGTTGTGAACCTCCGGTCCAACTGCTAATGACGTCATAACGTCTTCCTACCCAAACATGTACGAAATGCGTTCATTACATCCACTTCGTCTGTGCTCTGTGGTCCTCTTCATGACCCAGTCTATGGCCAGTAAGAAGAGGAACGGAGACAGCAAACACCCCTGCCTGACACCGGTTCTGACCTGGAGCTCCCTGGTGAACTGCACTTCGTGGATCACGCAACATGTCATGCCATCGTAGCTGCTCTTGATCAGACAGACGAGCTTTGTGGGTACACCGTAGTGTTGTAGGAGTTTCCACAGAGTCTCTCGGTCCACACTGTCAAATGCTTTCTCGTAATCCACAAAGTTGACGTACAGCGGGGAGCTCCACTCCAGAGACTGTTCCACGATGATGCGGAGAATGGCGATCTGGTCTGTACATGATCGTTTTTTCCTGAATCCTGCTTGCTGGTCTCTCAGCTGGGGGTCGACGGAGCTCTTCATTCTCTCCAGGATGATCCTGTTGAAGACTTTCCCTGGTACTGACAGCAAGGTGATTCCTCTGTAGTTGGAACACTTTCTGAGGTCGCCTTTCTTGGGAAGCTTGATTAGGTACCCCTCCTTCCAGTCAGTCGGCATCACCTCCTCTTCCCAGATCTTTCCAAACAGTGGGTACAGCAGCTCTACTGTTGTCTCTATGTCTGCTTTCAGAGACTCCGCTGGGATGCCATCTGGCCCTGCTGCTTTTCCGTTCTTCAAAAATGTCACTGCTCTTCTGATCTCTTCCCGACTGGGTCTGTCACAGCTGATGGGTAGGTCGGTCTCTGCTGGCTGGATGTCTGGGGGATCAGTCTTCAAAATACTCGGCCCATCTATCGAGTTGGTCTGCTCTGTCTGCAATAGACTTGCCTTCTTTGTCTTTTACCGGTCTTTCTGTATGGCCATACTTGCCCGACAATCTTCTGGTAATGTCGTAGAGCTGTTTCATGTTGCCGCTGCCTGCTGCCTTTTCTGCCTCTGCTGCCAGTCTGTCTGTGTAGGCCCTCTTGTCTGCCCTGATACTCCTCTTCATCTCGCGGTTGGCTTCCGAGTATTCCTCCTGTGCCCTTGCTTTGGCTGCAATGTCCCAATGTTAGGCGTATGCAATGTCCCAATGGTAGGCATATGCAATGTCCCAATGGTAGGCATATACAATGGCAGAATGGTAGGCATATACAATGGCCCAATGGTAGGCGTAGACAATGTACCAATGGTAGGCATATACAATGTCCTAATGGTAGGCGTATACAATGTCCCAAACAAAATGTTCGACACCCTCCACACCCAAACCTCATCCCGACATGCAATTTATCCCTAAAAACGCATTTCTTTCACTCAGCCTATGGTTTCATGAGTTTCAGACGGGAAAAGAAAAGAAAGAAAAAACTTGGCCACCGGCCCACTGGTGTATTGTGCGTGATTTGAGCCACGGAGCATGAATTATTGAATGAAGTTGGGGCATCCGGGCGTGTGAGTTGGTCTGGATCGCGGATTAGGCCTGTGTGCCCAGTCAGCAAAGGTCCTCGGGCCCACGACGGCCGCAGTGGGAACGCGCAGGGCTGTGTGCGGGCCCACTGCAGCCGTCGTTAGCCCGAAGACGTTTTACTACTGGGGTGGTGAGCTCAGGGAATTTAGTTTTTATCTTTTTCGTTTTCTCTCAAAGTGAGAGAGATGGATCGACTGTGATAGATCAGAGTAAGTGTCTGATTAATGATGATGATGATGATGATGATAATGAAGGTGATGATGATGATGATGGTGGTCGTGGTGGTGACGATGATGATTATTGTCATCATCACCATCATTATTATTATTATTATTATTATTATTATTATTATTATTATTATTATTATTATTATTATTATTATTATTATTATTATTATTATAATTATTATTCGTTTGAACTAGTGAGTTTCATACACTTCAGGAACAGCCATTGACATTGTCTAGGTAAAACCATCACATAAATAATTGCTAGTCGAGAACCAGGCCCAGAAACACTAGAAGATAAGGTCTGTTCGAGAAAACAGCTCTTTGAGCGGCTGTGTTTGCATAAAAGGGGGCTTGTTTTCTTAACTCCTCTGGCTCGTCTTTAATTCATTTTCAAAGTTTCAGTCAACAGGGAACTGATACCCCTTGTATAATCTACTTGAAAAAGGCCTCGCGGACATAAAACACTCAGAGAGAGAGAGAGAGAGAGAGAGAGAGAGAGAGAGAGAGAGAGAGAGAGAGAGAGAGAGAGAGAGAGAGAGAGAGAGAGAGAGAGAGAGAGAGAGAGAGAGAGAGAGAGAGAGAGAGAGACAGACTTGCATCCTCACGTATCTTTTGTTTGACAATTTATTTTAATGGAAGAGATAGGTACCGCGCTGTAGAGCTTTCAAGTAATTTGCCGTGCTTTTTCCACCCGCAAGAAGTAATAACTTACATACCTCCCGCTGAGAGCGGTACTGTACAAAATAAAATAGACTTTAGCCAAGCCCACGCATGGAGACTGTTCATCCGGCACAATAGAAACAAACAACCCTAGTAGCAAAACATCTTCGGACCCAGTGCGGCCCGCGTGGGCCCGAGGACCTTTCCTTAGGACCTTTGCTCAGGTGTTTTGAGGATCAGATATTCTGAAAATCTTAACCTGTGACTAATGAAGAGATGCGCTTGATTCTGAAGAAAACTGCCCCCAAATCTTGAGAACTAGATCCCATGCCCACTTCTCTCCTGTATGACTGTATAGATGTCATTCTTCCCCACATTACCCATGCCATTAATCATTCTCTTCAAACTGGTTCTTTTACCACCTTGTACAAAAACGCATTTGTCAAGCCGCTTTTGAAGAAAGCATTTTTAGATCAGAATGACTTTAAGAACTACAGACCTGTGTCAAATCTTCCATTTTTATCAAAGGTCATTGAGAAAGTTGTGCTCTCTCAGACCCTGAAGCATCTCACCGTCAACAATCTCTTAAATCCCTTGCAATCAGCCTACCGTGTGAGTCATAGCACGGACACAGCTTTCCTGAAAATTATGAATGACTTGTTGCTTGGACTGGATGATGGTTAGGTTTCTGTTTTAGCTTTTCTGGGTCTGTCTAGCGCATTTGATACGATTGAACATAGCACCTTGTTCTGTCGCCTTGAACGTGTCTTTGGTATCCAGGGATAGGTTTTTGATTGGTTCTAATCCTATTTGTCTAACCGGTCACAGACTCTTTTCGGTCTGTGGTCATCTTTCAGTCGCAGCCCCGCCGTGTTTCGGAGTACCCCAAGAGTCAGTCCTCGGGCCTCTGCTCTTCATTATGTATATGCAGCCCTTGTCCGGTCTCATAGCTACACGTCCAATTTCTCACCACGCGTACTCTGATGACACGCAGTTGTATAAATCAGGCCATGTTGAGCAGGTCGATGCCATCATCCAGTGTGTGCAACAGTCAGTTTCTGATGTTAAAACATGGATGATAGCCAACAAACTAAACCTGAATGAAGATAAAACAGAAGCCATGCTATTTTCCTCTACCTTACCTTACCGACATTCCTTACCGAAGTCCATCACAATCCTAGATACTGAAGTTAGTTTTTCTGCTCAGGTGATAAATCTTGGCGTCACCATTGATTGCAGTCTCTCACTAAACATGTTTTGAATACCTGTAGATCTGAATTTATTGAACTGCGTCGCATTAGCTCCATCAGGCATCTTCTCACACCAGAAGCCACTAAAACGCTGGCCTGCTCCTTTGTCTTGTCCCGACTCGATTACGGCAATGCACTCCTGTGTGGCTGTCCTCTTTACCTTCTGGATCGGCTTCAGAGGGTGCAGAACGGCTCAGCAGCACGGCTTGTTGTCAAGGCAAAGAAGTCAGACCACATCACACCCATCCTGTGTTCACTTCATTGGTTGCCTATCATACCCTAGAGTACAACACAAAGTTATGTCCATCTGTCAAACCTGTCTGTCTCCTTCTACTGGTCTTGTCTATCTTTCCGAGCTTCTTCATTTGTACACACCTTGAAGATAGCTCCGTTCCTCAGCAGACATTAAACTATTACGCTTTTCGACTGTGAGATCTAAGTTTTTTTGGGCGAGAGGTCTTTCTCATACCAAGGACCATTTCTTTGGAATAAACTCCCACATTCCCTCAGATATGTTGAATCAGCCAATAGTTTCCGGCAGTCTTTAAAGACGCATTTCTTCCTTTAAACGTGCATTCACCGTTATAATTTTTCGTTGTCAGTGACAGCTGCCTAGTGTATCCGTTATTAATTTTATGGTACACGTATATCTTTGGTGTATGTGAGCATTTATAGTTTTTGTGTTCACTCTGCTAAGTTTATTTTCCTTGTATATCTTGTTGCGTGAGTGTGTATGTTAGTTAATATATATGTGTTGTAGGATGCAAGGTGTATGTATGTTACTATGTCATTTGTACGGCGCCTAGAGCTTTTCAATCGAAAGTATAGGCGCCTTAAAAAATATACATTATTGTTATTATTATTATTATTATTATTATTATTATTATTATTATTATTATTATTATTATTATTATTATTATTATTATTATTATTATTATTATTATTATTATTATTACTGGGAACAAGGGGCAAAAAAGGCCTACTGGTATTTCTCTTTTTTCTATAAATTTCTAGATGTTATGCGTAGAGAATCAGAAGATTTATTTAACCTTTTGAGTGTCGGTAGCTCTTTTTGTCGAGGTGATTCCTGCAGGAATCACTTTGACAGAAGCGCTACCGACAGTCAAAAGGTTAACGTCGATCTGCTCACACATCGCTGATTTTCTTTAAAAGTATTATTTTATTTAATTATTTATTTATTTTTAGGAACTGAACAATAATGAAAGGGCTGTCAACTAATTGTCTGTGGTAATAATATTTGCCGTGGGTTTAAGTCATTCAGCCCTGATAGGCCACAGCAAGACATGGATCGAGCATGACAGTTCAAGGGTGGTGCCAGAATAACTTGGCTCCCATAGGCGCCAAGCTATTTTGGTACCACCCTTGAAACATCGTGCGCGATTAGTCTCTAGAATTTTAATACAGTGCTTCAGATGGCAACTTCAAAATTTGGGGATTTCGGTCTTGGGGCAGAATGTGTTAAGTCAAAATTATCCATTCTTCAAAACTGCAAATCAGCAAATGAAAGAAGAGCAGCGGTTAGCGGAGAGAACTATCCTTGCACTATCATCATCAATTCATCTCCTGCTGTAGTGTACTAGGTCCGACTGGCATAGCCCATTTAGCCGCGAATCACTACAGCAAGAGACACGGGGGNTGGATCGAGTATGAAAATTCAAGGGTAGTGCCCGATTAGCTTGGCGCCATCAGGCGAAAAGCTACTTTGGCACTACCCTTGAATTGTCATGGTCGATCTTTCTCTTGCAACTGGTACATAGTCATTAGGTGACAGTTCCAAAACTTGGGAAATGCGGCCTTGGCCTTAAACGGGTTAACACACCGAGCGGAAAGTTCGAAATATCTTAGATTACGGAGTTGCCCCCTAAAGACTACATATTTGTTCAGAATAGAACAACTGTGATAGCAAACGATACAACAGCCATGATAGCTCAAGAGTGATGCCCCAAAACCTTCTTTCATTGGAAAGCTAGGGAGCTCATGTGGTAAAGCGTTTGTTTCAGTCTCGTCGGAAAGGTCGCGAGTTCCAACCTCAGCTGAGGTAACAAAACTTTGTTCACATCCTTTTTCGGTGAAATCACCTTTCCTGGTGGACAAAGAACATCGTGTACTAACGTTTAACCAATTCACCGCAAACACAAATTAATTTGAACACAGCCCAACTGCAGAACGTATAAAATCCTCAAGAGCACCCGCTGTTGCGAGGGCTCATGAGGATCTATGCCTCTTGCTGACACCACTGAGAATCCACGTTTTGGTGGGCATCTAGGGCCTTTCGGTCTTGAATTCACGAAGATTGCAGACAACTCAGTATGCGTCAGCTGGCATTAACCGCGTTAACTCATTCAGCCCGACGGCCGTATTTTTCCAACTGCCGAATTTTGTAGGCGTCATCTAATGACACTGCACCAGCTGCAGGAGCTTGATCGAACATGATAATTCAAGGGAAGAGCCAGATTAGCTTGGCGCCGACAGGCGCCAAGCTAATCTGGCACTACCCTTGAATTATCATGCTTGAAAAATAAAGTTTCATTTCATTTCATGGTTGACCTATCTTGTGCTGTAGTGCGTCACGACTGAATGGGTTAAGCCCCTTTCATTGCCCTTGAACAATCATGATCAGTTTCATGAACAATCATCTAGGCTTTCTCAAGACCACCCCCAGTAGCAACTCGTCTTCCTGCCCACTGCGGCCGGGCCCACGACGGCCGCAGTGGGCCCGCGCACTGTAGCGCGCGGGCTCACTGCTGGCGTCGTGGGCCCGAGGACCTCTGCTTACCGGGACAGCAGGATTTGGAATTCCGTAGGACTTAAAGCGTTATGCTCTGACCATAAAAAATATACAATGGCATTAATATTCTGGCTGTATAAGCAAGACGGCATTAACAATATGCCGTGCTTACCTTCCCTTCGGCAGTTATTGCTCTTGACGGACGCCATTTTGGCAGGTGGGAAAAGTTACAACCTGCCACACAAGTCGTCACTCGTAACCCCGAACATTACCAAATTTTGATATAAATGTAAAACTTGCCAGAAAAGGGTATATATTTTTATATAAGCCCCTGCAGCTGCAGGAGCTCATGAAACTTTATGCCTCTTGCAGATGGACCGAGGTTGCTGAGGAACTGATAGTGAAATGGGAGGGCCAGTGCTATAAAGATATGATGCTTCAGTATGGACATGTACGTGCAGGACATTTAACTCAAACAGTGAATCTTTGTAAGCACCCAAGAAGCACAGCTCTGCATAGACTCTAGCAGGTGCAAGGGCTCATAGAAAACCCACACCTACTGCTGGTCAAGTTTAGTCCAATTTACCGCAATGGGGCGGTCCGTGGCGCAGTGGTTAAGGCGCCTGCCACCAATGCCAAAGGTGCGCGGTTCGATACCGGGTTCCGGCGTTGGACTTTTCTCCTCTGGTAAGTGTCACCGTTAATTCGGGCGGACCGTCGGGGGTTCTTTCTCCGGGTACTCCGGTTCTTCCACCCCCCCCCCCCCCCACTCCCCACACTTTGGTACCGGTCTCAGGCCACTTTACAAATTTCAAATACAAGCGATCAAAAATCTCTGTAACTTCAGTAGCTGACTGGCCCTTCGTTTGTCTTGTACTGTGTTTGTCTTAAATGGCGTAAATCCGTGTCTGTTTCGTGAGTGTGTGTGTTGGGTTTCAGGCGCAGCGCTTTGAGTCGATTTCCCCAAAAATTGAGAAAAAGCGCCTATATAATAACGGTATTATTATTTATTATTATAATGTTTTTTGGTGTTTTTTTTATAAAACCCGTTCAGTGCCATTTGACGCAGACTGTGTTTCTACAATCTGCGTTAATTCAACGCCCCCCCCCCCCCACCTCCATCCCCCCCCCCACCAAAAAACCCAAAAAAAAACAACAACAAAAAAACTACACACAACCCCCCCCCACCCCCCACCCCCCAAAAAAAAAAAAAAAAAAAAAATTATATCTCAGGAACATGGATTCAAAGTGCAAAGTGGTGTCAGTAAGAGCGGGGGCTCATGAGGATCTATGCCTCTTGCGGTTGGGTAGTGTTTAAGTTTTCTCGGCACTGAACGGGTTAATATAGTACTGTTTTCATCAAAGAGATGGATCAGCTTTGAGATTTCAAGGCCGGTAGTGCCTGAACAGCTGAGCCACTTCCAAGCCGTTTATTTGATTGAATCTTGCTGGCAAATCTTGAAATGCCATGGTCAATCCATGTCCAGCAAGTATGGACTGTGACTGATGCGGAGCTTTGGGAAATTAAATGAGAGGAAAAAGAAATATGTGAAATGTAAAGCAAAAACGTGGTGTTCTTCACCAACAAATGCTTGCCGCCGGCTTGCGACGTGGAGTTGGGAGCTAGCAGAGGAAAAAAAAAAAAAAAAAAAAAAAAAAAAAAAACAGTGAAAAAAGAGCAATCGTGATCACATAATACTAAAATAATGTTACATGTACACGACACCAAATCCCTACGAAGCATCCTCTAAAGCTCCAGGGTGGACTATAATCAGCTTTAGTCGGACATCTATAAATAAAACAAGCACATTAATCAAGTCCAGATAGCATGTGCCGCCGCCCGGCTCTGACACTGATCACTAACTAAGAGCTTGACCTGGGACATCGCACAGTGCGCAAAGAGTCCTCGGGCCGACGTAGGCAGAACTTGAACTGGCCCACCCACGGTGCTTGTGCGCCGAGTTTGCATTGTACGACCGACTTGCGTGCGATGTCGGCCCTAGCTACGGCCTCGATCGAAGGGGGACTCTGGCAGCCAGCACCAGAAGGTGCTAATGATAACGAGAAACATGCTGCCCGCGATGAGACGGGCTAGTCCTGTTCACCCCTTCACTGCCATTGGACGGAGTTTTCCTTTCAATGAACAATGGATGCAAAGTGGTGTCAGCACTGAAGAGACATAGATCCACATGAGCCCCCGCAATATAGCGGGGGGTCATGAGGATGAATACCTCTTGCAGCTGTGTCATGTTCATTTTTTTTCTCAACAGTGAATGATTTAATCTGAACAACCATACGGTATTGGTTCGCGGTGGTGAGCGCCAAAAATGTTTAACCCCATCACTGTCAGTGGCCACAAGTATGTTTCTGAAATCAATGTGAACTGATGAATTCCACAGAATTTAAAAAAATTGTAATTGCTTTAAAAAATTTTAAATACAGCGAACAGAAGAAATAACATAACTTAGTACGATATTAATAATACATTGATACACCTCGAGCATAAAAACACATTTTCTACCCCAGTCTGTGTGAATTCAACAGCAAAGATATCACTAATCGGTCAAGAAGAAAAAAAAGCGCACAGGAAATACAGTATAACCTGTTTCGAGCGAATAGCCATATGAGAGACCACCTGTCATTAAAGACCATCGTGTAGGTGGCTGTAGCCGCCAAAATGATGGTCTTAAATTACAGGTGAGAGGACTGAGCGCCCGCCTTTTCAGTCAGACCACCTTTCTCTTACAAAAAGGGGGGCTGGACAAAACAATTTCTTTTACAGTATAGCCAGCAAGAGGCAAAGAACCTTATGAGCCCCGCATCTGTTTTCTACAGTATAGCCAGCAAGAGACAAAGAACCTTATGAGCCCCGCATCTGTTTTCTACAGTATAGCCAGCAAGAGGCAATAAACGTCATGAGCCCCCGCATCTGTTTTCTACAGTATAGCCAGCAAGAGGCAATGAATGTCATGAGCCCCCGCATCTGTTTTCTACAGTATAGCCAGCAAGAGGCAATGAACGTCATGATCACCGGCATCTGTTTTCTACAGTATAGCCAGCAAGAGGCAAAGAACGTCATGAGCCCCCGCATCTGTTTTCTACAGTACAGCCAGCAAGAGACAATGAACCTCATGAGCCCCCGCATCTGTTTTCTACGGTATAGCCAGCAAGAGACAATGAACCTCATGAGCCCCCGCATCTGTTTTCTACAGTATAGCCAGCAAGAGGCAATGAACGTCATGATCCCCGACATATGTTTCTACAGTGTAGCCAGCAAGAGGCAATGAACGTCATGAGCCCCGACATATGTTTTCTACAGTATAGCCAGCAAGAGGCAATGAACCTCATGAGCCCCCGCATCTGTTTTCTACAGTTTAGCCAGCAAGAGGCAATGAACGTCATGATCCCCGACATATGTTTTCTACAGTATAGCCAGCAAGAGGCAAAGAACGTCACGAGCCCCGCATCTGTTTTCTACGGTATAGCCAGCAAGAGACAATGAACCTCATGAGCCCCCGCATCTGTTTTCTACAGTTTAGCCAGCAAGAGGCAATGAACGTCATGATCCCCGGCATATGTTTTCTACAGTATAGCCAGCAAGAGGCAATGAACGTCATGATCACCGGCATCTGTTTTCTACAGTATAGCCAGCAAGAGGCAATGAACGTCATGAGCCCCCGCATCTGTTTTCTACAGTATAGCCAGCAAGAGGCAAAGAACGTCACGAGCCCCGCATCTGTTTTCTACGGTATAGCCAGCAAGAGACAATGAACCTCATGAGCCCCCGCATCTGTTTTCTACAGTTTAGCCAGCAAGAGGCAATGAACGTCATGAGCCCCGGCATATGTTTTCTACAGTATAACCAGCAAGAGGCAATGAACGTCATGATCACCGGCATCTGTTTTCTACAGTATAGCCAGCAAGAGGCAATGAACGTCATGAGCCCCCGCATCTGTTTTCTACGGTATAGCCAGCAAGAGACAATGAACCTCATGAGCCCCCTCATCTGTTTTCTACAGTATAGCCAGCAAGAGGCAATGAACGTCATGATCCCCGGCATATGTTTTCTACAGTATAGCCAGCAAGAGGCAATGAACGTCATGATCACCGGCATCTGTTTTCTACAGTATAGCCAGCAAGAGGCAATGAACGTCATGAGCCCCCGCATCTGTTTTCTACAGTATAGCCAGCAAGAGGCAAAGAACGTCATGAGCCCCGCATCTGTTTTCTACGGTATAGCCAGCAAGAGACAATGAACCTCATGAGCCCCTGCATCTGTTTCTACAGTTTAGCCAGCAAGAGGCAATGAACGTCATGAGCCCCGGCATATGTTTTCTACAGTATAGCCAGCAAGAGGCAATGAACGTCATGATCACCGGCATCTGTTTTCTACAGTATAGCCAGCAAGAGGCAATGAACGTCATGAGCCCCCGCATCTGTTTCTACAGTTTAGCCAGCAAGAGGCAATGAACGTCATGAGCCCCGGCATATGTTTTCTACAGTATAACCAGCAAGAGGCAATGAACGTCATGATCACCGGCATCTGTTTTCTACAGTATAGCCAGCAAGAGGCAATGAACGTCATGAGCCCCGGCATATGTTTTCTACAGTATAACCAGCAAGAGGCAATGAACGTCATGAGCCCCCGCATCTGTTTTCTACGGTATAGCCAGCAAGAGACAATGAACCTCATGAGCCCCCGCATCTGTTTTCTACAGTTTAGCCAGCAAGAGGCAATGAACGTCATGATCCCCGACATATGTTTTCTACAGTATAGCCAGCAAGAGGCAATGAACGTCATGAGCCCCCGCATCTGTTTTCTACGGTATAGCCAGCAAGAGGCAATGAACCTCATGAGCCCCCGCATCTGTTTTCTACAGTTTAGCCAGCAAGAGGCAATGAACGTCATGATCCCCGGCATATGTTTTCTACTGTATAGCCAGCAAGAGGCAATGAACGTCATGATCACCAGCATCTGTTTTCTACAGTGTAGCCAGCAAGAGGCAATGAACGTCATGAGCCCCCGCATCTGTTTTCTACAGTGTAGCCAGCAAGAGGCAATGAACGTCATGAGCCCCGGCATATGTTTTCTACAGTATAACCAGCAAGAGGCAATGAACGTCATGATCACCGGCATCTGTTTTCTGCAGTATAGCCAGCAAGAGGCAATGAACGTCATGAGCCCCGGCATATGTTTTCTACAGTATAACCAGCAAGAGGCAATGAACGTCATGAGCCCCCGCATCTGTTTTCTACGGTATAGCCAGCAAGAGACAATGAACCTCATGAGCCCCCGCATCTGTTTTCTACAGTTTAGCCAGCAAGAGGCAATGAACGTCATGATCCCCGACATATGTTTTCTACAGTATAGCCAGCAAGAGGCAATGAACGTCATGAGCCCCCGCATCTGTTTTCTACGGTATAGCCAGCAAGAGACAATGAACCTCATGAGCCCCCGCATCTGTTTTCTACAGTTTAGCCAGCAAGAGGCAATGAACGTCATGATCCCCGGCATATGTTTTCTACAGTATAGCCAGCAAGAGGCAATGAACGTCATGAGCCCCCGCATCTGTTTTCTACAGTATAGCCAGCAAGAGGCAAAGAACGTCACGAGCCCCGCATCTGTTTTCTACGGTATAGCCAGCAAGAGACAATGAACCTCATGAGCCCCCGCATCTGTTTTCTACAGTTTAGCCAGCAAGAGGCAATGAACGTCATGAGCCCCGGCATATGTTTTCTACAGTATAACCAGCAAGAGGCAATGAACGTCATGATCACCGGCATCTGTTTTCTACAGTATAGCCAGCAAGAGGCAATGAACGTCATGAGCCCCCGCATCTGTTTTCTACGGTATAGCCAGCAAGAGACAATGAACCTCATGAGCCCCCTCATCTGTTTTCTACAGTATAGCCAGCAAGAGGCAATGAACGTCATGATCCCCGGCATATGTTTTCTACAGTATAGCCAGCAAGAGGCAATGAACGTCATGATCACCGGCATCTGTTTTCTACAGTATAGCCAGCAAGAGGCAATGAACGTCATGAGCCCCCGCATCTGTTTTCTACAGTATAGCCAGCAAGAGGCAAAGAACGTCACGAGCCCCGCATCTGTTTTCTACGGTATAGCCAGCAAGAGACAATGAACCTCATGAGCCCCTGCATCTGTTTCTACAGTTTAGCCAGCAAGAGGCAATGAACGTCATGAGCCCCGGCATATGTTTTCTACAGTATAGCCAGCAAGAGGCAATGAACGTCATGATCACCGGCATCTGTTTTCTACAGTATAGCCAGCAAGAGGCAATGAACGTCATGAGCCCCCGCATCTGTTTCTACAGTTTAGCCAGCAAGAGGCAATGAACGTCATGAGCCCCGGCATATGTTTTCTACAGTATAACCAGCAAGAGGCAATGAACGTCATGATCACCGGCATCTGTTTTCTACAGTATAGCCAGCAAGAGGCAATGAACGTCATGAGCCCCGGCATATGTTTTCTACAGTATAACCAGCAAGAGGCAATGAACGTCATGAGCCCCCGCATCTGTTTTCTACGGTATAGCCAGCAAGAGACAATGAACCTCATGAGCCCCCGCATCTGTTTTCTACAGTTTAGCCAGCAAGAGGCAATGAACGTCATGATCCCCGACATATGTTTTCTACAGTATAGCCAGCAAGAGGCAATGAACGTCATGAGCCCCCGCATCTGTTTTCTACGGTATAGCCAGCAAGAGGCAATGAACCTCATGAGCCCCCGCATCTGTTTTCTACAGTTTAGCCAGCAAGAGGCAATGAACGTCATGATCCCCGGCATATGTTTTCTACAGTATAGCCAGCAAGAGGCAATGAACGTCATGATCACCAGCATCTGTTTTCTACAGTGTAGCCAGCAAGAGGCAATGAACGTCATGAGCCCCCGCATCTGTTTTCTACAGTGTAGCCAGCAAGAGGCAATGAACGTCATGAGCCCCGGCATATGTTTTCTACAGTATAACCAGCAAGAGGCAATGAACGTCATGATCACCGGCATCTGTTTTCTGCAGTATAGCCAGCAAGAGGCAATGAACGTCATGAGCCCCGGCATATGTTTTCTACAGTATAACCAGCAAGAGGCAATGAACGTCATGAGCCCCCGCATCTGTTTTCTACGGTATAGCCAGCAAGAGACAATGAACCTCATGAGCCCCCGCATCTGTTTTCTACAGTTTAGCCAGCAAGAGGCAATGAACGTCATGATCCCCGACATATGTTTTCTACAGTATAGCCAGCAAGAGGCAATGAACGTCATGAGCCCCCGCATCTGTTTTCTACGGTATAGCCAGCAAGAGACAATGAACCTCATGAGCCCCCGCATCTGTTTTCTACAGTTTAGCCAGCAAGAGGCAATGAACGTCATGATCCCCGGCATATGTTTTCTACAGTATAGCCAGCAAGAGGCAATGAACGTCATGATCACCGGCATCTGTTTTCTACAGTGTAGCCAGCAAGAGGCAATGAACGTCATGAGCCCCCGCATCTGTTTTCTACAGTATAGCCAGCAAGAGGCAAAGAACGTCACGAGCCCCGCATCTGTTTTCTACGGTATAGCCAGCAAGAGACAATGAACCTCATGAGCCCCCGCATCTGTTTTCTACAGTTTAGCCAGCAAGAGGCAATGAACGTCATGAGCCCCGGCATATGTTTTCTACAGTATAACCAGCAAGAGGCAATGAACGTCATGATCACCGGCATCTGTTTTCTACAGTATAGCCAGCAAGAGGCAATGAACGTCATGAGCCCCCGCATCTGTTTTCTACAGTATAGCCAGCAAGAGGCAATGAACGTCATGATCCCCGGCATCTGTTTTCTACAGTATAGCCAGCAAGAGGCAATGAACGTCATGATCACCGGCATCTGTTTTCTACGGTATAGCCAGCAAGAGGCAAAGAACCTCATGTGCCCCCGCACCCGTTTTATACAATAAAGCCAGCAAGAGGCAAGGAACGTCATGAGCCCCCGCATCTGTTTTCTACGGTACAGCCAGCAAGAGGCAAAGAACGTCATGAGCCCCCGCACCCGTTTTATACATTAGCTCATTCTACCCCAACACCGAAATCCCCAAATTTTGTCGTTGTCCTCTGAAGATTGCATTGCAGTGCAGGACACAGATCGACCATGATAGTTCAAGGGTGATGCCGGAATAGCTTGGCGCCCATAGGCGCCAAGCTATTCCGGCATCACCCTTGAACTATCATGGTCGATCCTTAACTTGCTGTGGTGTGTCTGGGGTAGAATGAGTTAAAGCCAGCAAGAGGCAAAGAACCTCATGAACCCCCGCATCTGCGAGGGTTCATGAGGTTCTTTGCTTCTTGCAGTTGGATTCTGTTTGCTTTTTCATACTCTGAATAAGCCAAACGTTTAGTGTGAACGGTTTTGCCTTTAAATTTCGAACCGTCACTTTGTTTAACCTCTTGACTGCTAATAACGATACCGCTCGATGGGAAAGACGAGTAACTAAACGTCTTTCCCGTAAACGGGTGTCGTCGGTAACGGCCTAAGGAGTTTAACCGGACATTGACGGTTTTATAATACCTAAATATCCTTCTTCATCACTTCTTGTATTTGTAATTTTTAAGGCGGGGTTCTTTCTTTGTTGGGATTTTCTTGGCATTTGCGGGCTTTAAGCCATTACGCATAAAATGGAAAACATATTTCAGTCAGCACCATTTGTGACTGTTATTCCTCGACGACACACATAACAAACTTTAACAGCAGTTTGAACATGCAGCAAAAACACACGCGCAATCGCACTTATTTATTCTGCGCTGCCGTTAGCGTGTCAATCTATTTTTAGCTGTTTCTCGTACTGATAGAGTTGTATTTCTAGAACGGAATGGAGTCATTGTCAGGTTACTTGATATAAAGACCACGTGTGCTGAACTGGATTGTCCTGTGTCTAAATGAACCATATCTAGACCTGTGTGTAGCGTTTCGTAACCATCTGTTACAGAAGTGTTTCTTTGAGGCTAATCTGGCACTACCCTTGAATTATCATGGTCGATCCATCTCCTGCAACAGGTGCATAATCGTTAGATGACGCCTCCAAAATTTGGGAAATACGTGCGTCGGGCTGAATTAGTTAATTCTCGCTAAATGATTGTATGCCGCTTTACATTAATACCAGCGTTAATCCGGATTGTTTAACGAGCCATGTCTGGCACATCTCAGTCACGCTCGAGTGTTTTTGTAGTAGGCGTCTCGGATCAATGCCTTTTGTCCCAGCCGATCGTGAGTAAACATGCTTTATCGTACCACCACGTTGGAGAAGTCCTGACTGGAAGCATGATCAGAACGACCAACAACTGCAAGCGACATAGATTCTCATGAGCCCCCGGCCTGCGAGGGCTCATGAGAATCTATCTCTCTTGCTGAGTTATATTTGTGCAGAATGATCGGTTACCCACCGTGTATCACGTTGAGACGTCAGCCCCCGGTTGCAGGTTGGTTGGTTAGTCCGGGTTTAACGTCCACAGCACCGAGGTGATCATGGACGGCCCTGACGGGCGGGTTATGTGGGACAGGGAAATCTATTGCCTATGGAGTACGACCTGAACACTGATCAACTCAGGCGCACTCCAACTGTGCCACTTTGAATTACCAGGACCTTTCAACGGACATGCTATTGAACAAATCCGTTTTTTCCCCTGGATTGTGAGTCCAGCTACCGGGGCCGGGACGGGATTCGAACCCACGACCCGGCGATTCCCTTCGCTCTCCTGCTTCGACGTTTAACCGGCTGAGCTATTTCGGACTCTACCCGGTTGCAGGGAACTTTTCCAGCCTTATAACTGCCAATCAACTGCCCATCTGCACTGCAGCGAGATTTTTGCGTGGGACAAAACAAAAGCCGTTATGACAAGCAGTACTGGCTATTGAACATTACGCTGAACGTGACTGATGGCTGCATATGTATCTCCAATCGGTGAGGGAATGTAAAAGAAATATCGCTTACGGCCTTTTCACTTCAGACTCAATGATTAATCATCTGCCAAACAGACCCCCGCTAAGAAAATGTTGTGTCGCTGACAATAAGTTTATGCAAGAATTAATACACTCAGTAGGTTCGTGTAGCTCCACCTGTCAGATGATATTTACGTTAGAATTTCTTTTTCTATCAAGGGAATGACGAGACCACCACCGACAAGAACAACAACAAACGTCAAGAGGAAAGGCAGAAACCTAGTGGTCTTGTTTTGGTCGCACTTGAAAAAAAAAAAAGCACACACAAAAAAAAAATTGTTCAAATTTGCTTCGATACAACGTACGCGTGTTGCGAAAAATGGCGGGCGGATAAAACGTACGGACACTTTTGTTCCTGAAATATGTGTTCACTCAACGACCAAAACCCAAAACCGTCCAGAAAACGTGCTCATACAAATTGGTCTCAGCAAGAGGCATAGATCCTCATGAGCCCCCGCAGTCGCGGGGGCTCATGAGGATCTATGTCTCTTGCTGTTGGATCGTGTTCACTTTTTCTCGGTAGTGAAGAGGGGTTAACATTGGTGATCTTGAGAGATACTTGTTTTCTGTGTGGTTATTTATTTATTTGTTTATTTATGTTACCTTACAGCTAGCCTGAGTCGTAGGTTCTAAGTCATAGACCAACATACAAGTAGTTCAGCTTCTCTCTCTCTCTCTCTCTCTCTCTCTCTCTCTCTCTCTCTCTCTCTCTCTCTCTCTCTCTCTCTCTCTCTCTCTCTCTCTCTCTCTCTCTCTCTCTCTCAGATGTGAATGTTCTATTTTTCTGCTTAGTATGTTGCTCCAGCACAGCAGATTGCTGCAGATTATGTAATAGTTTGACTGTCTGCATTAACATGTCAGGTTCATACACGTATATATATTGTTTTAATTCTTTTTGTATTTTATTTTTTATTATTACTTTTTATTCTTTCTGATGGTGGGGGTGGTGGGGGGGGGGTATGGGTACTTATATATATTTTATCTTTTGCTGTATCGTCTGATGTATTTTTATATGTGTAGAGTAGCAGGACAGTTTGGAAAATAGGCATTGCTATGCCTAAAACTTTTTATCCTGAATAAAAACGTTTCATCATCATCTCTCTCTCTCTCTCTCTCTCTCTCTCTCTCTCTCTCTCTCTCTCTCTCTCTCTCTCTCTCTCTCTCTCTCTCTCTCTCTCTCTCTCTCTCTCTCTCTCTCTCTCTCTCTCTCTCTCTATCTGTATCACCGACTGTACCTATGCAGAAGATATGCGTGCCGGGCATGTCCATTGCTGAATTGATGGCGTGGCTCGACTCGCAGCCTCCTGCACCGCACATTGTTTTCGCCGTTCTGCATGTCGGGATCAACACATGCAAACGCCGACAAGTGATCAGTGTGGACACCTGGGCCGCCCTCCTCAAACTGGTAAAAATTAAGTTTCCATGCGCCTCCGTCAAAATGTCGTCTGTTTTGCCTGCTTTTGGTCGACACCCCGCCAACAGCGCCATCATTCCATCCAACAGGAACCTGATGGCGGCGTGTGTTCAGGCGAGGGTTCTGTACATTGACAACGTGCCAGTGTTTCTGTCTCGTGGTGGGGCCCCACGTAAGTTGCTCTACAGACAGAATGATAATTTCCATCCAAGCACCGAGGGGGCCTCGCGACTTGCCTTCAACCTTAGGTCCACAGCTCGTGCATCCCTGCCGTCTATGCGGTCTAGCTCTGCCCACCAGCCTGTGCTGCGGCCAACTATGTGTGACGACCGCCTGCAATACGGACCCCCCATGCCGCCTCTAGGAGGCTTGCACCGTAACGGTCACCTACCCTTAGATTTCAACTGTAAAGTACCCATCCTCCCCACCCCACATTATCCACCCCAGCCACTGACCAATCAGCGTGTTTCCTACCCCGTGGCCCCTTCCCCCAAATTTTCCTGTGATCCTGCCACTTGGAGTGTTGCTTTCCCTGTGCCACCTGTTGCCCCTAGCCATGGCCGGTACGGCTACATCCCCTGTCCAGAGTATCATGGGCGGCACTATGAGACTCTCGTCTGAGTGAATTTCAGTGTGATCCCACACTGTTTGCCTCCCTCGATTCTCATCAGTGGTTCGTCCGGCACAATCAGTGTCGTCTATCGTTCGTCCCTTGACTGAGTGAAGTGACATTCTGAACCCACTCTCGTTGTCTCCCTTGATTCGTTCTGGCGGAGCGACGGAGACAACTTGCGCGGCGTACCATGATGTCTCAATGTCGTATTTATATGTCCACATGGGTTGTCTCCCTCGCTTCTCTACTGTGAATCGACGGAGTCAACCAGTGTGGCGCTCACCTTCCCTCTCATACGGAAAGACAGTCACTCAGTGCAGCACAAACCTTACCTCTCATTAATTATGAAATATGAATCTGACAATCTGGCAAACTGTTTAGTGTCCGACATTGAATATATAGTTTTTTTTAATCAAATAGCACTTTGGATTTAATTAGTGACATGAATTTTTTTTTTTCTGTGAATGGTGACGATTATTATCTTTCTGCATTTTCTTTTCTTTCAAAAGGGAGGAAATATACTCTTCTTGATATAGCGAAGGAGCCAGTGTGTGTATCGTATATTATACGGTCTCCGATCAGTGACTCATTTATTTCGCTTTTCAGAACGTAACCAACACATTATTTCCCCTATGTGGGATGTGACGCTAAGGAGCCGGTTTAGATATTTGTATATATCGCAGATACGGTATACGTTCAGTGACTCATTCGCCTACAGAACGTAACGACCTATTATTTCCCCTGCGTGGGGTGTGACGTTGTCTGCAGCGAAAGCGATAGACTGAGCTGAGTTTTCAGCACTGTAGTTTCTCCTGGGTTTTGTTTAACTTTGTTAGAGTTCAAAAGTTTTCATTTGTTCTTAATTGACTTTTGTACACATTTTCCCCCCACGTGTTGCTTCATCATGCCTGCCTGTAGCCCACATGTACATCAGTGTTCGCTGACTAAGCATGATTTACGGATAGGGTACCTTAACGTTTATCATTTATACAACAAAGTGCCCGACGCCACTGTTTTACTTTCACAACCCCAACCCTTTCATATATTTGGATTTACTGAGTCTAGACTCAGGGAACATATTAGTAACGCCTCGATCTCCATTCATAACTATGCTGTATTCCGTAGAGATGCATCATCCCCCGGTCATACCGGTATAGCTGTGTACATTCATAACTCTATCCGCCAGTACGTTACCCGCCGCATGGATTTAGAGTCTTGTCACGTTGAAAGTTTATTTCTTGAACTGAAATGTGACAAATCTTCCCCCACACTAATTGGATTTATTTATCGCACCCCTTCAGCCACATTTTCATGGTATGATGATTTTGTCACCATGATGGATAAGGTGCAACAACGTCACAACAAAGATATACACCTTCTAGGCGATTTTAATATTGACCTGCTAAAGACTGGTAATGCGGCGTGGAATTGCACCACCTCATTATTTGGCCTGCAGCAGATGGTTCGGTCTCCCACTAGAGTTACTTTGTCATCCGCCACATTGATTGACCACATCTATACTACTAATGCACCCGCTGTCACAAACGTCCACGTGCCGAATGTAGCCATTAGCGATCACTTTCCTACTTGTTTTAATCTTTCAGTTAAACGTGATAAACCCCAGCACAAACACCACACTACCATCACATACAGGTCTTACACAAAGTTCAACAAAGATGACTTTCTTCATGACCTCTCAATCACGCCCTTTCACCTTATTTATAACACTAATGATCCCAATGAAGCCCTCTCGCTTTGGTACAAGCTATTTCTTTGGGTCCTCGATAAACATGCCCCACTAAGGACTAAACGCGTTAAACACCCTACCCTTCCGCCTTGGTTGTCAAAGGACATCATTCACGCAATGAAAATAAGAGATGACTTAAAACGACAGAAAAAGTTTGCGGATTTTAAGAAACAACGTAATCTTGTAAAGTCCTTAGTTAGAAAAGCACAGAAAACGCTTGCGGAAAAAGTTATCGCAGAGGGTAAAGATACCCGAAGTGTCTGGAATGCAATCAATTTGTTTACAAAGAAGAGGAGTTCCATCAATGCTGCTACCTCTCCAGGCATAACTCCAGACGACTTCAATTCCCACTTTTTAAATATTGCTGAGTCCCTTGTACAGTCTTTTTCCAGTGGCACTGATAGTTACAGTTGTTCTGATAAACTGCGCACACACTGTGAGTCTGCAACAGGTGCGTCATTCTCCATACCTCTTATGACAGTGTTTGAAGTAGGTAAATATATTTCTACTCTAACAAGTAAATCGTGTGGCCTGGATGGAATAAACAACATGGTACTGAAATTGTCCCTTCCATACACAGCTGACACCTTGACATTTATATTCAACCTTTCTATCAAGCAAGGTATTTTTCCAGATGCCATGAAAGATGCTAAAGTTGTCCCCATTCCCAAATGTACAGATCCCAAAAGTCCAAACGATTTCCGTCCTATTTCAGTGTTATCACTATTATCGAAGCCACTAGAAAGACACGTTCATAAGCACCTACTCCAATTCTTGGAGAATCACCGCCTCCTCGTATCTCTTCAGTCTGGTTTTAGACCTAAACACTCATGTCATACTGCCCTCGTTCACATTGTTGACTCTTGGCTCTCATCAATAAACAATTCCAAATTAAATGGTGCAGTTTTTCTGGACCTAACCAAAGCATTTGATTTAGTCGATCACAACATTCTTTTAAAGAAACTTTCAGTATATAAGCTTGATTCGAACTCTATAGCTTTTTTCTCCTCCTACCTCAGTAACCGCCGACAGAAGGTGTACTCAAATGGGCGGTATTCGAAAGAAGGTATAGTGATGCACGGAGTTCCCCAAGGATCTATCCTAGGGCCTCTTTTATTTTCTTTATTCATCAATGATCTACCTCTTTCCATCTCAAATCCTGAGGTTAAATGCGAACTCTTTGCTGACGATTCAACTCTGCATACATCAGACAAACGTGAAACGACGCTAAATTGTATCCTCCAGCAGAGTCTCGATGAAGTGTCAGATTGGTGTGCGCAAAATCGCATGCTAATCAGTACTTCTAAAACCAAAAGCATGTTGATAACAACCCGCCAAAAGCGTCAGCTACATCCTGCCCCTCTGAAACTGTCACTTGGCAATAAACCTATCCAACAAGTATCCAGGCACCGCCTACTGGGAGTTGTAATTGACGACCAGCTGAACTGGTCGCCACATATCGACAGTTTGTGCAAAACCTTGTCCAGGAATGTATTTCTGCTATCTAAACTTAGACATATTCTTAGTACAAAGTGCTGTACATTGTTCTTTCACGCACACATTAAAAGCCACTGTGACTATGCGTCCTCTTTGTGGGACGAATGCAGTGAACTTCATTTTAAAAAACTAAACTCGCTGTATCGTCGTTCAGTTAAGTTAATTATTCCTAACCCTATTTCCACGGCTGAGAAAATAAAATCCCTTGGCCTGCTTACACTGAAGGAACAACTCAAATTTAACAAATGCGTCCTCATGCACAAAATATTTCATT
>BTPG01000002.1:155278608-155376108 GCA_036245525.1 Semisulcospira habei
ATTATTATTATTATTAAATTAAGCCCCACGCAAACGTCTCGCTGCAATGCAGAGGGATAGTTGGATGGCACGTACTGGCGCTTAGTTGGTATACCTCGACCTGTGCCTAGGTGACATGCACCAGCGGGGCCATTTTTTGCTATTTTCGCACCTGACCCGTCGCTCGGACCGGTCCTGTGCACCAGATCAGTTTAGAGCGTGTGCTCTCTGCACATTTAATGAGCAATCTCGGAGAAAGAACCAGGTGACGTTTGACTGCTGCAAAATAAGCTGAATAAAGAATACACCTTTTCCCATATGCAGTCCAGCAATAATGCATCCTTATGCTAGCACCACGAAACATTACACGATTTGGCAGATTTGAAAAATACGGTTTCGTTTTTCCTCCGGCAATGGTGTTGATTTTGTGACATCTGTGTCGCTTTGCGACAGAAAGCACCGTCTTGGCCGTAGCCGTAGAGAGAGGAATGCACTACAATGGACTTGATTCAGGAATACGCAAGTTCTGAGGAGAATGAACAACCCTCGAAGACCTATCTTTTTCCAGTAGGGACGTACGCCCTCCACCATTTTATGCTCAAGGGGAGTAACGCTAAAAAAACCGGAACCTACCGTTTTTCGACTGCGATCACAATCTTCAGCGGGAACGTACGAGACCACACTTCAAGTGCAGAAGCCTACCTGCGCGCACAGTTCTGGTGCACAGGACCCGTCCGAGCGAGCGGACAGATGCGAAAATCTCAGTAATGCGGCCTCTGGTGCGTTTAACCTAGGTACAGGGCGAGGTATACCAACTCAGCCTTACTGGCCTGGCAAAGTTTCCTGCAACTGGGAGCTGACGTCTCACTGTGATGCACAGTGGGTAACCGATCATTCTGCACAAAATAACTCCAGTCGGCAAGAGACATATAGTCTCTTGCAGTTGTTGCAGTGAATAACCGCCGTCAGATGGCCTTAGTCGCCTGCTCGGCGTTAATCCCAGATAACTAACTGCAGTGCATAAGGACATACTGGCTTGGACAAATTTCATGCAACTGGTGCCTGATCCTCTTGCTGATCCCTTAACCCTTTGCGTGTCGGTAGCAGTTTTTGTCGCGATGATTCCTACAGGAATCATCGCGACAAAAACCGCTACCGACACGCACAGGGTTAAATTACATCTCTGTTCCTATGCTTCTGTCAGACATGCAACTTTTGCTGGTGCACTGTAGCAAACATCATTGATGAAGATATCCCGTATGCCTCGCTCATACTTCACGCCGAAATGTGCGTTGTAAACTACTACACACTGACCGAATTAGCTTGAAAAACACAGACTTACATGGGACCCAAAACAGGCGTTAAAAACATAAGACTATCAAGAGACATTAATCTACATGAGCCCCCCCCCCCCCCCCCCCCCGCGACTGCGGGGGCTCATGCGGATCTATGTCTCTTTCAAATGGTTAATACATTCGGCCCCCAGGACTGAAATCCCCAAATTTTGAAGTTGCCCTCTGAGGAACTGTATTACAATTCTAGAGAGAGATCGAGCATGACAGTTCAAGGGTGGTGCCAGAATAGCTTGGCGCCCATGGGCGCCAAGCTATTCTGGGATCACCCTTGAACTATCATGCTCGATCCATGTCTTGCTGTGGTGTGTCGGTGATGAATGAGTTAACTGCCCCGGCAGTGAAGGAAGTATCCTATAGAGCCCTTGAGCTGTCAACGCAGAAGCCACATTACGGTTAACTAGAGGTGGGGTGGGGGAAGGGGATGGGGGGTGGGGGAGGGAATGGAGGTTCGTTATGTCGAGGGAAGGGTGACGAGGGAAGGAAGGGCGAAAAGGAGGCAGCACTGTCACGATTTTGCGACATATCCTTATTGTCGATCAGCCATCGTGTCTACCGTTTCCCATAAAATCTCGCAGCCACCGAGGTCACGAGTGCGTTTTCATAAGTAAAAAAAAAATAAATAAATAATAGAACGAATAAATAAATTTAAAATAAAAACGAACTTGTCACGATTGTGTGACACTGTCTGCTAGGTATCCTTTGATCTTTACACGTCTTTCAAGCATTGTAAGCACCTGAGTACAGTTTGTGTCGCTTATATGTCAGGTGACGTAAACAGTTCTTTTTTCGTGTTACGCGACCATCCCTACGTTTCCGGATCTTGTGGCCATGTGGTGACCTATAGAACCCTACGCTCAGACCAGGACCACACTGGACGTAAATTCTGAAACAGCATATGAAGGAACGCGATAAAGAATTGTTGACGTCACGGTGGTACTCGATAAAGAATTGTTGACGTCATAGCTAGGGAACTTCTTGTTAGAGAGGCCCTTTCAAGGCTATTATAAGGAAAAAACCAAAGTAATCAAAACGTTTGTGCATACTTTATCGAGTCAATCCAACCGCCAAACCGTCATGACATGGAACAGTGAGCATTTGACAATGGGATAAATACGTTAAACCATTTCGAACCTCAACTTGCTTTTGACACACAGTTCTGGCTCACCGGCAGAGCCTAGGAGCCAGAACTTGTGTGTCACGGCTCTGAAATCACCACCATTCATGGCCATAAGCCATTCAGTGCCAGCTGACGCAGACTGAAAGCCTGCAATCTTCGTTAATTCGAGACCAGAAAACCCTAACATTGGCTGCAGGGGGAATTCCTTTCTACTTTTGGGAGTCAGATCGAGGCTCATTAAACATGCATGGAGGAATTTCCTGAGGAATGGGGACTTGTCATGCAGACTGTAAGGGTCACAGGAATATGGAGGATTCAAAGTGGCGTCAGCAAGAGGCATAGATCCTCATGAGCCCCCGCAACTACCTATACCTCTTGCAGTTGGGTACTTACTTACTTACGCCTGTCACCCCTACCCGGGTATAGGCCGTCGACGAGAGACCTCCAGCAACTCCTGTCCTGTGCTTCTCCTTCGATTCTACTCCAGGTGGTTCCCAGTCTCTTGATGTCTGCTTGGAGGTCTCGACGCCAGGAGTTTCTCGGCCTACCTCTTTTCCTCTTTTCCTGGGGGTTTCTGGTACATGGTCTTGACGTTCCATGTGCCCATGGTTGTATCCCTGGATAGAGAGAGGCGGCTCGGTCCTGTGGCTTCCGAAGACTTCCGGCTTTCACCACAGGACGTCATAAGTCTTCTAGTAGAAGAACCTTCCTCCTCCAGGAAAGGAATTACTGTTAGTCTTTTCGTCGGCGTTTTTGTAGCCATTTCCTTTTTTGCAGGGTGGGGAAGCTACCCCCACGCCCAACCCCCTTACTAGGAGGACCAGGGGTTTTCTGTCGGGGTCACCTTCCCTTAGACCATGTTGGTTCACGGCACCTTATTTCATTCGGTGCACCCCTCTCACGAGGGACCCCCTATCCACCACCCAGGGGACGCGCCTCAACGCCGTATGGTCCCAGCGCGAGGCTTGCAGTTGGGTGGTGTGTGAACAATGGTCACTAAACGGTTTAACTTAAGTTAATTCAAGACCAGAATATCTTAATAGCCCAAGAAACCTGGATTCAACGTGGTGTTAGCAAAAGGCATAGATCCTCGTGAGCCCCCCCCCCCCCCTATCCCTCCACCGCAACTGCGGGGGCTCACGAAGATCTATACCTTTTTCTCGGCACGAAACGGGATAACAGAAACTTAAACCATGTGGGCTCTTATCCCCCCCCCTCCCCCCCATCACCCCACATGCCTCCGTCACTGGCGCACATGTTCGTCACCAGACTATTACACCTTCGAACGTCAGCCCGATAGCCTTTTGCGCACTGGGTACAGTGTTCGGTGCGAATGTGTAACTTGAAAGTTAGTGATGTATGCGGAACGTGGGGACAACTACCGTAACTTGATTACGCCAGAGGTCTCACCTCTTTCAAGAGCAGCGCCAGGTGCGGGAGACGGATCGACCATGTAATTTTAGGTGCCTTATTGACCCCCTTCCCTGCCACTGATCGTGTTTCTGAAATCTATATTCTACTGAGGAGCAAAAAAAATGCGACATTTTTGGAATCCTCGGAAACACTAAAGTGTTTCCGATGATTCCAAAAAATGTCGCATTTCTTTTGCTCGTCAGTATACCATCTTAAGCACTTGGCTCTAAAAGTCCAACGAGTATGGATCGAACGCCAGTCTGTGCAACCAGGGAAGGATCAGTTACCTCCTCCTGGAGGTAGGTGGTGGTGGGGGTTGTTGGTGGTGGTGTTGAGAGGGGGGGGGGCGGAGGTCGTGTTGAGGGGTGTCCAACTTTTTGTTAACGATATTTAACCTGAGACAGAAAGCACCCAGATGCGAGGCCTTTCTTTTCCGACTCTCAAAACATCCAACGACTGGTGCAGGAGTGGAGGGGGGGAGGGGAGGAGGGGGGGATAGGGGTGAGGCGGGGGCAGGGGGCGGGAGAGGTGTGTGTAAAGACCTTCGAATTCACCCAGCTTGCCAAAACTGAATGAAACGACGGGGGGAGGGAGAGGGGGAGGGGCCGGATGGAGGGGTCACATGGGAGGGTCACATGTGACCCTTCCACCCGGCCCCTCCCCCTCCCCCCTCCCACACTATCAAGGGGAAAGGGGGTTTCAAACTCCTACAACGAGAATGTTACATGCATTTTAAAGCATTTTGTGCCAGTGGCAAAAAAAAAGGGGGGTAGGGGGTGGGGTGGGGGGAATCCTCCCCCACCCCCTTAGATCCTCCCCGGTAACTTTCGGAAGATCAAGTCTACGAGTCAATACGCAAACCGTTTTCCAGTCGGTGCACGTGTTCTGGAACAGCACTGCCCCTATACAGTTTTCCCCCAGCACCCTCCCATTTGCATGAAACTGGGGATCATGAGGAAGGAACTCGTCATTGATGACAGGAAAGTTGATGACATTTTTGTACCTGTCTCAATTAATAATCAACCTGTAGAGGTGGTCACTGAATTTAAATACCCTGGCACAGTCGTGGATAGTGGGCTGTCCTTTACTGGAAACACCGATCTGATTGTGAAAAAAGCAAACCAGCGTCTGTACCTTCTTAGGAAACTGAGAAGTTTTGATGTCAGTTCCAGGGTTTTAGAGTCCGTTTATAGAAGTCTGATCGAAAGCATAGCGACTTTTAACATCACTGCTTGGTATGGCAACCTCAGTATGAAAAACAGGGGCAGACTGTCACGTATCGTCAGAACAGCTGAGAAGATCATTGGCCTAGGATTTTAGTACCCAGTAGATGATCTGTACCATAGAGCTGTCCGAAGGATAGCTGCTAGCATTGTCAATGATCCTCGTCACCCACTATCTGATCAGTTTCAAATGCTACCATCAGGCAGACGTTTCAACATGCCACTTGCCAAAGGGAATGTTTTAAAGAAGTCTTTTATTCCAACTGCTGTCTCGATTTTGAACTCTCGTTTATAACGCCGCGATAAGTATGATCTACTTAACATTACCTCCCATCTTGTGACAGACTGCTTGTGATAGATTGCTGCAATGATAAGTTTTCATGATATGCTCTTGTAGCGTTTGTTAATGTCTTATATTGTTGTTTCATGACGAGCCGAAAGGCAAATTTCTGTCGTGCCCTGACTCGAACAGACAATAAAGTTGTATTGTATTGTTTTGTATTGTATTGTATTGTATCTTTGCCGCTTGTATTAGCGTGGTATTCACTATATATACGTCTCGGCAGCGAATCTGTTATCCCCTTCACTGCCAGAAAAAAGGAAACCAGCCAAACAGCAAGAGGCAAAGAACCTCATGAGCCCCCGCAGTTCGTTGTCTCTTGTTCTCCCTGTTCATATTCCCGCTCCTTGGATTGATGAGATTGTTCCTTATTGGGTTTGTCCTGTTTCAGTTCAAAGACGTAGTTGTGCGTCCACTGGCAGTGACAGGGTTAAACGTACAAACATCAGTCAGCTTCTTTTTTGTTGTTTTTTTTTTTTTTTTTTTGCTTTTTTTCCCGCAGCAACGTCTGCCAGTAAATTAGACACTGCTCTTTAGACTGTACGCCATAGCAAACTGATGCATATTTTTTTATTTTATTTTTTTTTTTTTTTTAATTTTCAGTTTCAGCCATACGGGCAGAATTACACTACATTGATACTCGATGTCTCGATTTCTTTAAGGAATACAAGATACCAGCAAGAAACGGCATGAGACATTGATCCTCATGAGCCCCTGCAGGCCTGCGGGGGCTCATGAGGATCTATGCCTCTTGCAGTAGGATGTTGTTAGCATGAACCTAGATGTAACTTCTAAAATCGATAGAGAAACGAGTTTTGAGAGGATTCCGCACGGATTTGCATCTCTAGTACACTCCAAAACCCACACCTGAATCGTTCGACAAGCACTACCCGAAAGCCACTGGAGATGGGTCAATCGAGACAGCTCAGGGTAGTGGATGAGTAGCTTGGCGCCTTTCAGGCGCCAAGCTAATCACGGCACGACCTTTGAGCTATCGAAGTAGATCGATCTCCCACACTTTATAGCAGCAGTGAAACAGAACTTAGGAGGCCGGAAGAAGGGTGAGAGGAATTAAATAGATTTAATGAATTTCCTGTCGTTCGTAAAGCTCCTGGTCACGGGATTAGAATCGATAGAAAATGCCGACGTATGTTCTGAAAGAAACCTGTTGTAAGATTTCCTCAGGGACATTCTGCCTTCAAAGAAAAAAAAAATCATAGCAAAATCTGCTAAAATAAGAGGTCTGTGAAGACGATTTTTTAAAGTGAGCGTAAAATACATTTTTTTTCCGTTGAGATTTATTTCAGAGGCGTTTCTTCCATAGCCTAAAAAAAAACCCTGAATTTCATGCTGTGCGTATTAATTCAAATCAAAGAAGACCTTAGAGTGGCTTGTTCTAAATATTACGACGAGCAAAAGAAATTCGACATCATTCGAGTCATCGGAAACACTCTCCCGTCGCCAAACCTGACCCATCCCTTCCACTGTTTACTGTATACATGTAATGTATATACAGTATTGTCCAGCTATCATCATAATACTTCATCTATGATGCAACTGACGTGTTTTTATATTACGATTATGTCCTCTGTGATTTGGTCACGGTCATTGTGAAATCGTGTTTATTGCCTTTACGATTAGACCACAATAGTTATTAAGGCAAGCGGGTGTATGTGAGTGAATGTGTGTGTGTGTGCGTGCGTGCGTGCGTGTGTGTGTGTGTGTGTGTGTGTGTGTGTGTGTGTGTGTGTGTGTGTGTGTGTGTGTGTGTGTGTGTGTGTGTGTGCACGTGAGCAGTTTAACTATATTTTGATGTGTTTTGTGTTCTTCTTTTTTTTAAAGTTGCGCAGCACCGAAACGATTTCCTAATGTGTGTGTGTGTGTGTGTGTGTGTGTGTGTGTGTGTGTGTGTGTGTGTGTGTGTGTGTGTGTGTGTGTGTGTGCGTGTGTGCACGTGAGCCGTTTAACTATATTTTGATGTGTTTTGTGTTCTTCTTTTTTTTAAAGTTGCGCAGCACCGAAACGATTTCCTAATGTATTATTACCTATGTCAATAAAGTTCTATCTTATCTTATCTTCAGTGTTTCCGATGACTCGAATGATGTCGCATTTCTTGTGCTCGTCAGTGTAGCATGTCCGTTGTGGCACAGATGCAAGGGCGTCTGAACTGATCAGGCCCTAGTGCGAAGACAATAGCTGCCCCCGTCCACAATAACCCGCCAGTTAGGGCCGTCCATTATCACTCCGTGCCGTGGGACGTTAACCCTTTTAGCGCCATGGGCGCATTTCCCGAATTTTGGAAGTCTTACTTAACTCATTCTACCCCAAGACCGAAATCCCCAAATTTTGCCGTTGTCCTCTTAAGACTGCAATGCAGTGCAGGACACAGATCGAAGGCGCCAAGCTATTCTGGCATTGCCCTTGAATTATCATGGTCAATCAATCGCCTGCTGTAGGGTGTTGGCGCTTAAAGGGTTAAACCTCGAACGACCCTTCATCCTCATTTTTAAAAAAAAAATCACTTACTGATAAATTGTGTCCCTATGTGAAGATGGCCGTTTGATAATGTGCTCTAAATCCCCGCTCAGCAAAAGGTCTGGAGCCGACGTAATCCGAGGACCTTTTGCTTTGCGTGTCACTTTTGACTCTTTAACCCCTTGGCCGCCACTGACAAGTACCGCTTGGCGAAAAGTCGCGTAGTTATGCGTCATTTTCCGCCGAACGGTGTCGTCAGTTGCAGTCAAGGGGTTTCAAAAGTAACAATTCACTTTAATTTTTTTTTCCGCATTCATTACAAGCACAACCTGAGAAGAACAGGTCGGCCTTGGTGGCTCGCAGTGTACATGGATAGGAATCAAGCCAATCGAACTCTGCCCTTGATCAAATAATAATAATAATAATCCCGCCTGAAGACAGGTCTACTTTGTGAAAAGCGAGTTTCTCATTGCAATGCAATGAAAGACTTGCTTTTCATAAAATTGGACTTGCTGTCTTTTGCGAATCCTACGACAGAATCTCATGCGCAAAAGTCCATCGGGCCGAATTCGGCCCGATGGCTTTTTGCGCGTTGGGAGCATGGTAGATACATCATGTCGTTCCGCTGCGATATCGATGCAGCACGAATACGTGGAATAACAAAAAACAAAACATAAGTGCACATACCTTACAGTAAGCGTTCGGTATCGTCCAGTATTGGCTTATAACAGCACCGACTTTGCTTGAGTTAATCCGAGTCCGGCGGCCTTGGTGCCAGGTGTACGAACGGTCGTACTGGGGTGTCAGGGTTAATCCGTTAATCCACAGTACACACTGAATGATGGCCAGTTCACAGCACAGAGAAAAACCAGGTTCCCACGCTTTGGAAATGTTGAAGTTCTTCAGGAAAACTTTGTTGTTGTTATTGTTTTATGTTCTAAGAGATTCACTGAGCACGTCATAAAAATACCTTCTACTTCGCTTATAGCAATTGTGCCGTGGGACATCAAGACTAAATAAAGAAGAAGAAGAAGAAGCTTATAACATGGTCGGATATTCTTTTTTAAAAGTCGGATATGACAACACTTTTTGAAAGAGATTACAACAGCCTTTCCACAGACAACATTACATTTTTTTCGCTTATAACAATCTTCGGATATATAACAACAAGAAAAACTGGGTCCCTTGCCAATTTGATATATCTGACGTTTACTGTATGAACTGAAGACTTACGACGTAGTGGGTCCGCTGGTTGATGTTTTAATTTTCAGTTATACGTCAATGCAATTTAGGGTCGCTATACATATTTGTTTTCCTACTTGCACCAATACAGACGTTCCTTTTTAAAATACAAATTGATGAAAGTCTGACGATTTGAATTTTCAAAACTTACATCGTCACAATGAAAACTGCAACGGTCAGTTCTAGCAGGATAAATATTTCCAATGATGACACTTAACCCTGTTTTCACTACTGACGATGCCGCTCGGCGGAAAAGGGGTGAATTGAACCTAACGTCGAAATTCCCTAAAATTGGTAGTTGTCCTCAGGAGCCGGACCACATTTACAGTGTAGGAAACAGAGCGCCCATGATAGTTCAAGGGTGGTGCCAGGATAGTTTGGCGCCTATAGGCGCCAAGCTATTCTGGCACCACCCTTGAACCGACTGGCTGAGTGGATTAAACAGGCAAGTACATAGAAATACCGCGTCTATCACGTCAGCTAACCCGCCAGTATACTGTCGTCTCAGCCAGAGCGAACCAACTTTTCGTCCGACTTGAGGGACAGTGGGCGTGCACTGGTAATGCTTTGCAATCGCCCCCCTCCAGTCTGACTCAGCCCAACCGCAACCGACAGGCATGGATATTCCATAGCACGTGAAGGCTGCCTCAGGCCTATGAGAATCTCATAAGAACCTGCACCCTGCCAGGGTGTTTCGAATATCTATACGCCCAATAATCGGACACCGCAGGTAACTTATTTACGACTTTGCTTAAAATTCACGAACGATGGACGTTCCTCACAGCTCAGTTCATCTGCAAGGACTTCTGCAAGAGGCGTAGACTTTCATGAGTCCCTGCAGATGCAGAGACTCATGAAAGTCTATGTCTCTTGGTCCTACTTACGGAAAGCTGTGCTTCGACTTCTCAAACGATGACAGTGATGCGAGCCTGAAACAGTTGCCTCTCCGCATCGGCGCTCACTCACAGATTTTTAGTCACGGAACTACCACTGAGACACATAGATAAATCATAGGTCTACATGTACTCAGATTTAGTCGTATTAACACTCAATCACTTATATACACGCACTGTGGTTAACCATTAACCCTTTGGCTGTCGGTAGCGGTTTTTGTCGCGATGATTCCTGCAGTAATCATCGCGACAAAAACTGCTACTGACAGCCGAAGGGTTAAATATTTATAACAAGGTGCGAATCCTTTCTACTGACTCCTCGATGGTGATAGCCAAAAAGACATTCGTACTGCAGCTGACGGTACCGTGCAGAAACAGTTGAGAAATGTATTCACAGAACAGACACAATTGAACTTGTAATCCACAAATCTGCATTTCAGTCCTATCGAGCAATACAACTTTTCATTTATCGAATGATCTCTGTCTGAGATCAAAAGCTATGAGAGTCAGTAATCCCTTTTGCATTAGCGCTGCGATTAACGTCGAATACCTCAGTGGAATGTTGTCCTGTATTAGTCCCCCGAGAATTTGTTTTCGATGTACACTGTCTTCAGAGGACTAGGCTGCTCCAACGTTATTGTCAATCTTCTTCTGTGATTATTCACACACGGGGGAAATAATCCGTTCCCACCTTGGACTGCTGATATAATTATATGTCGTCTGCCGCTACAAATTTTCCCGCGGACGCTTGACTGGTTGACAGCGTAGAGAGGTGAGCGTTCCACCTGAGAGACTGAGCCCAATTCAGTTACAAACAAATGTGCAGTTGAGCGCTGAGAATATGCCTTCTCTCGTCCGTTCTCTCTCCCGACCCTTTCCAAGGAACAAGAGGCATAGATTCTCATGAGTCCCTGCAAAGCAGGGGCTCATGAGAATCTATGCCTCTTGTGGCAGGCGTTCGCCTCTGGCTCTTCCACAGAAGAAGGGATCATCGAGGTTTTATCCTGTAATTGTCTTCTCTTTGATCATGAGTTGGCACACCGGCATACGTAGCCTGCTTTCGTTCGCTCTGTCGACACAGTCCTTTTTCTGCAAGGGTCTGCAAGGCACGATAGCCGTCTCCAACGGGCTAAGGTCCTCATGTCGCCTAGGCCTCTTGCTGATGGCTACATTTACACCTGTGTTCTTCAAGCAAAGGAGGTCGAAGGCGTTGGGGTATATGTTATTAGGGTCAACCATCTCGTTCCCTCTGTCTCTCTCTTTACTGTGTGCCCTCTCACTGTTCGAAGTTACTCTTCGGCACGCTGGCCTCTCCAAGACTTTGAGTGTTGGCTAAGCCAAAAGCCGATCACTTCCTTAATCACAGATTACTTCCTCCCTCTGAAAGCCGACGGATGTAAATAAGGTTACTTCGATCTGCATCAGGCATAGATTATCATGGGCCCCTGCGTCCGCAGAGACCCATGAGAATCTATGCCTGATGCAGATCGAAGAGACCTGCTGTGCAGTCGACTCTGTGGACCTTTTGGCGAAATCGGTGCCGGAGGGCAGACGCTGTCAGGACAGGAGGAGTGCACACCACCGCCATCTCTCTCTCTCTCTCTCTCTCTCTCTCTCTCTCTCTCTCGTCATCGATGTACCCCTGTTCCCCCCCTCCCAACCCCATCTTCCCCATTTAGTTATTTTTGTAGTTGTAGCAACTGCAGAAAATGGCTTGTTTTACTATCTGACTCTGCTAATGCCGCCTTTACCGTTAAAAATATTTTTTAATTGATTGATTGATTGATTGATTCTCTCTCTCTCTCTCTCTCTCTCTCTCTCTCTCTCTCTCTCTCTCTCTCTCTCTCTCTCTCTCTCTCTCTCTCTCTCTCTCTCTCTCTCTCTCTCTCTCTCTCTCTCTTAATCAGTGTTGCTGTTTCGAATGTGAATGAAGTCCTGTACTATCATTTACATTACATTCGGTTTTGCTGTTTGCATGTGTTTTGCATGTAAGTAGTTTTAACGAGGACAGATTAGAAGGGGGTCTTGGGAGACAGGCATGCGCGCCCGATATCCCAGTGCTTGAGAAATGCAGTTTTGAACAGTCAGTCTGTCATGCCTACCCACACTGATTCATTTACTGGCACTGGACATTCGATGCATTGACCGCGTTCCACACTGTCACTATACTAGGACAGTTCCGTTTTCACACTGGTTGTCTCCCTCGAATCGCTACCGCGGTATCAATTTGAGAAAGACAACCAGTGTGTTCTGCTTATGATAATAAACTGATACTTTCTGGTCTTTCTTTCAACAATGACGCAAGACAACACGAGAAAAAAATAACGTGGCTGTTAATGGGAATTTAGGCCGCACGCTTTTCAGCTGGCATGGTCAACCTATATCCCTTAGGCTGACCTCGTCAACCTATATCCTGAACTAGTAAGTAGTCTCGGGGACAACACTCACAGGCAAGAGACAATAAGTCCTATTTGTATGTGAAATGCCATTATTTTCGTTAAAATTGCGATACAAATCTCAGCTTTCAATTTCAGAAAGCAGAATTTACAACACTCCTGAAAATAGCCTGAGGCTGGATCTGGTGCGGCCATACTGAGGATGTGCAACCGGACCTCGGCGTGGATGAAATAAAGTCAAGGATCCCCCGAAGACAACTCATGTCCATAAACGCCCCTCCCTGCCAAGACTTTCATTCGTCTTCCCCTGAAATGCGACAAAAGACCACATTTCCACGTTTACAGTGCGCAAAAGGTCATCGAGCCGACATCAGTTTCAGCTGGCCCGCGCACGGCCGTGCGCGGGCCAGCTGAAGCTGACGTCGGCCCGAGGACATCTTGCTCACTCGTCCGCCTTTAGCTGACAAGAGTCCAGGGTTTGAATGAAGCCGGTCGATGGACATTGCTCGATTTACTAGACAGCGGTATCAAGTCTAGACCAAAAAGGTGACTGCCAAGCGTGTGAAATGCAAAGAAGTACCCAACGGAGAAAGAAACACGCTTAGAAAAAACGGTACAACACAATTTATTAATATTTCGGGTAAATACCCTTTGTCAAAATAGACAAACAAACAGAGACATTAGCCGCTACTTATCTTCAGATGCAGAAGGAATGTGGCAACTGAAGATAAGTAGCGGCTAATGTCTCTGTTTGTTTGTCTATTTTGACAAAGGGTATTTACCCGAAATATTAATAAATTGTGTTGTACCGTTTTTTCTAAGCGTGTTTCTTTCTCCGTTGGGTACTTCTTTGGTATCAAGTCTGCACTTGTAAGCAACGGCCTCTCTCCCTCTCTCTCTCTCTCTCTTCTCTCTGGCGAGCGCTTAATCTTATCACCAGAGGCAACAGTAGAAGATCATCCGCTATCCCCTCTCAGCTCAACGCAGACACTTTTAACGAACACTTTCTGTCGGTTGCCCAGTCAGTAAACTCCTCATCCAAAACGTCAAGTACATATTCGTGTCCTGAGGCTCTACTTAACTTTTGTTCGCAAAGGACAGTGGATAAGTCATCCTTTTGTATTCCCCCTTTAGCAGTGCACGAGGTTGGCAAGCTTATAAATTCACTAAAAAACAAGAAATCGTCCGGACCTGATGAGATTAGCCCCAAAATACTTAAACTTTCCCTTCCTTACACAATTGAATCACTAACCTACATTTATAATTTGTGTATTCAACACAACACATTTCCTACTGAGCTTAAACATGCTAAAGTAATACCCCTGCCCAAATCTAAAGATCTTACGGACGTGAATAACTACAGACCTATATCCCTTTTGTCTTCCTTGTCAAAACCACTTGAAAGACATGTTCACAAACATCTCTACCAGTACCTTGATACCTGTAATCTTCTACATACCCATCAGTCAGGCTTTAGACCAAAACATTCGTGCCATACGGCATTAACAAGACTTGTTGACACCTGGTTAACTTCTATAAATCAATGTCAAATGATTGGGACAGTCTATCTCGATTTCAAAAAAGCATTTGATCTTGTAGACCACAGCATCCTTTTGTCTAAACTTCAAGCATATTTATGCAATGCAGATGCCGTATCGTTTTTTAATTCCTACCTCAGCGGTAGGAGGCAAAGAGTTTTCTTAAATGGTAACTACTCGTCCCACGGTATTGTCACGAGCGGCGTGCCTCAAGGCTCTGTCCTCGGGCCATTGCTCTTCTGTGTCTTCATAAATGATCTACCACTGCACCTGAGTAGTAACCAAACCTCGTGTGATTTGTTTGCGGATGACGCAACTCTTCATACGCCTGATCATAGTGTTAATGCGATTAATACACGTCTGCAAAAAAGCATGCAGGAGGTTTCTCACTGGTGCGATTCTAATTCAATGGTTCTTAATCCATCTAAAACAGAATGCATGGTGATAGCCACACGTCAAAGACATCAGCTGCGCCCACTTTCTCTTGATCTAACAGTAAACGGCAAACCAGTCCAACAGGTATCTCAACACCGTCTCCTTGGGGTCACGGTAGATGATCAACTTAAGTGGAAAACTCACATTAGCAGCGTATGTAAACGTGTCTCAAAAAAACTTTATATGCTATCAAAGTTGAAATTCATTACCGATGTAGAGACGCGTACAATTTTCTATAACGCCCACGTAAAGTCGCACATAGACTACGCATCAACAGTGTGGGATGGTTCAAGTGAAGTGCATTTAAAGAGGCTGAATACTTTACACAGGAGGGCTGCTAAACTTATCCTACCGGATCCTCAAATAGCAACGGAAAAAAAAAACTTGAAGTTCTTGGTATGCTTCCCCTGAAGCAGCACCTTATATGTAACAAAGCCATTTTTATGTATAAGCTGTGTAAACAAAAAGGGCCCCGTTATCTTGACCCATTTTTTTCAGTAATTTCCTCACGACATCCCAGACTGGGGCGGCACTATCAGGTTCCGCGGCCTCGCATTGACATCTTTAAATCTAGCTTAACATACTCAGGTAGTACTCTCTGGAATTCGATTCCATGTAACCTTAGAAGTATGTCCCTGCCCTCCTTTAAAGACGGCCTCTTCAAATATCTAAAATAATCCAGCTTTACATGCGGAAAACTGCATGTTCTTAGAATACATATATCGGCATGTGCATTGACTCCATGTCTGACAAGTAATACCTGCCTTGATGTACTGGCACGCGTATGGCGTGCGTGTGTTTGTGCGTATGTGTGTGTGTGTATGTGTGGCTGTGTGCATTCGTGCGTATGGGTGTGTGATCGTGTGTGTGTGTGTGTGTGTGTGTGTGTGTGTGTGTGTGGGTGCGTGCGTCTGTGTGCGTGTGTGCGTTCATGCGTGTGGTCACGTTATGTGATCGTGTGCGTGTGTGCGTGGTCTGTCATAATGTGGCAGATTGCACACGCGTACGCGCACGCACGCACGCATGAGCGCAAGCACGCGCACACCATGTGCGCGATTTATGCAATTTATATGTTGGAATTTTATATTCATAATTTTTTTTAAATTCTCTTTAAAGGTTTTTTAACACATTTTCTTTCTTTTCTATCGCGCTATATTCATCAGTATTTTGTTTGCTAGCACATAATTGAATTCCTTAGAGTAGTGTGTGTGTGTGTGTTTGCGAGTGAACATGCGTGCGTGTGTATGTGTTTGACCTAGTTATGTTTTAGACCATTGTTTTGTTTATGAAAACGTTGATAAGTAGTTTGTAGCAACGGCAAGTTTGAAAATTGGTCTTGTAACCAAATACTTCTACCGTTGTAAAATAAAAGTTCATTGTTCATTGTTCATTGTTCATTGTTCTCTCTCTCTCTCTCTCTCTCTCTCTCTCTCTCTCTCTCTCTCTCTCTCTCCTCTCTCTCTCTCTCTCTCCTCCCTCTCTCTCTCTCTCTCTCTCTCTCTCTCTCTCTCCTCTCTCTCTCTCTCTCTCTCTCTCTCTCAAGCCAGCCTCTCTTTCTACTCTTCTTCCCTCTGCCCCCCCCCCCCCACCCCCCACCTCAAGTTTTCTCCGTCCGTCAAGTCAATCCTACGTGCCATCGCCTTCAATCGGTTCCGTCAACACACAGCACAAATTAATTTGCACGCCGTGGACAATCTCTTGGCTTCAATTTCCAGCCCTCGTAGCCGGGATGTTGATGCGAAACTACGGTGGAAAACCTGCGATGGCTTTGTAATGACGGACACTAACTTTCATACAGCCCGCTAACCAGGACCCCTTGACGCGTTCCGTGCAGAGAAAATTGGAGCATCGACCCAACTGCGAGAGGTATAGATCCTCATGAGCCCCCGCAGTTGCGGGGGCTCATGAGGATCTATGCCCTCTTGCTGACACTACTTGGAGTCCATGTCCCTGGAACATCAATGGATTTTTTTTGGGGTGTTAAACTGACGAAAACTGAAGAAACACCACGCGTCAGCTGGCTCGGGTTAAACCTGAGCTTAACCCATTCAGCCCTGACGCACTACAGCTGGAGATGGGTCGACCATGATAATTCAAGGGCAGTGCCAGATTAGCTTGGCGCCTGTCGGCGCCAAGCTAATCTGGCACTGCCCTTGAACTATCATGGTTGATCTACCTCCTGCAACTGGTGCATAGTCATTAGATGACGCCTCCAAAATTTGGGAAATACGGCCGTCGGGCTGAATGAGTTAATACTTTGGAGATGATAGACTAATGGACTGAGGCACATACACTCTTACGAATTCCCGCAGCTGCTGAAGCTGATGAGAATCTGCCTCTCATCCGGACAGAATGGTCTGGATGGGCCTAGTTTTGTCAATAATAATAATAATAATAATAATAATAATAATAATAATAATAATAATAATAATAATAATAATAATAATAATAATAATAATAATAATAATAAAAAGATGATTTATAAGGCGCCTATACATGGTAAGATGCTCTAGGCGCCGAACATATGAACAAGAAAAATATTACACAAAAAGTGACAAAACCAAAACCACATGTACAATTACACAAAAGAACAGAAAATGAATAAATACATGAACACTGATAATCAAGATGGGAAAAGATGGGTTATAAGACTGTGTTCAAAACTGGCACTGGACTCACTGTGTCTCAAGGATTTAGGAAGATCATGCCAGACTGATGCACCCTGGTAAGAAAAAGATCTCTGCCCATATCCTTTAGTCATTACTGCAGGAATCCGAAGCATTTTATTGTCAATACCAGAGTGAGAACGTGTTTTATAAGTACAACGCTGAAGAAAGACCAAGGAATGTTGCAACTACGTGCACAACATGCACTGTGCTATTTTGATGGAGTATCATTATATCATTGTATTATGTCTTGGTCTTTTTACTTGCTTTTAATTAATTTCATACTTAGTGTGTCAGTACCAGAGTGAGAACGCGGTTTAGAAATACAACTCTGAAGAAACGCCAATGAATGTTCAACAACGTACACAACATGCACGCTATTTTGATGGAGTATCATTAATCACTGTGCTATGTCTTGGTCTTGTAACGAGAGTTTCGTTAATTTCACTTGATTCAAAACTAGAAAACACGATCCACTAGAACTGAAACCTTTACCAGAGATGAGGTTTGATGCGAACTGGCTTTTAAAGCAAACGTTGTACTTGCACTAGGAGTTAAACTTAATAGACATCATGTAACCCTGACGCTGGTCGAAGATTTAGTGTTACGAAAATCTTTTAATTCAACGCCAAAGAACCTCATCCATGCAAGGAACATGGATGCAAAGTGGGATCAGCAAGAGGCAGAGATCCTCATGAGCCCCCCTCGACTGCAGGGGCTCATGAGAATCCTTGCTCTTGCAGCGGGGTCTTGTTCGTCGTGTTCCGGCGTTGAAGAGACTTGATCCTAATTTTGTGGCGGCGGTGCTTCTCCGAAGTTGTAAAATGAAGACATTGACCCTCACCACTCAATCGACGTCAGAGTTTTATGTGCACTTTTCCTAACTTGTGGACACCCTTTTTTATTTTTTATTTATTATTATTATTATTTTTTTTTACGGCTTTCTACACAACAGCCATGATTGATGAACGTCTTCTTCCTGATGCCAAAAAATGGCCTGACCCGGCAGCACTGACACACATCAACGATATGCAATGGTCATGATAGTTGAAGGGCAGCGTCAACACAGCTCGGCGCTTGAAACCAAAAAAAAAAAAAAAAAGAAAAGAAAATAAATCAATGCCGAAGGACTTTTTACGGAAGGAAAATTCTGCAAGTTTTCAGGTGTTCAATCTAAATGTGTCAAAACTTTTGGTTTATGGATCTCTAAGGGGTCATATAACACGCATACACACGCAATAAAGTAATGGTGTTCGCGTGCAACCTGGTAACCATTATTTCCGTCTGGGTTGTTGCGACAGAAAAAAAATGTTTAGGCATACATGTTTGTCAGAATATGTGATCCGAAGCTTTCGATCCGGACATTATCATTTCCTGTAGAATGTGTCAAAGCTTTTGGTTTATGGATATCTAAGTGGTCATATAACACGTATACACACGCAATAAAGTAATGGTGTTCGCATGCAACCTGGTAACCATTTCTGTGTTGTTGAGAGAAAAAAATGTTTAGGCACACATGTTTGTCATAATATGTGATCAGAGGCTTTCGTCCAGGACAGGATCGTTTCCTGTAGAGCTACAGGGTCGAGATTTTGCCATTCATGGCGAAAACTGGACCCTGTAGCTCTACAGGAAATGATCCTGTCTACTGAAGAAAGACGTGACTGGGTAAAGAATCAAAGAAAGCAACCGCATCAAAAGATCATTTTGCGCGAAATGTCAATTACGGATTCATGCGAACAACATCGACATTAATCAACAGCTTCTGTTGTGAACTGGTTTGGACGGTGTTTGAATGCGCGAGTAAGAGATAAGATAAGATAAGATAAGATAAGATAAGATAAGATAAGATAAGATAAGATAAGATAAGATAAGATAAGATAAGATAAAATAAGATGAGATGAGATGAGACGAGACGAGGCGAGACGAGACGAGACGAGACGCGAGACGAGGCGAGACACGACACAATACGACACTATAGGGACGAGGTGAGGTGAGGTGAAGTGAGTTGATCAGAGGTTATTCGATGAGATAAGATGAGATACCGTGTATTACCATTTGCCTTACTGACATTAAAACAATCAAACAGTAATTTACATCGGTGGTGTTGCATTTGACATACATCCCAGTCAATGCAGGAAACAATCGATAAAAAACAATCAAAACAATAACGGTTTCAACACTCGACATGGGCTACAACTGCGGTATCATAGCTCGTACTCCGTCCTATATAATTGTTGTGCCTGGTCTGTGATTTTGAACCTTACGGCCAAAGACCGTGAGATCCAAAATCACAGACCGGCACACACATTTAAAGTTACTCCCAACGGGGAACTGGCAAGAGCGAGCACGATGACCCACCCTTCAGTGTTTATTTTAAAAGAAGACACCAAGCTATCAACGCTCTCGACGTGTGAAAGGAACGTCCATGAAAATGCTTTCTACCGGTATAAAAAGTGTCTCTAGTAGTCATTTTACAATTTGACTGAAAAAAGAAAAAAATATTTAGGATAGGCCAAGCTTCCTGTGAAAAGCGCACCACTCAAAATGTTACGCCTTAAAATCAACACAATCGTGCACTTAAACTTGCGAGAACTACCTCTCTATGAGGAGGTAGGTGAGATTAACCCATTCAGCCCTTACGCACTACAGCAGGAGATGGATCGACCATGATAAATCAAGGGTAGTGTCAGATTAACTTGGCGCCTGTCGGCGCCAAGCTAATATGACACTACCCTTGAATTATCATGGTCGATCCATCTCCTGCAACAGGTGCATAGTCGTTAGATGACGCCTCCAAAATTTGGGAAATACGTGCGTGGGGTTGAATGAATTAAGAGATCGCTAAAAGCAAGAGACATAGATTCTGTTGAGCCTCTGCAGCTGCTGGGCCTCAACAAAATATAAGTCTCTTGCAGTTGACAAGACTTAGCATAAAAGAAAACGTAACGTACGCCTTGAAACTTTCTTGTGAAAATAAAATTCCGAGCGCCATTCATTGAAAAGGACCCAGGAATGTTTTCATTGACAACAGAAATAACCACCATATTCAAACGACACGACGAACACTTATAATATCTATATATACACTCGCCAAAGTGAGAGGTATAGATGCTCATATGCCCTGCACGCAGCAGGAGTTCATAAGCAACTTTGCCTTTGGATGGTCCCAGCTTCTATAGATCTGTGTCCCTCGGAGTGCATGGGCAAATGAGTGATTGCATACGCTTTAAAATGACGAGCGTCGAGGGCAATGAAAGAAAAGCAAGACGCGGGGATGCGCCAGTGAGTATAGCATTGGTTGTCGCTCTGTTTAGGTCAGCGTGGTGACTGTCGCCCATTAAAGCGCCACTGTTACGTGTGCAGGCTTACTCACACGGATCGTGAACAGAAGGGCAGCATCGAGAACCCGTTGCACCGGTAGATTTGGGAGCCAAATTAGCCCTCCCAGGAGCCGATATCTGTAAGGCATGACTCACTTCAACAAGAATTGGATCGAACATGTTAGTGCAAGGCTGGTGCCAGAATAGCTTGGCGCCTGTATTCGCCAAACTATTCTGGCACCACCCTTGAACTATCGTAGTCAATTTGTCGCCTAAACTGCAATATATATAGTTTTCGGACGACAACTACAAACATTGAGAATTCTCCACTCCACCCCACCCCCCCCCCCCACCCCAGTACCTCAACAAAAATTGGATAGACCATGAAGGTTCAAGGGTGGTGCCAGAACAGCCAAGCTATTCTGGCACCAACCTTGAACTATCATGGTCGATCTATCTCCTTTATGTAATGCAGCCCTCAAAGGGCAGCTCTCAGCTGTGGGAATTTCTTTCCACTCACACACAACTCTCATTTTAAGCGGCCGAAGGTTGCAATAATGATTATTATCCACGCATTCAGCCAGCAAAGGCACTTCTACTCAGCAGCATAATAGGGCACCTTAAAATGGAACACTTTAATAAATCTCCGTTCAAACGACCGCAGGGATTACAAAACAGCTCAGCGAATCCTATGACTCGAATCATCAAAAGACTGACACCGTAGATTGACGCAGCCGGCGCCGGAGAGTGCATGTACCGGAGTTAGATATACCACAACGAGTTGACGGCTAGTGGAAAACGCCTATCCCTAATAGCGAAACGTCTTCGGAACCACGACGGCCGCGGTGGGGCCGCGCACAGCCGTGCGCGGGCCCACTGCGGCCGTCCTGGGCTCGAGGACTGTTTGCTTGCTGGGATGTCGTCGCATGAAAAATAAGAATCAGAATTTTTCTTTTATTCATTTGTTTATTTATTTATTTATTTATTTATAAGCACCTCCCCCCCCCCCTGGCCCCCCATCACTTACCACTCACACCCCCACACCAAGCTCGTCCCCCCTCCCCCTGATGTCTTCATCCCTCCTCTTGTCAATTCCAACGATGCTTCTGTACCATGCTGATCAACAGAGCAGATGCGAGTGTTTTCCCGAGTTACCTGAAGCCATTGGTTGATTGAGTGATTGGGTGAGTGAGTGAGTAAGTGAGTGAGTGAGTGATGGATGGATGATTTTGGATGGATTTTGGATGGATGGATGGATGGATGGATGGATGGATGGATGGATGGATGGATAGATGGATGGATGGATGGATGGATTGATTGGTTAGTTCGGGGTTTAACGACCACGGCATCGGAGTGATAATGGACGGCCCTACCTACGGCGGGTTATCTGAGGCAGAGATAAGCTATTCCTTAAAGAGTACGGCCTGAACACTGATCAACTCAGGCGAACTTCCACTCTGCCACTTTGACTTACCAGGACCTTTCAATGGACATGCTATTGCACAAGCCCGTCAATGTATTCCCTGAATTAAACCACTGCCTCCCTTCAACCGAGCATAGCCTATCTCTTGGCTTGACTTCGCGAACGAAGATTTTATAGGAGTTGACCACGACGTCTGCAGGCTTGTTCGTGGCTGCGGAGGCCAATCCGAGACAGGCAGGTTCGACCGCAGTGTCTGCAGGGGAAGGTATGGCCAGGGTTCTGAGCTGCGGCATCTCTGTTTTTTCTCCTGAGCCGCTTGTCCTTAAGGCTAGCTCTGTGAGAGTCCTCAAAGGAGACAGCTGCCTTGTAAATGGTGGAGCGCCAGGTGTCACGGTCCGCAGCAAGCGAAGACCACTGGTGGTGGTCGATTTGGCAGGCACTAAGTGACTTCTTGAGACAGTCTTTGTATCTCTTCTTTGGTGCCCCTCTGTCACGGTGTCCAGTAGCAAGCTCGCCGAACAGTGTGATCTTTGGTAGGCGATGATCCTCCATCCTGGAGACATGCCCCGCCCAGCGGAGCTGTGTCCGCAGCAGCAAAGCCTCGATGCTCACAGTTTCAGCCTGTTCAAGGACCTCGACGTTGGTGACATAGTCACTCCAGTGAATGCCCAGGATGGTACGCAGGCAGCACTGGTGGAAGCGTTCGAGGAGTCGTAGTTGGCTGCGGTAGAGGGCCCAGGACTCGGAACCATACAGCAGGGTGGTGAGGACGACAGCTCTGTACACGCTGATCTTGGTGCCTGTTTTCAGCTGTTGATTGTGCCACACCCGCTTGAAAAGTCGCCCGAAAGCGCTGTTCGCTTTTGCCAGCCTGCTGTCAAGCTCCTTGTCCAGCTTGGCGTCCGACGTGATAATGCAGCCAAGGTAGGTAAACTGGTGCACTGACTTTAGTTCAGACTCGCCAATGGTGATGTGAGGAGGGCGATACACTGTCTTGGGTGCCGGCTGATGGAGGACCTCTGTCTTTTTCAGACTGACCTCGAGTCCAAAGAGCTGGGCAGCATCTGCGAAGCAAGACGTGATGCGCTGCAGGGCTCTCTCTGTGTGTGCAACGAGGGCAGCATCATCAGCAAAAAGCAGCTCACGAATCAGTTGGTCTAGGGTTTTCGTGTGGGCCTGCAGTCGTCTGAGGTTGAACAGGTTGCCATCGAGACGATACCTGATGTACACTGCATCGTCATCATCGAGGTCCACTGTGGCCTGCTTCAACATCATGCTAAAAAAGATGGTGAAGAGGGTCGGTGCCAGCACGCAGCCCTGCTTTACGCCGTTGAGACTAGGGAATGGTACTGAGAGGTCATTGTTGAGTCTGACCTGGCCTTGCTGGTCCTCGTGTAGCTGGACAATCATGTTGAGGAACTTTGGGGGACAGCCAAGTCGCTCCAGGATCTGCCACATGCCTTGCCTGCTCACAGTGTCGAACGCTTTTGTTAGGTCGACAAATGTTACGTACAGCCCTTTGTTCTGCTGGCGGCACTTCTCCTGTAGCTGTCTCAGCACAAAGACCATATCGGTGGTGCTCCTGTTTGCTCTGAAGCCACACTGGCCCTCTGGGAGTTGGTCTTCAGCGATGGCAGGTACCAGCCGATTCAGGAGCAGCCTTGCAAGGATTTTCCCAGCAATGGACAGCAGGGTAATTCCCCGATAGTTGGAACAGTCAGACTTCTCGCCTTTGTTCTTGTACAGGGTGATGACGACTGCATCACGGAGATCTTTTGGTAGTGTTCCTTCCTCCCAGCAGCAGAGAAAGAGGTCATATATAAAGAGGTCATAATAGCCTATATACACCAGTAAATTAAATCCCTCTGACCCGCGACGTCAGACCGCAGCTGGACCGCGCACGAAGGTGCGCAGTCCAGCCTACGTCTGACGTCGGCCCGAGGATCCTTTGCTCAATGGCTACATCCCTCTACATTCTTCAGCTTCAAGCATTCGCTGAAACCACGGGTATACTGCCGTTGCGTGAACTGGAACCAGTATCATTGTGGGCGTATCGGCTGTGTCAGCGTAACTTTTGAATTTAAATTTCAGTTGCCAAGAGAAACTTTTCCTTGTAGGTGGCCTTTTACACGTGTTAATGTTTGTGTTGGTCTGTGATTTTAAACCCGACGGCTTGCAAGCCGTAAGGTCCAAAATCACAGACCAGTACACCATATTTAATGTATCCTCTCTCCCCAGCATTCCGTTTCAGTTGAGAAAGGCGGCCCCGCGCGCGGTAAGCTCCCCTTGCACTGATTTGGGTCCAGTCAGTGAAGGCAGTAAGCTGCCTTGACATCGGTAAATTGCCACACATTGAAAACTGTGCGCTTTGATCAAGATAAGTTAAATCCACACGCTGAATACCAGTGTCAGACTCGGAAGAAATTATTTATCTTACCGTTTTTTCCTTTCTACAGCCAAATGATATTGTGATGTGACCCTCAGTCTCACAAAACCAGTATCAGCCCATTAAAGTACCATTGCGCATAATCTGAAGACACATTTCAACACCAGAAGTGTTTGTTATGCCTTGTCGACACACCTAATGAACTTTAACAGCAGTCTGGACACGCAGCAAAAGCACGCGTAATTGCACCTATTTATTCTGAGCTGTCGTTAGCGTGTCAGTCTATTTTTAGCTGTTCCTCGCACTGATATTGTATTTCTAGAACGGAGTGGAGTCATTGTCAGGTTCAGTACTTGATATAAAGACGACGTATGCTGAACTGGATTTTCCTGTGTCTAAATGAACCATAACTAGACCTGTGTGCAGCGTTTCGTAACCATCTGTTGCAGAAGTGTATCTTTGCACAGTTACGGCGGTAGTGGGCCTTTAAGCCCTGACATCCTACGACAGGATGCGGCTCGACGATGATAGTTCAAGAGTGGTGTCTGAATAGCTTGGCGCCTGTAGGCGCCAAGCTATTCTGACACTACCCTTGAACTATATGGTCGACCTGGCTGCAAAACTGTGACGTAAACCTCAAAAGACACCTTAAAATTTGATAATTTCACTCCTTCAGGATTTTTTTATGAGTTGACTCGCAGTAAAACGGCCACTCAGCGCTACAGGCAGAAACACGTGGTGAGGGTCAGTCAGGGTCATTTCACTTTTGGGGGCAGAAATGCACTCACGCATACAGTTGATACACCAAAGTAGCATATGGTTAAAATATATTTCATGAAAAACGCCATTAAATGGGTTAAAAAGTATTTCAAAGTCTAAAACTTCACCCCTATTATCCCAGTATAAGCGCCCGTCGGTTTAACCCGGAAGTAGTCTGACTATTCGCTCACCTTCATTGCGTGAGGAAGCGACGAGCGTACAATGAGATACGTGTATCACCTTAATCAAATTACAACTTGCAAAAGATGGACATACCACTGTAGTTCAAGGGCAGTGCTTGATTAGCTCGGCGCCTGACTATACGCTCACCTCCATTGTTTGAGGAAGCGACGAGCGTACAAATGATAAGACTATATGAGATATCTCCGAAATTCCAAATTGCATTAAAAGATGACATACCACGATAGCTCTAGGGTAGTGCCTGATTACCTCGGCGTCTTTCCATGCGCCGAGCTCATCAGGCTATCGTGGCCGACGGGGAAAGTAAAACCATCCCGTTGCGTTTACCCGCCTCATGAATGAATAGTCTGACCACACGCACATCCCCTTTGGGCGAACAGGCGACGGGCAGCATACACTGAGATGTTACAGTCGATAGCTTGTCGAACTGCCACGGTCGTTTATCTCCTGCCCTTGGCGGTAACAGGGAAACGGATCAGACAAGATCTTTAAATTGTTACTCCATTACTCCAGCGGGGTGATCAACCGAGATTTAACTACTGACAGACACGTAAAGCACGAATGAAAACGTAACTCCTTCACTGTCGATACAAATAGGACACTAGGTATACCCAAGTGCAAGAAACATAGATCCTCATGAGCCCCCGCACATGCGGGTACTCCTGAGGATATATATGCCGTCTTGCTGGCGTTGTTTGGATGCGTGTTCCTTGGACAAGGTTACTCTAGCTGTTTGGCTGTTGTACGTCCCAACGACTGCCGTTATATATGACAAAAGCTAGTATGTCCATTTTTGAGATAAGCGAGATTTTCATTGCTATGCGATGAAAATCTCGCTTTTCTAAAAATTGACTAGAGTTAAGATATGTTACGCGGAAATTGCATTCCTTAAAGAAGTAATTGCAAAATTAATTTCAGGACATCTATCAGCCTGAAGTTAATCTTTTAAGATGGATGTCAGAAATGTGACGAAGACGACTCCATGAAGTGGGCGAACGTACAACACATACACATAATACATATTTATACATCTAGAACATCAACACAAGAACAACACACAGCAACGCTCTTTATTTTCTCCGATTTCAGCCTCAACTTAAAGCGACCTGTTCCGGACAGTAACGCTTTAATAATTCGCAATATCTCCGTAATAAATGTTCAAAGAATGGCTTACAATAATGCTGGACACTGACAGGGCCAACTGAAATCAAGAAGTCTGCATGGCGTAAAGTGGAAGACTTTTCTTTTGTACGCAGGATAGTTCCTTCAGTTACGATGAAAAGGCAGTGAAAAACCTCTGGGCTCAGTTGCATGAGTGAGCTTAGTCCTGCGCCAACCACTAAGCAAGGTGCTTCGCTATAGCGAAGCACCTTGCTTAGTGGCTGGCGCAGGACTAAGCTCGTTCATGCAACGAGCACCTGGTGCGTGTGCCTACTCAGGAAGAATGTGAAACAAGAGTAGAACAGTCTTATCTGAAGTAAGACAACATAGATGAATCGTTGAATCGGCGAAGTTTAGCGATCTAAACCTATCATGGAGCCGATCGCTTTAACCCTTTCACTGAGACAAAGTGAACGCGATCCATTTGAAAGAGGCATAGATCCTCATGAGCCCCCGCGCCTGATGGGGCTCGTGAGGATCTATGCCTCTTGCTGAGACCAATTCGCGTCCACGTTCTTTGCACAGTTGCGGCTTTGGGTCGTTCAGTTGACACCGATTCCAGAAAGAAAATGTACTTCCGTTGGCAGGGAAGGGATAAAAGGTCCTCGGGCGGCCGATGTCCGAAATAGCTCAGGCGGTTAAACGTCGGAGCAGGAGAGCGAAGAGAATCGCCGGGTCGTGGGTTCGAATCCCGTCCCGGCCCCGGTAGCTGGACTCACAATCCAGGGGGAAAAACGGATTTGTTCAATAGCATGTCCGTTGAAAGGTCCTGGTAAATCAAAGTGGCACAGTTGGAGTGCGCCTGAGTTTATCAGTGTTCAGGTCGTAATCCATAGGCAATAGATTTCCCTGTCCCCCATAACCCGCCCGTCAGGGCCGTCCATGATCACCTCGGTGCTGTGGACGTTAAACCCGAACTAACCAACTAACCAACCGATGTCGACCCGCGGACTTCTTGCTTACTGAGTGGGTACACATGTACTGAGACGTGGACAACTCCCTCTCTAACCAGAGTATATAATGGCTTTGTTTGCAAACTAGTGACAAAATATCAGAAAGCAACAGACGGGCCCAAAATGAAGACAGAGTTCGATATTAAAAGAACTACTACATACAAAAACTACACAATCATCTACACAGACGGGTCCCATGACCCAACCAGCCACGCAACCGGACTAGGCATCCACGTCCCCAACAAATCGGATCGGGCTATAAAATTACCGGACCACACATCAGTTTTCACAGCAGAACTCACGGCCATCCTGGGAGCCATCAAAGTAATAAGAGCAGACCTTCAGGAAGCTAAACACTTACTCATAGTGACGGACTCCTTATCGGCAATACAAGCGATTCAGAACCTAGACTACCTGGTCAGACTAAGAGCAGCCGAACTCTCAGAACGCGGCCAAACAGTCAAATTTATGTGGGTCCCCTCCCATGTGGGAATCCCAGGCAACGAACGAGCAGACAGGGTAGCGAAGAAAGGCCTCGACCAAGAATCGACCTTCTTCAACCTACCACTTTCAGCAAATGAACGGTCAAATGCTCTCCGGCCCGCCTTCCAAAAACTATGGGAAAAAGAATTCCACCAGAACAAAAAAGGAAGACGCAAAAATCTCACGAGGGTACTGAACAATACACCCACCCTCCTAATAGGTAAGAGGAGAGACCAGTCACGACTAACAAGGATCCGATTAGGGGGCGAGAGATACCTAGTCCACCCCAACCCAATAATGTGCACATGCGGCCACCTACTCACGACGGAACACATACTGCTAGACTGCCCGAGCATAGCCCAAACCAGAACCCTAGTAGCAGATAAACTCAACGCACCTCTCACCGTAGAAGGCCTACTAAACCCCGACCCTAAAACATGGTCCACCACCACCAAATACACAATACACCTGCTTAATAAGCACCCACTAATCCGATACATCTAACCAAACTACAGACATGACGAGAGGTAGATCAAAAGCGATGCGTGGACATCAGCGACAACCAGTCAGAACATAACTCCCCCCCCCCCCCTCAACCCCCGGCCCACCCCCCCTGGACGAAATCAGCGAGAGCTGGAAGTCCGTATCCTTTAAAAATAGCATAGCATAGCAACTAGTGACGGGTTTACACCCAGCTGAACAAGTTCTGTCCAATGAGTGTTATGGCTCAGCAGACATGGCACAAGCTTGTTTTTGTTTTTGTGTGCGCGCGCGGCGAAACTAAATATAGCTCCTCAGCCAACCAATTACATCTGCAAGTGGCCTAGATTCTCATGAGCTGGCCCTGCAACCATCGACCATGACAGTTCAAGGGTGATGCCAGAATAGCCAATTCCATCTGCAAGTGGCCTGGACTGATTCTCACGAGCTAGTGAGAGCAATCTACCATGCAGCAAATCGACCATGATAGTTCAAGGGTGGTGCCAGAATAGCTTGGCCAAGCTATTCTGGCATCACCCTTGAACTATCATGGTCGATCCAAGAAGGTAGGCCTCTTTCTTTCTTTTTTCCTCGTGTGTGTGTGTGTGTGTGTGTGTGTGTGTGAGTGTGTGTGTGTGTGTGTGTGTGTGTGTGTGTGTGTGTGTGTGTGTGTGTGTGTGTGTGTGTGTAACTAGATATAGCCCGACTGCTCCATCTGCGTCAAGAGACCTAGATTCTCATCAGCTCCTGCAGATGCATGGGCTTATGAGAATCTAGGCCTCTTGTTCTTAACTTCCTGAGACATAGAAATTCATAGATGTAGTTGGGTTGTTTTTTTAACTGTGTGCATTAAGCGACAGCCATGAAGCGTCAGAAAGACAGTAACAATTTACACAAATTTATACAATTTACACAAATCCATCCACCAATTGCAAGGAATGCGTATCAGCCCGTGAAACTGACTTTCACTATCGTGGGACGTTCATCGACGCAAGGTGAGTATACGTCCCAATTCACGCCTAACACCTTAGATCGCCTGTGGGATCCACTGAGCGGGAGATGGATTTGCCAGGATGGTTCAATGGCAGCGCCAGATTAGCTTGGCGTTTGGGAACTTACATCGAGCTGACGGCAGATGAGAACATATTTCATTCATCGCCGTGTCGACTTAACCCATATCATACTGAGGCTAAAAGCTTCAAATGTGTACACTGCCATATGCACGCTTCATTCTAGTACTTACAGATAAGAACATAGATCAATGCCTTTAGTTCAAGGGTGGTGCCAGAATAGCTTGGCGCCTAGAGGCGCCAAGCTATTCTGGCACCACCCTTGAACTATTTTAGTCAAACTTATTTCACACACTGGTGTATTCCGAATGATGAGGGTCAAGCGAGAAATGGATCCACCACTGCACCCGAAGCGTAGTTCCAGGTCAGTTGGAGCCTGTAAGACGCCAGGCCGGCCGCAGATAGGGCGCTACCCTCGAACTTTCCTAGAAGTCTCCCCTAATTGTTACAACATGTTGCAAAGAGCATGCATCTCACAATCTGACACAGTGTGTTTGGGTCGAACCGGAGTCGCTTTGGCGTGACTATTTTCTATTTTACGTGTGAAGTGTTACTGACACCGACGCCAAAATGAGTATGAGGCCAAATCTACCCTGGTCATTTTGGCACACACAAAGAGACCACCGTAGATCTGGCGTCATAGTCATTTTGGCACACGCAAAAGTAACCAGGACGGATATGGCGTCATAGTTAGAGAGGCTCACGCGTACAGGTGATCATATTGAACAATCACGCGTTTTGAAGAATGCATGTTCGGTAAAGTATGTACGCTATCAGAGAGTGTGTTGTATATTTTTTGTTTTGTTTTATGTAACACTAGATTCCTGCAAAATTTGAAGAAGTTCGGATCATAAATGTGGAAATTACAGAGTCCCGTACATGGAGAAAATTATGATTTACCGAATTTGGACAGTCAAATTAATTTGTTGGCAATCACGAAAAATTGAAAAAAAAAAAAGAAGAAATAATGTAGACATAACTTTGATTATGTTTGAATTTTAAATATAGCACAAAAAATACAGGAAACACAACAAAGCACCCACCATAACCCATTCAGCAATGACGCCCTACAGCAAGAGATGGGTCGATCATGATAATTCAAGGGTAGTGCCAGATTAGCTTGGCGCCGGCAGGCGCCAAGCTAATCTGGCACTACCCTTGAATTATCATGGTCGATCCATCTCCTGCAACTGGTGCATAGTCATTGAATGACGCCTCCAACATTGCGTGGGGTTGAATGAGTGATGTTTTGTAGGATGCCAGGCAGGCAAAAATATTGTGTTGGGTCCACGTACGTTTGTAACCACTGACCAACTTTCTGCAGCATAACCCTTTAATCAAATGGAAAGCAGGTATTTCTGCTGCATATTCATACAGTTTGCATTTGTTGCACATCTAATTATAGAGCCAAATGTAGTGTGCATGTTCAAACTGCGATGCTATATGGGCTCAAACTGGAATGAAAATGCAATTTCGCATGATAATCAGCTTATTTGTCAGTGACCCCTTAGTTTCTTTGTCCAAGTGATTTTAACACGATTGGACCTGTTGGCTCAAAATTGGACTGATGATAGTCCGCAGTGAAAGGGTGTGTCGTAAACAAGAAACAAGTGACTAAGTTTAAGGTCAAGGCCGCCACGGCGGCAATGTTTTTGTCTACATACACAGGATTTCCGAAACTACTAGATGAAATTGCTTCAAAATTGGCGTTTTGATAGGGATTATTGAAAGAGAGTGTTTACTGCAAGAATTAGATCGCTAACTTGAAGGTCAAGGCCATGGGGGCCATGTTTAGTTTATAATAGCATATTCTTTTGCGGGCAATATCTCTGACATCATTGGAATGATTTTGCTCAGACTTGGATTAATGATTGCGCGTAGTAACATGGTGTGCTGTGAACAAAAAATCAAGTCACTGGCTCCATGGTCAAGGCTATGGAGGCGACATTTGTGTTTTGTCTGTACATATGAGATCTCAGGCACTAATGGATCAGTTTGCTTGAAATTTTGTGTTTTGATATATATTAATGGGGAAAATGTGTTGATTAAAAATTACGTCAATACCTTTTACGCCAAGGCTGTAGCAGCCATGTTTGTTCCTATTGACGTATTTTGTTCGGACAGTATCTCTAAACCCTTTTAGTTGGTTTCGCTTAAAACTGTGCTGATTATTGCACGTAGTAAAGGTGTACATCGAAGAAAACGCACATGGTTATCACCAAGGTCAGGGTCATGGCAGCCATAGTGATTTTTTTTTTAAACTGGATTTATTTACTTCAGATTCATTTACAGAAATGAACACGTGCGCGTTTGCATGATGCAACAGTTGGATCACAATTTTGAAGGTCAAGGCCACGGCAGTCATGTTTGTGTTATGTTATTTATTCTTGCCCAGGCAATGTCACTGAAACCATCGGACTGGTTTACCTGACAATGGTCCTCAGTGAAAAGAGGTGTTAAGAATAAAAATCATGTTGCTACATACCTCGTCAAGGTTATGGACGTCATGCATGCCTTTTCGTTTTATTTTATTTTCATTTATAATTAGCTACCTCCGTCTGTGACTAACTCAAAACAGCAACTGGCGTCAATAAAACAGCAGCAGGCGTCACCGATAAAGTAAACCGTATTCATTTTTAAAGCGTGACAGAGTATTCACTGATTGAAAAATAAACTTAGACACAGAGGCACGAACACAGAAGTTACAAGAAATAAATCAGTTCAACTTGTAATCATGCGCAAAGTTTGTTTTTGGCCAGTAATCAGCACTGAAGTTCTGTCTAGGCAGACCTGAACCTGACTAGAAAATTAAGTGTGACAGTAAATACAGACACGAACAGTATTCTGTCTGAAAAATAACACAACTGAAAATGCATGCCTACCGTTGTTCCGCTAAAGGAGGATAATGTCAGATGCAACACAGCAAGTAAACAGAATGTATTTCCTTTCATTGTTACTTTATTTTCATTTATAATTAGCTTCCCCCGCCTGCGACTAAATCAAAACAGCAGCTGGCGTCAATAAAGCTGCACCTGGCGTCAATACTTCATTTGGAGAAATGGTCTCACATGTCTAGTAAAACTAAGTGCATGTTTAATATAAAGAATTAATGTCTTCAAAGTGTAGACAAACTCTTGAATCTTGCAAAATTTGTTTGTTTGTTTGTTTGTTTGTTTTGGCTGGCTGGCTAGTTGGTTGGTTGTTTGGTTGGTTGTTGTGTTGTGTTGTGTTGTGTTGTGTTGCTGTTGTTGTTGTTGTTGTGGGGTGGGGTGGGGAGGGGAGGTGAGAAGTAACGCATGGCCCTTTGTGAACTGGTTTCGGAGCAAGAGGCGTATAATAAAACCACCGAGCCATCGAGGACAACAAAACAAAACGTGAACTTCCCGTGATAGTCCTTGCCAGCAGGGAGGTAACTCTGATCTACTCTAGGTTGGCAGGTGACTGTGAATTGGAAATAAATGTTTTGCGATAAGATTCCTACCTCTCGTAACCATATGCTTCTTTTCCAACGACTGTGCTCCCGATAATTGCCGCACGCCTATCCACATGAAAGCAATGGGACAAGGGTGTGTTTGCTTGCAGTCACTCAGCAAGGATATCCATCTGCAAGAGACAGATTTTCATCAGCCCCTGCAATGCAGGAGCTGATGAGAATCTATGTCTTGCGAGCAGCGATCGGTTTCATTTACATGCTTAGAAGGTCATCCGAGTTAAGTCTGTTGAATGTGTGTAATATTTGTATAATATGAGAGTGCGGGGGTGTAGTTACGTATTCAATAGTGTCCTGAACAGTAGTAGGACGAGATTAACGAAAACAGCGCTGTCGAAAATTACTGAGATAAGTATTAATTTAGATCCCGAGTCAGTAAAAACTGTACTTGTGTTGTTAGAGTTGTTTGTATGTTTTTAGTGAGCTTGTTTGTTCCTTTGTTCGTTGTTTGTTTGTTTTTAGTTTATTTTTGCTGTTGTTTGTTGTTTTGTTGTTTTATCGTGTGTGTGTGTGTGTGTGTGTGTGTGTGTGTGTGTGTGTGTGTGTGTGTGTGTGTGTGTGTGTGCGCGTGTGTGTTAGGGTGTGTGTGGGTGTGTGAAACTTGTTTTGTTTTGTTTCGTTTCGTTTTGTTTTGTTTTGTGTTTTTTGTTGCTGGTGGTGTGTTGTTTGTTTGTTTGTTTGTTTATTGTTATTTTTTGTTGTTGTTTGTTTGTTAGTTGGTTGTTGGTTGGTTGGTTGGTTGGTTGGTTGACTGGTTGGTTGGTTGGTTGGTTGGTTGGTTAGTTGGTTGACTGGTTGGTTGGTTGGTTGGCTGGTTGATTGGTTAGTTGGTTGGTTTAGAGAAGGATGGGACAAAAATGAGGATTCTAGCGGACAGCTGTCGGACCTGGGAGATTATTTTGTCACTAGGAATAAAATGATGATCGGCAAGTTACCCAAGTACCAGTTCACACCTCCCTACTGTCTGCACTGCCTGTAGCTCTTGATATTGGATGTGTGTTGCTAAATGGTCTTAGCTTTATTTAGGCCCCATGTGTTAGGTTTATTTAACGTATTTGACCGGCTGGCGACATACATTCAATGTTCTGTTTAGTTTTTTTTTCACAAGCAGTGCAGGCACGTCCTGAGAAAGCCTTGTTGCTGTCGGGACGTTAAGCAATGTACAATCAATCAATCAACCTTCGCCCCCGCTCTCTCCCCCTCACCCTCTGACCTACCGATCCCAGTCCTAACTCTTAACCCATTTCCGCCCATAGTTCGCATATTATCATGTTTGTGAAATCTTTTAATATTCAACGCCTAACAAAATCATCCGTGCAAGGAACATGGATACAAAGTGTAATCAGCTAGAGGCATAGATCCTCATGAGCCCCGGAAAATGCGGGGGCTCATGAGGATCTATGCCTCTTGCATTGGGTTGAGTTCGCTGTGTCTCGGCAGTCACGGGGTTAACACCCCCTCCCCAACCTCACTCCCTCCCCTCTTCCCCCCCCCCCCCTCCCCCGATCCCCCACCCCAGCACTCACGTAATGATCCCGACAAAACGAACATGAAAGCCTTGCTGCGAAAAAAAATGTTAAAAAGGAAATTGATCGCGTGAAATGTCCACCGATTTTTGTCTTCCTTTTTGTATTCAACCAAATAAACAGCTTTCAGCACGCCATGATGACAAGTCATTTTTCAACATGACTGCGCTTCAATTGAAAACGCATTGGCGAGCACAGATGAAGACTGGTGGGGTTATGGGCGGGGGTGAGGGGAGGGGGAGGGGGGGAAGATGGGGGGGGGGGGTGGGGGTGTGTAAGGGGCAGGCACAGAACTGCCGTCTTGAATTACACAGAAAGAACAGATAGTCTGAGAAGCACAGGACCTGATTCAACTGTGGTAATGCGAGTCGAAACAAGGAAGAAAACAAACAAATCTTGGAATCTACTCACGACAAAAAAAGTGAACGATAAATCTAAAGTTTAGGAAAGTGCTTGTCCTATGCAATCTACTTCTGATTACAACAACAGCAGCAAAAGCGACAACAGGAAAAACAGCAACTAATGAGAAAGAGGCATAGATCCTCATGACCCCCGCAATTGCGGGGGTTCATGAGGATCTTTGCCACTTGCAGACGAATGGACTTTGCTTAGCTAATGCCATCTATCTGTGTCTTGAAACGGATCATCTTGTCTAAGGATTACAGAAAAGCACGGTGAAGGACATCAGGCAGCAAAGCTGATCCTCTCCGTGTAATTGTAAAGTCCTTGCATGTGATATTTCTCAAACCCAGAGCTAAAGCTGTTGCATGCGTCCTGTATGCCGTACATGTAATCTGCCTTAGTTAAAACGGAAAATAACGAGCGTTTGCTCTGTGTACACGCAAACGGCAGACTAAAACAACCAACCCACCAAATTTGAAGGGTGATTGTGTATAGACTGTTTGTTGAGTGTGTACGTATTTCTGTTTTCACTTTTTTTGTACCTAACCCTTTGTAATTATTTTTTCTCCTACAATTAGTTTTGCTTTCTGAGGTTAAGCGCTATGTATGTACTCATTATTATTATTATTATTATTATTATTATTATTATTATTATTATTAAAGACGATTGGAAAGCTGATATGTTGGTTGTTTGGACGGTTGGTTGTTTGGCTAATTGGTTGCTTGGTTATTAAATTGCTTGCTGGCTGGCTTGCTTGCTTGAGTGTGTATTCGTTCGTTTGTTCGTCCGTCCGTCCGTTTGTTAGTCTGTCCGTCCGTCCGTCCGCCCGCCCGCCCGTCTGTTTGTTTATTTCTTAGTTTGAATTTTAAGACCTAGCCCGTCAGACATTAAAGGCCAGTGATAGATTACTCGCCCAGGCAATTTAAGGAAGACGTCACCGCCCTTCGCTTTGTTACCTCGTCTTCTCAGAAAGCTCCTAGTGACAAGACGACTCTTCACGATCCCTCGGCCAGCCACCTTGATCCACCTTGAAGAGACACAGATCCGCATGAGCCCCAAGCACCTGTATTCTCTAGCAAGAGCGAGGCATGGTTCCCTTCTCTTCAGCTACACCGTCGACGACATAATGCTACGTCTTATACAGCAAGAACTTACAGTAGAAATATATATATATATATATATATATATATATATATATATATATATATTATATATATATATATATATATATATATATATATATATATATATATATATATATATATATATACACCCAGTGAGCAAAAGGTCCTCGGGACGAGTGCGCGGGCCCACTTGCGGCCGACGTCGCGCCGAGGATCTTTTGCTTTGCTGGGTATAGATTTCTGTTATTTATTATTTCGGGTATGGCTACTTGGCTAGGGTCATTACTTAACTCATTCTACCCCAGACAAACTACAGCCAGAGAAGGATCGACCATGATAGTTCAAGGGTGATGCCAGAATAGCTTGGCGCCTATGGGCGCCAAGCTATTCTGGCATCACCCTTGAACTATCATGGTCGATCTGTGCCCTGCACTGCAATGCAGTCTTCAGAGGACAACGGCAAAATTTGGGGATTTCGGTCTTGGGGTACAATGAGTTAAGGTATGCATTAAGAAAGCTCCTTCTCAGTGCGCGAAAGACTGTCGGGCCGTGTCGGCCCGCTAACCTGCTTTGCGCATTGGGTTTCTACCTGTATTATGTGTTGCTCTGCGATTCTCTGACCTTCCGACAAGGCCGCAAGGTCTGGAACCACACTGCCCAGCAGAGAAACTGAGTCTCAGCCGAGAAGAACCTTTGCAAGAGTCTTTGTCGAAATATTAATAAAGTGTGTTGTAACTATCTTTTCTAAGCGTGTTTTTTTCTCCGTTGGGTGCTTCTCTGCATTTTACACGCCTGGCTGTCTCAGTTGTGGTCTGGATTTTGGGTCGTTGTCTACACAGCCCCCCAAAAGGGTTGAATTGTGTATTTCATTCTGCTTTACTTCTTTGTTCCTCACATACAGGAGGGTATCGGATGATTTAAGGAATGTGGTCGGATCCATGGCCTATTGTGTCACAGCTCGTAGTGTCGTCTCCCATTCTTCAAAGTCTCGCATAACTTGCCGCACACCTAAACCCAGACGAAGCCTCAATTTGCGAGTGTAAACGAGAGGCAGTCACTGCCAGCAAGATGCATATAACGAGCCCCTTGCGACTGAAAGGGGCTCATGAGACTCTGTGCCTCTCGCACGTGGAGCAGGTTTCTGTATAACTTCGCGTATTTTCAATCTCACGTCATCGAGTCAAACTTTACATGTAAACCTGTCAGCCCTAGAAATGTTAATGGCTTACAGGGGATTTTGCTAGCTCGGACGTTTCACTTCCGACGCCAAGTGCAGGATATTCAATGTCAGCGCCTATACATACAGTGTACTATAATATACTAGCTACGTGCCGCTTCAGGGAGAGCAGGGTGGCTCGGTGGTAGAGCGCTCGACTCTCGCCCGAAAGGTCCCGGGTTCGAACCCAGCTGGGGTCAAAATTTGTTCAGACCCCGTTCGATGCCCCGTCTTTGAAATCACCTTCGTGATGGACAAAAAACAACAACAACCGTTAAGCACTACGCGTTTAACTCATTCAGCCCGACGGCCGTATTTCCCCAATTTTGGAGGCGTCATCTAATGACTATGCACCAGTTGGAGGAGATGGTTCGGCGCCAAGCTAATCTGGCACTGCCCTTGAATTATCATGCTCGACCCATCTCCTGCTGTAGTGCGTCAGGGCTGAATGGGTTAACGTTTTACGTGCTGCTTCATAGAACTATGCCTCACAAATTCAGCTCAGCTAGGGGTTAAATTCCAGAATTGGGGCAGAGCTGTCTTCTGAAAAATTGATAAACGATAACCATTTGGCTGCAGATAGCAGTTTTTTTGGGTGTTTTTTTGTTGGTTTTTTTTTTTTTGTTTTTTTTTCGTGCAGGAATCATCGCGACAAAAACCGCTACCGACAGCCAAACGGCTAACGTATAATGCTTACCGCCTTAAACGTCATCACAAAGTTTATTTCACAGCCCCCGGTCACCAAAAGATCAGTGATGTTCCGTTTGCAAAGAACGACTACAAAAAACGAACAAGAGCGAAATCACGGTGGATAGCCAGCTTGTTCCATAAGCAGAGACTACACTCCAAACATCTCCAAGAGGGATAGATCCTCATGAGCCCTCAGGGCTCATGAGGATCTATGCCTCTTGGAGATGTTTGGCGTGCTGTCTATGCCGACGTGACTTGGCTCTCCATCGTTGGCCAGTCGGCGATCGTCGATAACGAAACCTTGATAGTGTGAACAAATTTTTACCCCCAGCTGGTTTCGAAAGCGCAACCTTTCCCACAACAGTCGAGCGCTCAACAACTTGAGCTACCCAGCTGCTGTCTATTCTGAAGGCTACATGACAACTGATTCGCGCATACGCGGTGGCGGAACGGAGTAGCGCCTGACGGATAGTGTTACGTTTGTGTTTGTGTTATTGTTTTGAGAGCATGTGTGTGGTGATCATAGGAAAGATCCGATATTCAATTGAGTTATTTTGGATAAGAATTACGTACCTTTTTAGTAGGATTCATTTTCTTTTGCTTGGAGAATTGCGATCAATTTCTGTTGTCTAGCTAGAATGACTACGCATATTTTCCCAACAATGTTGTAAAGTTGAACCTACATTAGACTGTAAGGTTCGGGCAGGGTTGTGATTATCATTAGTGACCTCAGATATGACGTCGAAGTTTTGTAGTAAACAAGTTGGACACAATTCGCAACATTTATGGCCGTACGCGCCTAGAAGTTTGTAGAAGGCTATCGACAGATCTAGGGTGTTCTTTCTCAAGAATATTAATGAGTTTTGGTTACGCTTTCTTTTCTGAGTTGTATAGTTTGCCGGATTTTTCTGGAAATCTGTAATAGTATAAAAGAGGCTGTTAGCGAATTATGTGCGAGCCGATTGTATGAGAGACGCAGTAACGTGTGGATGCAGTTGTGGATGCATTGTGCTGAGATTGCATCGTGAGAATAAAGTACTGTTGGAACTGTTACTCCAGTGTGGTCTACAACCTTGTGCCACGTGTGACGAGTTGCAGCTGTGTGAAGTTTCTTTACAAGAACCCTATGTGCGTGCGTCTGGTGTGATTGTATCACACTACGCCGACTACGACAACCACGTAACAGAGAGCCTACGCCTCATGGGACATTCTTCAACATTTCAAGGCTGTAGATCAGTAGATTTCAGCGTTTACCGTCAGTATAAAATATAATTAATTGACGAACTCGTCAATTTTATATATATATATTTTAAAATCCGCTGAGGTCTTCGCCAACTTTTTCCGGCACTAGAATTGGACTATCATGGTCGACGCGCGTGATGTCGGGTCGTGACAGAGCTTTATGGATTAATCCCACCATCTAAGGCGGCAGTCACCCAGACTATGCATGAAAAATCATTTTTTGGGATACATAAATTTTGATATATAATTTAATTTAGAAACCATTTCAATTTCAATTGATAATAATATTTTTGCTCAGACTGCAGTAGTTGTTAGTTATTAGCACCCAAAGAGGGCAGGGGTCACTGTCAAAATGTTTGCATGCCGAAAGTTTGCTGAAATACGAAATATATGCACACTGTTTTCCAGATAACTTCCACATTTGTGGATGGATTTTCTTCAAATTTTGCACAAGTGCTGCTGGGGGCTGCTGCTTTGGCATGAAGCAGGATTATTGGACTAAACTGATTCTGAACAAATTTATGTGGGAGTGTGTGCTGAACTTTTAGGAAACTTTTGACGTAAATTTGCAAATGCCATAACTGACAAACTATTGAGACAAGAATAAACATAGAGGTTCATACTATAGTCCTACATACATATATTCTGCTGTAAAAGAGTTGTGGCTCAATCTCTTTTTGTTGTGCACTGGTGAGTTTGACACTGCCAGGCATTTTTTGCTATATGATAAAAGCATATTTTCAAATATTTAATTTTTTGGGCATCTTATTCAATAAGCAGGTATAAATAATTATTATCACACTAAAGTACCACATTTCTGCTATCACTCTGCCAAATTTCATAGCTGTACGTGGATTAGACAGTCGACACCGTTTGAATGATTTTGGTACGCAAGTCTGGGTGACTCTGCCGCGCCCCTTCCCTGCTACTGTACGTACATTTTTGTTTATGAAATCTTGGTTCGTTCAACGACCAAAAGCCAACACCGGCCAAGAAACATGGATGCACATTGGTCTCAGTTAGAGGCATAGATCCTCGTGAGCACCCGCAGTCGCGGGGACTCACGAGGATCTATGTCTCTTGCAGTTGGATCGTGTTCACTTTTTTTCGGTAGTTATTGTAGCTCCCCCCCACCCCCCCACCCCCCCACCAAGCCCCTCTTCGTCTCTGTGTGAACTCTGACTCAGCCAAACAGGTCTGCGTCATATTCAAGGGGTTTTGTGCTGGTTTGTGATTTTTTATCTGACGGGTGCAAGCCAGAAGGTCCAAAATCACACACCAACACACGTTTTTTAATCGTATCATTCCAAATATTCCAAACATGCCGGGGGTCGTATGAGAACATGTCTTTCCCAAGGGAACCCCCGCGTCTCCCGCTGAAAACCTCCGGTTCTGTAGCTAACATGATTTACAATTTCAATCCCGCAACCCGCTGCGACATAGCGGCAACATTGACAGTCTCCACGGGAGAGAACTGTGAGGTGTTTTAGAGGGCGTGTTCGGGGCTGACTACTCGCAGTGCTGTCAATGTGGCAAACCTTTTCACGCCTTATTTACTTTACGTGGTGACAAAACTGTCTCAGTTCATTTTGGTTTGGACGCCAGGATATATTTGGAACAGACAGCAAAAACTTACAAATCGGTTCTGTAAAAGCAGAACCCATTGTTGAAAAAAAGTCCATTATTGTAAAACTGAAGCGAGATTTTCGTTGTAACAAAATAAAAAATCTCGCTTTACCTCATTGTGCCCGAGGTACGAAATACCCACATTTTGGAGTTATCCTTTGAGAACTGCATTATAAAATAGGAGACAGCTGATAAGGCTCACAGCAAGCAAGGTAGATATCCTGAGGAGCAAAAGAAATGCGACATATTTTGAATCACAGGAAACACTGACTTCAGTATTTCCGATGATTCTAAGAATGTCACATTTTGCTTGCTCCTCTGTATACTGTCCCTAGACATCATTATGCAATGGTCCATTCAAAACAACAAAAACCAAACCAAGCGTGTAAATTGCAGAGAAATATCAACAAAAAAAGAATACGCTTAGAAAAAACAAGTACAACACAGTTTATTAAATGTTCAAATTACTCCCTTTTTCAAAATAGACTTACAAACAGAAATACAACGAAGAAATACAACGAAGTGCTCGGTTTTCTTAGGCGTTATGTGCAGTTCTGTGGTTCTTGTCCTTTTAGAGCGTGTTTATTTCTTTGTTGGGTATTTCTTTGGTAGACAACCACAAATACACTTCAGAATGGAACAGAGGAGTTTGCCGGTGTAATCAATACCGTTCCTGATTACAGTGTGTTCGACCGAGCCCACTAATTCCTGCTCTGATGAAGCAGAAAAATGCATACACCACGAAATGGAGAGTGAGATATCGACACAGAAAATCGATAGGCATACAGTTCCTGTGCGAAAAGTTCTTCAACAGATGTCTGCGTACACATGATACCGTACCAACCAAAAGCGGCTTGAACAGTTCAGCCACAGTGAATTAGTACCTTTTTTCATGCACGTTCTACTACCCATGGTACAAAAGTGTAGAGCACATAAGTTGTGTTTTTGAAATCATTAAATCTAACATCTGACCTGCAAACAGACCAGATACCAAATCCACTCGGACTGCCTCCCCTAGTGAGCAAGATGTCGCATCAACACTTTTTTAATGGTTTGCTTGGTTTGGCCACGTGACCCGACACAACACCTTGTCCAAGACTATCCTCCAAGGCACTCTCGAAGGAAGTCGTCGGCGAGGTCGTCAGAGAAAGAGTTGGGTCGCAAACATAAAAGAATGGACCGAACTCGAGATGCCAGACTTGCTTGCCACCGCCCAAAATAGAACTCAGTGGAGAGCACTGTCTGTTGCTGCTGCCTCTCAGTCCCCCCAACGCCCAGTTCGGGCAAGGGACTGATGATGATGATGATGAAATCTAACGCCCCAAAAAACTATCATCCGTTAAAGTAACGGGGACACACAGTTGTGCTAGCAAGAGGCATATAACCTCATGAGCCCCCGCACATACGGGGGCTCATGAGGTTCTATGCCTCTTGCAGTTAGGTGGTGTTGACAGTCATTTTCTAGACATTAAAGGGATAATACCTAGTGTAGAAAAGTGTTGACGCGACATCTTGCTCACTAGGGGAGGCAGTCCGAGTGGATTTGGTATCTATAGAAATTTCCGCAGGTGTCAGAATTTCATTTAGTCCATTTGATAATGGTTGTTTTGGATAACGATTCGGTCTGTTTGCAGGTCAGATGTCACTGACCTTTTTTGAGTGGATCACCTTCATACGGTACATTGCTTATTAATCCATATCATACTGAGGCTAAAAGATTTACTGCTAAAAGCTTCAATTTTGTACACTGCCATATGCAAGCTACATTATAGTAATAATAATAATAATAATAATAATACATACATAGTTCTTGTATAGCGCTTACAGATAAGGATATAGACCAATAGCGTTAGTTCAAGGGTGGTGCCAGAATAGCTTGGCGCCTAGAGGCACCAAGCTATTCTGTCACTACCCTTGAACTATTTTAGTCAAACGTATTTCACACACTGGTGTGTTCCGAATGATAAGGGCTAACAGACGTCTTAACTCCTTTATTCCAGGGATCGGTTGCGTGAGTGAGCTTAGTCCTACGCCAGCCATTAAGCAAGGTGCTGCACTGTTAAGATCGCTAACTCAACTGGCCCCTAATGGCTGTCAATCAAATCTCTGAAACCCATGAACGTCCCATAACAAGTCTGCAGGAGGAAAACAAAACTGAGTGCCGAAAGCAACAGCTATAGGTCGTTCGACATCGGAGCGGACAACGTTTTTCGCAAATATCTTCGCAAGAACCACTTTTCTATACCAATCTTTGAATAAATATCATTCATGGCCAGTTGACCTAGTACGATATACTTTCGAGAAACTCGAACAATGTGTTAATTTTGCTGTACAGTCGTAAAAATTCGGATCCCCCCCCCATGAAATTATTGATTTTGCATCCTTAAATGTGTCCCAGATATTTTCAGCCCAGTACAAGAAAGATCCATTTTAACGTGAATGAGTAATCTGACCAAGTTTTCAAACCTGAAACAGTGCAGGCATACATGAAGTCTGCATTATTGAAAATATTAAAATCAGTCAGGCTGTTTCCCGCCGGGGTTCTAGCAGGGTATTGAAAATGGCTTGTTTAGTCTTTTCACCAAATGTTTTAGGACTGTACAGCAAAATCAGCAAATCATAGGAGTTAAGTATAAAATAGCCCATATTAGGTCAATTGGCACTGAATGATATTTGTTCTTAAAGTGGTACAGAAAAGAGTTTCAGACTTTGCGGAGATGTTTTTAAAAACGTTGTGCGCCCTGATGTCAAACGGCCTATACCATGATCGATCCATTTCTAAAACCTAGTACACAATCTTTAACCCTTTAACTGCTATTTATTACCTGGATATGTATCATTCAATATTCATGCGTGTATTTGTTTTCTTCTTCTTTTCCTTCTTCTTGTCCTTATAAAGACTTCTTCTCTAACTCTTCAGCCCGACGGCCGAATTTTTCCCCATTTATGGAGGCGTCATCTGATGACTATGCACCACTTGCAGGAGAAGGATCGACCATGATAATTCAAGGGCAGTGCAAGATTAGCTTGGCGCCGACAGGCGCCAAGCTAATCTGGCACTACCCTTGAATTATCATGGTCGATCCATCTCCTGCTGTAGTGCGTCAGGGCTGAATGGGGTAACGGTATCACGTCGGTTTTCCCTCCGAAAGCTACGTGCTGTTATATGTGAGCCCAAACAAATGGCTCAAACAGCATTTTATGTAGCTCCCACGAAATAGAGCAAATAAATGTCATGCCTCAAAAATGTAACCCTTTGCGTGTCGTTAGCGGTTTTAGTCGCGATGATTCCCACAGAAATCATCGCGTCAAAACCCGCTACCGACACGCAAAGCGTTAAGAGCTTATATTTCCGCGGCATTCTGTAGACAAGTTAAAAAGTAAAAATTTAAAGAAAATACGTTTTTTTCAAACTACGAACTGGATGAATACCTACGCACACACTATTCTTGTCGCGTACAGAACTGGTTAAAAAAAAATTGTCTTTATTCTGATGTATTGTACACAATTCTAAGCGCACATATGCAGGGATTATGTACGTTATATATCTACTTTCATTGCCGTGTTTGAACAAGGGGATTCAGGAGGAGGGAGGGGGAGTGATTTTCATATGAAAAGAAAACGAGTACCCTGCAATTGAATTCGTGACTCGGGCAATAATCTATACTAAAAATAGGCACTGTTTATTCTTACGCATTAAACAGAATTCTGAGCTTAAAATATGCAGGGCTGTGTGCCTTATATATCCCTTTACATTGTGTTGTTTGAACAAGGTGGGGAAAAAACTGATTTTCACATGAAAAGAAAACGAGAATACAGAAGCGATTTCGCTGAGTGCGGTGACGGACATGGTATACAATTTCTCCGTGCTGACGTTCATTCCTAATGCAAGAAAAGATTCTGAAATGACACCTACAGCACTCTGGTGAAAGCCACCTATCTGCAAGAGGCAATAGATCCTCGTGAGCTCCTGCAATTGCGGGGGCTCATGAGGACCTATGCCTCCTGCTGATAGCACTTACTTACATCTATGTTCTTCATTAATCATTCTTCGTGCAAGAAACGGTCCTGAAATGACACCTGAAGAACTCTGGTGAAAGCCATCCATCTGCAGAGGCAATAGATCTTCATGAACTCCCGCAATTGCCTCTTGCTTATTGCATTTAAATCTGTGTTTTGGGGTGGTTTTTAGGGCGGAGGATGCCATTTAGTGTTTGAGTTGTGTGACACCGAGAACAAATCTGTCCTACACCTGCATATTATACACTGGTCCCTCGCCGACACAGGCAGTTTACGGTAAAAGTGTTTTAAACTTCTAAACTTCTCTTTCGCCCCCCCCCCCCCCCCCCGCCTCCCCCAAAGCGAGAACGATAGTTCTCAAGTCTTCAAGATGCTTCTTTGAGAACAGCCCCCCCCCCCCCCCCCCCGCACTCCGCCCCCTCCCCCCTCCCCCAAAATAAATAAATAAATAAATAAATAATAAAAATTAATAATAATAATAATAATAAATAAATAAAAATAAAAATAAAAATAAAAATAAAAATTAAATTAAATTAAATCTCTGTTTTCTCAAGAAATGCATGGACAGACTGGTTTTCGCCGAATAAGGGTAGCAATGGTATGCTGGTCTGTGAATATTGATCCTACGGCTTAATTCTTTTTTTATTTCTTTTCTTACATCCAACCTCATTTCTACAACCTTTAGCATCACTGAGCTACATCAGTTGAGTTATTTGTGTACTACGTCACGTGTATTCATATCATGAAAGTGATTTTTTTACCCTTCCGTGGAGCATGAGTAAAACATAACTCTAGATGTTAGCGTACCAACTGGTACAACATCTGAAGCATACCATCGAAACAGGCATTCCCGATTCAAGGTCAAACGCCTGTGGCATACTTCATACTCCATGACCTCTGTGCGGTCACTTGTTGTTGGTGGCCAGGACAGTTACACCAGTCCACTATGTACTGAAAACCGGACGACCCCTTCCAACTGACCAACAAAGACATATGACATGTTTCACGTTATTTGGGTCTGAAGACAAATTGAAACATTGGTACTGGATATTTTTGCTTGTACAACATCATGTTACTATATTTTGTTATTGTATTGAATGTGGTGTAATAAAGATACAAAATACACGTTTGTTATTTCTTAACAAAAAGTGTCTTTGAATGACCAATATCATCACCTGTGGTCGTTACGATCCAGACGGACACCATTTCCTCTTCTCACTACACCGTCACTTTCTTTTTCTTTGAAGCAATTCCCAGTTTGAATTTTACAATAATGTTCTTCAAAACTAAATTATAAAAAGGGAGGATTGTGTAAAAAGAATTTACGTTTTAAAATTAAGCTGCTTTCGCTGAAAATTAGAACTCGAAAAATTATCGCCTCTAAGCTGACTATCCGTCTGCGATTTTTGTTACTCCCTTGAAACAGAAAGTAGAGGAGTGGCAGTCTTTATCTGAACTCTTACTCTATCAAAGTACTAAAAAAACAAAGAAAAAACAAAATATTGATCATAAAAGGCGAAATGTCTAAGCTAGATGTCCATCACAACCGAAAAATTCAACTTTCAGTCCATCGGTATGCTTGTCCATCCGCAGATCGTAACGACCGGCCTAGACTTTTCTGGCGATAGTTTTAGACCGCATGACGTATTAGCATCGTTCCCGTCACTTCCACTCATTTACACGTTCGAACAGCACATGTGCTTTTGACAGTTTCTCGGTTACCTTTTATAAATTTACGATTTATTTCTGTCCGTCTGGTGATAACGACCGCGTGAGAGAGCTTGAGGTAAATCAATGATTCCAGTTTTTGTTGTTTTTGGGCTGGTTAGGATGATTTATTTGAGGATAATCAATGCTTCCGGTTAGGTTCTGTGTTCAAAAATGGGTGGATTTCGGACTTCAGTCTTTGTTCTCTAGAAATAAACGGTGATGTCTCAGTGAATGCCAACTGATAACCAAGGTTACGGCCAAACGGACGGTTTGTGCACTTGACTGACCGACGCTACTCATCTGGACGGACTGATTCACTTTGCTTTAACCAGCCTTTTACAGAAATGACAAGAATGAACTTGTACGGCATGCTCTGAACTTTGTTTGCAACGATGTGAATCATGATCACAATGACGTACAACATTACACTGAAAAGGCCATCCAGCACCTGCAAGTATGTAATGAGGTAGACGCCACAAGAGAGATTTCCATGTTTTTAGATGGTTGTGCCGCCTAATATAAAGGCAAGGGCACGTTTGCAGAACTCTCCTTCTTCAACCGGAAAGTCCAACGCTGCTATTTTGGGGCTGAACACGGGAAGGGGGAAGCTGATGCAGAGACAGGGACAATCAGCAAAATGGTTGGGATAGCAGTTCTTTTTAAGCAGGTGGTTATCAGATATTCTGGACTTATACCACTGGGCCTACAGCAACATGAGCAAGGAGGAAGCCCTTTCTAAAAGAACATTTTTATTTGTTCCCAGTGGAGAAATCAAAAGAAATAGGAAATAAACCTGTGTTAAAGGAATTCCTGGAAGCAGAAAGCTCCATCACTGAGTTTGAAAAGGTTTCACCCTTTGTGTTGAAGGCATAATCCCTGGCATGCTTCTGTGAAAGTTGTCAGAGCTCCACAAGGAATTAGTGTAAAATAATCCGTTAATGAATGATTTAGAACATCAACCAGGAACTGTGAACTTACTGCACTTGAGTAAACCCAAGAAGCGCTTGAGATAAACGAGATAAGTGCATATAGTAGCAGCTTAATTTTTTTAACTCCTTCTTTTCTCTGCATTTGTCCTTTAATTTGTTGATGCAATTCATGGTTTATCAAGTAATAATACTTGAGTTAAATGTAACCGATATTTTGGTATGTAATCCCAAAAACTGGTTACTGTTTTAATTTCTTGCATTTAAATTTATGTTTTGTTTTGTCCTTAATACTTTTATAAAATATTGTTTTCATTTATTCGTTTTGCTTTCTGTGGGTGTCTACTATAAGAATCTCTAAAATAAAAGTGCTAAATTTGGCATTTCTTGCCTTTTAATGCTTTCTGTGAAAGGAGAATATGTTTGTGCGTCTGAAACTGTAATACCCGACACTGTCTAGCCTAGAAACTCTGTTTCTGTGTCTGCAATTTACAACTTTTGGTGTAATTTCTTTCCTACAAACATCCCACACAATTTAAACTGAGAACAGAGATTGTAAATAGGTTAAACATAGGAAAACAATGAGCATACTTTCAATATGCTTTGCTTTGGAAGAAAACGGGTGGGGATGATTTAGAGCAAATATCTGAGATAGAATACCCTTTCTATCTCTATCATTTACATTTTCTAGCTGGCATGTGTCTGGTCATCACAAAATGCACTTGCTCTTTGGCAGACAATGGTTGTTTTTTTTTTTTAATGAATTTTTCTCCATGAAAAGGGTGGTCTCTAATCTGAAAACTGTGAAACGTGTCCCATATCACAGGGAGAGATAAAGATCCTCATGAGCTCCCGCAATGTGCGGGAGCGCATGAGGATCTGTGCCTCTCGCAGATTTTCGGGTTCTTTGTTGCATGTAGACTTCAAAAAGATGGGATAAATTTCAATACCTATCACATGTCTGGGGTATCAAAGATGGCATGTTGACATGTTCTTTTCTAGCGAAGAACGGCGAAGCGACGCGAGCCAAATAATGTATTCTTGAGCGCCTTCGTCCAGTTCATCAGCCAGACTGTCACCCGCCCTACTTCTGCAAGAGGCATAGATTCTCGTGAGCCCCTGTAGCTGAAGGGGCTCATGAGAATGTAGGCCTCTTGTGAGCATTCAACTACTTGTACATCCTAAGGTTAAATATCTCGTCCGGCGTTAACGCTACGCGATTGTTGTGAATGGACAACTATATTCATGTTGACGCCTCAGGCATTCTCCGAGGTGCGAGGGTTATTGCAATGTCGGGGAGGGGGGGGGGGCGAGGGGCGGGGGTGGGGGGGGGGGGGGGGGGTGGGGGAGGGGGGGGGGGGGGTGAGGGGCTGATTAATACAGTTTGTAGACTGAAAGCTCACGGACCTCCTCAGCCACAGAAATGTAGACTCAGCGTGGCTTGTCAACACTGGCAGAATATGTAATTCTGACCTGTGAATCCAAGAAATCCAGGGTCACACTATACGAAATAATAATTTTCATTTAAATTATAACATAATTATAATAATCATCATCATCATCATCATCATCATCATCATCATCATGAGCATAATAGGTGTTTGTGATTTTGAAGGTTACGGCCTGGAGCCGTAAGGTAGAAAATCACACAAAAAGATGCAACTCACTGTGTGGAAAGCCTGAGCCAACTGATGGCTGACTTACGTCGTCATTGTGAGTTCTTAGAGTGTCATTTGAGGCTGTGCGATCGTCACTTATTAAGAAAAAAAAAGGTTCGCCGGTCAATGATGACTAATCCCAATGCGCAGAAGGCCGTCGGGCAACGGCGGCTGAGGTCGTCCCGATGGCCTTTGCGCACTGGGTGTTATGTTCGGAGATACAGACCAAATCTGCATACTACTATAATTTGAGAACATATGCAGAGACATAGCGCTGGCAGTCTCCATTTTTCTTTTCATATGCAGAGACATAGTTTGTCACACTACTGAACTTCTGGAAGCACCGCGACTAAGTCTTACAAACTGTTGCTTAACTTTTGAGCTTGAGTGTATGATCCATTTTATTTGTGTGTGTGCTTGTGCCATATCTTAACAATTATTACTTCTTTTGGCTATTTATTTATTTTATTTTTATTATTATTATTATTATTATTATTATTATTAATATATTATTATTATTATTATTATTATTATTTATTTTATTTATTATTATTATTATTATTATTATTTATTTTTTTTATTATTATTATTTTTATTTTTAATTTTTTTTTTTTTTTTTTTTTTGGGGGGGGGGGGGGGGCAGCGGACACTAAATAATTTATAATTTTGATTTTTTTTTTTTTTTTTTTTTTTTTTTTTTAAATCCTTTTTTAAGTTAGTCCGACGATACTGATTGATTTCTTATCGTATTCCCGCGAATGAAGATGCCATGAGTTTGAACATGCGTTCCTGCAAGTTTTTTTTAAAGCTCGAAGCTTGTTCACAAATCAATAATTTACTGTTGAACATATTAGTCTATTGAATCTTGGTCGTATGACTCATTGTTCTTCTCGAATTGTTTAGCGATGATCGATTTTGACGACATCAGCCACGCTGGACTCAATTTAACTATCATCAATAAATTATTCCTCTAATTACATATGTCCATTTTCAAATATTATATTCAAAGACTGTGGCCACACAAAACAACTGTTTAACTCATTCGCGGCCAGCCGCATCCGGATGCGCGGCATAAGCCGCGCATCCGGATGCGGCTGGCCGCGAATGAGTTAATTCAGTCAGCGCCTTTAGTAACCTCTTCACTGTCAGAGCACAGCGAACAACACCCAAACGCAAGAGACGCAGATCCTCATGAGCACACGCAGTTGCAGGGGCTCATGATGATCGAACCTCTTGCTGGCATCATTTGTATCCGTGTTCCTCAGGCAGACAAGGGTTATCAGCAGAGAGTCGGCGACGGTTTCGCAAACATGGTCGAATTGCTCGTAATTTTCAACACAATAATTTTCACACAAAAATCTCGCCCCCAGTGCAGAGGGTCGGTTGGTTGGCAGTTCAGCTTGCTTGGAAAAGTTTCCTGCAACTAACAGATGCTATTATCAACTCACAATGAAGGTGTTAAAGTACCATTTACGCGTAAACCTGACGACACATTTCAGCACCATTTGTGTTCATTACAATGTATGCCTTGTCGACACACCTAATGAACTTAAACAGCAGTTTGGACACGCAGCAAAACCACACGCGTAATCGCGCTTATTTATTCTGCGCAGTCGTTAGCGTGTCAATCTATTTTTAGCTGTTTCTCGTACTGATACCGTTGTATTTATAGAACGGAGTGGAGTCATTGTCACGTTACTTGATATTAAGACGACGTGTGGTGAACTGGATTGTCCTGTATCTAAATGAACCATACATAGACCTGTGTGTAGCGTTTCGTAACCATCTGTTACCGCAGTGTATCTTTGAACAGCTACGGTGGTATTGGGCCTTTAAGTCCTTCACTGCCGAGCAAAAACTAAACACAATGCAGCTGCAAGAGGCATAGATCCTCATGAGCCCCACAACTGCGGGGGCTCATGAGGATCTATGCCTCTTGCTGACATCATTATGTATCTATGCTTTTTGGGCGGCTGGGAGCTCTAGCTTAGGCGTTGAATAAAGAAAGGTTTTCAGGAACACAATCTTAAACAATATCATTCTGATGCTAAAAGCTTAAAATTTTTACACTGACATATGCACACTACATTATAGAACTTACAGATAAGAATATAGAGCAATGGCTTTAGTTCAAGGGTAGTGCCAGAATAGCTTGGCGCCTAGAGGCGCCAAGCTATTCTGGCACTACCCTTGAACTATTTTAGTCAAACTTATTTCACACACTGGTGTATTCCGAATGATACGGGTTAAGCGCGCATGACTGAGACCTTTCATCATGAAAACGATCAGATGGGGACACAGACTTTGTAGCGAACGTGGGCGAAACTTCACCGTGTCAAAAATACCTGCATAACAGCCCAATCACTTGATGATTGTCAGAAAATTTACATGGGCGGAGCGTGAAATAGCTGTGACATTTTTGACACCACTTCTTTCGTAGTTTTTTTTTTTAACAACCACTTTTCAAAATAGCTGTTTTAATATTGACATGAATTCTGAAACATGCAACTACTTTTAACCAGTTCAGTGCTGAGAAAAATCGAACACGCTCAGCTGCAAGAGGTATAGATCCTTATGCGCCCCCGCAGTTGCAGGGGCTCATAAGGATCTATGCCTCTTGCTGACACCAATGTGTATCTATGTTTATTGGACGGCTTTGGCTTTTTGCTCGTTGAATGAACAAAGATTTCAGAAACACAGTTTCTGTCAACGTGCACTGAAAGGGTTCAAATAGATTTTTTTTATATTGAATTTCATTCTGGTCAGACACTTTGCTGATCCTAAAGGAGAAATAGCTATGGCTTAGACCGAAATGTGTCTTCATGATGTTTATGCATGAATTTACCGAAGAAATACCCAAGAGAGAAAGAAACGCTCTTAGAAAGGACAAGTACAACAACTTATATAAATACACTTTTGTACTTTCTTTTCTAAGCGTGTTTCTCTCTTTGTTTGAGGCGTTTCTTTGCATTTTTGGGGGCGCTTGGCACACACATTAACAGTCTGTGTATCAAAGTACCGTAAAGTTGTTGTTTCTGTTCATCTGTCGACTAAGAGGTAGTTGGGTAATGAACAGAGTAGGGTAACATTGATATACATCGTAAAGACGCAATTTCTTTACCCGAACCGGTGACGCCCACGCCCACACCCACACCTATCTACATGCTGTACATAGCGTCCTGCGCTAAACAGTACCTCAGGTTGAGTGGTCACTTCTGACAGGTGTGGCCTGTGAGGAATGCACGACTGTGTGCTTGCGCACATAACAAGGTTTTGGTACTGGTCACTCTGCCCTCATCCTATACTCACAGGCTCGACTCCGTCACCTTCCTCTATTGAGGAGCAATAGAGAAGTGATCGGTACGAACAGGAGGCATGGATTCTCATGAGCCCCTGCAAATGCAGGGGCTCATGAGAATCTATGCCTCTTGCAGATGTGTTTTTGGCAGTGGTCCCTCTGTCCTCGTCCAACATTCATAGGCGGGTTGAATCCATCAGTTTTCTATACGTCCGTGAGGAGGAGAAATAAATTGACCGTTAATTAAGCCAATCAAAGGTAGCAAGAGGCACAGATTCTCATGACCCCGTGCGATAGCAGGGGCTCATGAGAATTTATGCCCTTACAGGCGGGTTGTTTGTTTGTTTTTGCGCCAGTGGACACTGTTGCCCTCCTCAGACGCGCTCGGAATGGTGGAATGGAAACACCTCCGTCATCAGAGGAAAGACAACAACGCCTACCAGCAAAGAGGTACAGATTCTTATGAGCTCCTAAGGCTTGCGGGAGCTCGTGAAACCCTGTGCCGCTGGCAGGAGGAAGCCTTTGGCAGTGGGGCTGTTGAGTCCGGATTCCAATAGGAGCGAAAACAAGCGGCGATTAGTTCCGCCCAATTACCGATACACACCTTGTGTCTAGTGCCCGTATCTTGACATCCTCACCTATAAGTCACTGAGCCACATGAGATAAGTGACCCGCGATAGTTCAGAAGCTGTGGGTCGAGCTTACATTCACCTATTTTTTTCCAAATACTACTTGTGGGAGAGCTGAGTTGCTCAGGTATTAACCCAAGCGAAACGACGGGCTTGTCAAATAGCATGTTTGTCACACGGTCCTGGTAAATCAAAGTGGCACAGTTGCAGTGCGGCCGAACTGATCAGTGTTCAGGTCGTACTCCATAGGCAATAGCTGTTCTTGACCCCGTAGGGCCCTTTAGGGCCATCCATTACCACTCCGGTGCCGTGGACGTTAAACCCCGAACTGACTAAGCTCTGGTGGTAAAGCGTTAGACTCTTGTCCGAAAGGTCGCGGGTTTGAACCCAGCAGTTGGGGTCAGAATTTGTTCAGAGCCTCTTCGACTGGTGCCCCGTCTTTCAATCTTGTGGTGGACAAAAGACGTGACGCTCTAAACGTTTAACGTTTTGATTTTTTCCCCTTACTTTTTCTGGAATATATTTTTAGTATTCAATTGAGAAGGAAATGTAAAGACCAGGCATATCTCTATCGATACATGCGTATATAATGCGTGTACAATACGCTGATTTATGATTTATTTATATATCATTTTGCGATGGTTGTCAAATGAAACAAAAGGTTTGGTCGTTGCGGACGGAATAGTTACAGTTCAAAGACCGATTACTCTGGATCTGAGGAGTGTCTTAAAGTTGTTATGAATCACATGCAAAAGTTTTGTGGAGTTTCGGTTGTGGTTAACAGCCTGGAGAGGGATGGGCTCCGCCAGGCTCTTTTGCCCAAGACACACCACATGCAATGACAACCTTACCTCAATTCATACCGGATCGGTCGTCGCCCGAAACAAGGACCGCGCCTTCTGTCTTGCGCCAGGGCATAGGTGTTAAGTGTGTTACTGGTGCACCATCACCATCAAAACTCCGTGCCAGAAACAACATCAGCATTGGTACTTGGAACGTCAGAACATTAAGAACGCCTGGAAAGGTAGAGGAACTGACACATGAAATGAACAGATACCATTGGACCATCCTAGGACTTTGCGAAGTACGATGGAAGAACCTTGGGGAAACATCAACCCAGGAAAACCACAAACTGTACTACAGTGGCAGAGAAGACAAACACGAACAGGGTGTCGGATTTCTCGTCCACAAAGACATCGTGAACACCGTCATGAGTTGTCGGCCAGTCTCCAGTAGGCTTATCACCATACGCTAGAGGGCAACCCCATTTAATATCACCATTGTACAAGTTTATGCCCCAACAACAGACTATGGCGATGAGGAAATAGAAGACTTCTATGACCAACTGCAAGAAGTTCTGGACCAGACCCCCAAGAAAGACATTCTTGTGGTGCAGGGAGACTGGAATGCCAAAAGAGGAGAGTATGCTGCTAGGAACTGGAAAGGCACATGCGGACGCTACTGCAATGCAGAGACCAACGACAGAGACTTAAGGCTCCTGGAATTCGCCAGTTCAAATGATCTAAAGCTGATGAACACGTTTGGCCCGCACAAAGCATCCAGAAGGTGGACATGACACAGCCCGAACGGAGAGCACCATAATCAAATTGACTACATCATGGTGAAGAGACGCTTCCAAACCAGTGTGAACATTGCGAAGACAAGAAGTTTTCCAGGAGCAGACATTGGAAGCGACCATGACTTAGTGATGATGACCTTCCGACTCCGCCTAAAGAAGGTCAACAAGCAGGGTCCCACCAGAATCAAGTTTGACCTCGAGAAGCTGAAAGACCCAGAGGTAGCGGAAGCCTTTCACAGGCAAAGATAGGAGGAAAATTCGCACCACTGCTACTTCTAGGTGCAGAAGACACGGACGTGGACACACTGATTGACACATTTAACACTGTTGGAACCCAAACAGCCAGTGAGATCCTTGGCAAACACCGACAAGCAAAGAAACCTTGGGTTACAGCTGACATCTTTGTTCTATGTGACAAGCGTCGAGAATTAAAGAAAAAGAAATCAGAGGTAGAAGGAGCTAAACAATACAGGGGAAATTAACCAGGATATCAAGAAAAGCATGAAAAAGGCAAAGAATAAGTGGATTGAAGATCAGTGTAAACACGTAGAAGAAAATCTGAACAAAAATAATAGCAAAAAAGCATACCAGCTGGTGAAAGACATGACCAGTGTAAAACAAGGACGCTCCTCGATCATTCAAGATAGTGAAGGGAACTGTCTTACGGAAGACCAAGACATACTGAAGAGATGGACAGAGTACTGCTCAGATTTGTACAACCACCGAGCTGCAGGGGACCCAGGCATACTTGTCAACCCACACGTGATCAACAATGGCAACTATCCCATCCTCCGAGAAGAAGTAGAGGCTGCAGTGAAGTCGCTGAAAAAAGGAAAGGCAGCAGGAGCAGACAACATCCCTGCAGAGCTAGTCCAAGAAGGGGGAGAAGACACGATAAGCGCCTTACTAACAATCTGCAATAAAATCTGGCAGTCAGGGGATTGGCCCACACCATGGACCCAATCACTTATAATAACTCTCCCCAAAAAAGGTAACTTACATCAATGCCAGAACTATCGCACGATCAGTCTTATATCCCACCCAAGCAAAGTCATGTTAAAGATCCTACTGAACAGGCTGAAGCCACAGGCAGAGGAAATCATAGCTGAGGAACAGGCAGGCTTCAGACCAGGGCGCAGCACAACTGAGGAGATCTTCAACCTGAGAGCTCTATGTGAGAGATACCTCCAGCACCAGCAGGACCTCTATCATGTCTTTGTGGATTTTAAGAAAGCGTTTGACAGGGTGTGGCATGCAGCCCTTTGGTCCACCATGAAGCTATACAACATCAATGCCAACCTGATCAAAGTCATAGCAAACCTTTACAACAAGGCCACTAGCGCAGTCTGCTTCAACGGCAAAATAGGAAACTGGTTTTAGACTACAGTTGGAGTCAGACAAGGCTGCTTGCTCTCACCTACTCTTTTCAACATCTTCCTGGAAAGAATCATGACGGACGCTCTGAAAGATCATGAAGGAACTGTCAATATTGGAGGCAGAACAATCATGAACATGCGCTTTGCGGACGACATTGATGGCCTTGCAGGAACAGAGAAGGAGCTAGCTCAGCTGGTGGAAAAGCTGGATAGTACAGCCATTGCATATTGGATGGAAATCAGTGCAGAGAAAACCAAACTGATGACCAATAACGCCAGTGGCATTGGCACTGAAATCATGGTTGGAGGCCAAAAACTGGAAACAGTTAAGAAATTCAAATACTTAGGAGCCATTGTGACAGATGAGGGATCAAAACCAGAAATACTGTCCAGGATTGCGCAGACAACAACAGCACTGACAAGATTGAAGACCGTATGGAAGGACAGAAACATCACACTATTCTCCAAGATCAGACTGATGCGCTCCTTAGTCATCTCAGTGTTCTTGTATGCCTGCGAGTCATGGACCCTCACAGCAGACCTTGAAAGAAGGATACAAGCCAATGAAATGAGATGTTTTCGAAGGCTGCTTGGCATCTCATACAGAGATCACATCACAAACGAGGAAGTGGGAAGCAGAATCAGGCAAGCCATCGGGCCCTATGAAGACTTATTAGCCATTGTGAGAAAACGCAAACTGAAGTGGTATGGGCATGTCACGTGTTCAGCAGGGCTTGCCAAAACAATCCTGCAAGGCACTGTGCAAGGAGGACGAAGGAGAGGAAGACAGAGGAAAAGATGGGAGGACAATATCTCAGAGTGGACAGGACTGAAGCTGGGCGATACGCTGAGAATGGCAGAGAACAGAGAGGAATGGAGGGAGCTGGTTGTTAAGTCATCAGTGGTGCCCCAACGGTCGGCAAGACTACGGGATATAGATAGATAGATAGACGTGCAAAAGATGGATCGACCATGATGGTTCAAGGGTAGAGCCGGATCATCTTGGCGCCGGCAGGCGCCAAGATGTTCCGGCACTACCCTTGAACTACCTGGTCGGCCGGTCAACTGTTGTGGGGTTTCAGCACTAAATCAGTTAGAGGTCTTCTTGAAAACTTGGTTAGTAGAGGACAAAGGGGAAAATGTAATAAAGTCCTTTCGTTGACCTACACTGACGAGCAAAAGAAATGCGAGGTCACTGGACTCCTAATGGAACAAATTCTGACCCAAACTTTTGCTCGTCAGTGTAAAAAAAAAATGCGAGGGGTTAGATACAACGCAGTAGCCTATATATGCGAATAGTGCAGTCAGTCACTAAGTGGCGTGAAAGGGCTGAGACGCCAGTAGGGTTTGGCCCGGACTGACTGACTGATGAGTCAATATTGCTGTCTACAAGATCGATTTGAACCCACAACCCTGTGGATGCATCGGTCCTCCGCGCGTCAAATATAAGGCTCTCCAGTCGATAATCTACAAAGAACCCCATGCAAGCTTCAGGGGACGGGGAGGGGGAGGGGACGGGTGGGTTGGATGCAGTGGGAAGGAGGAGGGGAGGGGAGAGAAGAGATGAGAAGGGAGGGGAGAGAATAAACAACTTGACCAGCCAGAATCTGCTCGCTACTCGATCATAGCAGACACTGACGTTCCATTGGGAGTTATTCCTAAATCAGAATCAGGTCAACTCAAAGACAGTGGGATGAGCTCCTTTACAGTCCACTTTACATTAAGGTCTAAAGAAAACGTTTCGCTGGATCCCCCCACCCTCCCCCGATCACATTGGCATGGTACTTGTCATCGTAGTGGTCAATAAAAACAAATACAATTATTTACCTCAGTCTGTGGATTTTCAATGAGGCAACGCCTTGCGAACAAGAGACATTATTTTCTCATGAGACCCTGTGACAGCAGAGGCTCATGCAAACATACGTTTCTTGCAGATGGAACGTGATGATGAATTCAAAGAGTGTTTGAAGTTCGTGCAATGTTTGGTCTACTTCTGACTAGAATTAGCGATAACTGTCTAGACGTAAAGGGAGATAAGTGTATGAAATCGGACTAAACGCAAAGCTCGAGGTGAGCCCTTTTGCGTGTCGGTCGCGGTTTTTATCGCGATGATTCCTGTAGGAATTAATTAGGACAAAGGGTTCATTAGGACAAGGGGTTACGTCAGGTCACTAATTCTGTCGTGTACTGGATTGCTTCTACTGGCCTACACAAAGTATAATAAACAAGGACAAAGGGTTCATTAGGACAAGGGGTTACGTCAGGTCACTAATTCTGTCCTGTACTGGCCTGCTTCTACTGGCCTACACAAAGTATAATAAACAACTTATGAAGCATGACTCACTCACTCACTCACTCACTCACACACACACACACACACGCACACGCACGCGCACGCGTGCGTGTGCGTGTGTGTGTGTGTGAGTGAGTGAGTGAGTGAGTGAGTGAGTGAGTGAGTGAGTGAGTGAGTGAGTGAGTGAGTGAGTGAGTGTTCATATCATCATGTTCGATTATTAGTTCGGATGAAAATATCCACCCAAAAATCATGAAATCCAGACTTAAAAGGTGACTGCCAAGCGTGTAAAATGCAGAGAAGAACCCAACAGAGAAAGAAACACGCTTAGAAATGACAGTTACAACAATTTATTAATATTAAGGGTTAAAAAAATCAAAATAGACAAACAAACAAGACTTTACAATTCAGTCACTATGTATCGTGAGTATGAAGAAGCAAATAAACTGAGTGTTGTAACTCTCATATCTGTTGTAACTGTCATTTCTAAGCGTGTTTCTTTTTCCGTTGGGTTCTTTGTCTTCTTCTTAAAATAATCATGGACGATTTCATTTAAAAAGAAAAAACAAACAAACAAACAAAATCTGAACTGTTTATACACAATAGAACAAATAACGTACGTTATCTCACGAGGGCAAGTGACTCAGTACACGCACAGAGGTTGTGAGGGGACTGTAGGTATGTAAAGGCGAGGCCGGGGTGATTCGGTGCGATGCCAATTATCCGTCATGTGGAATTCTACAGGTGACTCAGTCTGACAGCAGCAACATGTTCCATTTTCCGCCTCATCTCACCTTCTGACGTGTATGTCTCGCGAGACTACGTCAGTGCGACCTCACCGGGCCATGAAACCGCGACACACTTCCGTCCGCTCAACAGTTAGCAGTCGTAGACTCATATCCTTTGGCTGCCTCACTCTGTGTACGTAAACGATCCGTCAGTTTAACAACAAGAGGCATACATTCTCATGAGCCCCTGCATTCGCAGGGGCTCATGCGAATCTATGCCTCTTGTTTGCAGAGATCACTCTCGTTTACACACTCAGAACAGGGGCGGATCAGTTGCCTCTTGGGTAGGGGTGGGTGAGAGCTTTTGTTGTTCGGGTCAGTTAACTCGTTCGCGGCAAGCCGCATCCGGATGCGCGGCTTGCCCGCGCATCCGGATGTGGCTGGCGGCGAATGAGTTAACCCCTTGACTGCCAGTTGATGCGGATTCGCGTCTGAAATCACTGCAAACGGTCCTACATTCGTGTGAAAAAAAAAAGAAGCAAACAAACAACAAACAACAACAACAACAAAAAATCCTCATGAAATGGGCCAGAAATGGGCAAAAAAAACAACAACACAGGACTAACAAGAGATATAAATCCTCCGCCGCGACTGCGCGGGCTGATGGCTGGTTAGGTTTGTTACAAACTTCAAAAAAGAGGAAAACTGATATAGCATTTACAAGTATTTATGGGTCTAATTCAAAGGGGGATGGGGGGGGGGGGGGGGGGTCGGTACGGGGTCCAGAATAGGCCCTATGACCAACCCACCCATTCCGGTTCCAGATCCGCCCCAAGAGAGTGAGGTTTTTCTTTTCTTTTCTGGTTAACTTTACAACTGAAGGGCGAGGGACTTAAAATCCACACAAATGTTGCCCGGGTGTGTCTCTGTTATCGCTTCCTGATTGAAGAGGGACGACGTTAAACCCAAGGCGAAGTAATATCTAGCTGAACCCAGGCGGAAACCAGTCCTCACGCCGCCTCAATCTGACCCCTTCATTGTCGATTAAAAATAACTGAACTCAATCCAACTGCAAGAGACATAGATCCCCATGAGCCCCCGCGGATGCGGGGGCTCATGAGGATCTATGCCTCTTGCTGACTATGCTCCGCTTTAAACTAGTTTCTTTGTCGGCTGAAGATCCTTGGTGTTGATTTCACAGAGACTTCCGAAAAAGAATCTGCGACGCCAGTACTGACAGTGATGAGGATAACCCCTTCGCTGTTAATGATCACGGATTTCGCGTCTGAAAGCCTCTGTTTCTAAACGCCTCTATTTCTAAAAGCCTCTGCACACTGACCGACTTTCGCGTGAAGATCACAACAGTGTAACGGGGACCAAAAAATAGACATCAAGAACAAACGACTAACAAGAGACTTAAGTACATAAATCCTCATGAGCCTCCGTGACTGCGGTAGCGTTCGCTTTTTTTCCTGCGGCAGTTAAGGGGTTAAACACTTTTTGTATGCACGCACTCTTTTTCCTCCGATTTTTTAAACTCAGGTTTCCTTGCTTAACAGTGATAAGTAATACCACAAACTTTTTTTCTTCTGATTTCCTTCATTTAAAGTCTCTTTCATCGCAAACCCCTAACCCAACCACCACCACCACCCCCCCCCCCCACACACACACACACACACCCAACATCTCCCCCTCCCACCCCCCACCCCACACCCCCTCAGCTTCCTAAACATCGCCACCCTCTAACCACCCACCTCATCCCCGATCCGCCTCCCTCTTATTAATAATAAAATGATTCTCAGCCGACAGTGTATAATGCAACATGCTTGAAGCGTTTGGTGGATAATGGAATGCACATGTCCACTGCGGAAGTACGAGTAACTTTCCCGTTCAGCACCATCTAGGGGAAATGGATCGACCATCAATGCTGAGTATATAGTGCCCGGTGGTTAAAATGGATCAACCATCGCTGCTGAGAGATAGTGGCTGTTTAGTCCGGCGGCTGAAAACTGTCAACGTAAGCCTGATTGTTATGTGCCCTGGCGGTCTATGTATTTGCAGTCCTGTAATTTGGGCTTTTAAATCCTTCCCGGCCGATTAAAAACTGATCACCACACAACTGCAAGAGGCGTGATAGATCCTCATGCGCCTCCGCAGTCGCGGAGGGCTCATGAGGATCTATGCCTCTTGCAGAAACCACTTTGTATCTATGTTCCTTAGACGGTTACGGATCTTTGACGTTCAATTTACGATTTCAAAAACAGTCTGCGTTCACTGTCAGTGAAAGGGTTAAGCGGTGCTGTCTGCGACGCAGACAGCTGCGATACGTAATAACTTCGCGTCACACCCAGTGGGAAAAAAAAACAACAAAAAAACACTGTGAGTGACGGCCACACTATGACTTGCAGCTGTGTGTGTCCGAGATAAAAAGTCCATTTTTGAGAATATTATCCTTGTGATGAGTTTTTCCACAAAAATGCACTATTTGTTTTTTGTCATCACAGCTCTGATACAAATGTTCACATCAGGCCTTGGTATAAGCCTGATAATTATCACACTCTTTTGCACGCATTTGTGTACATTATGTTTCTGAAATCTTTGTTCCCTCGACGACCAAAAGACACAGTCCTCCAAGGAGCCGGGACACAAACTGGTCTCAGCAGAAGACATAGATCCTCATGAGCCCCCCCCCCTCTCCCACCCGCGACAGCGAGGGCTCATGGGCATCTATGCCTCTTGCAGTCCAGTTGCGTTCAGTTTTTCTCGGCAGTGAAGGGGTTAATCCGGTCCCCAAGGTTTAGAAAACAATGCCCGGCAGTCTGACATTGCATGCATACATGGTGTCATTTTCTAAAAGCCTCTGCCTGACAAATTAAGAATATGTCCCGTGTAAACAGCCGTTTCACGCACTGTCGCGTCTTAAAATCCTGCACGCCGTTTCGAAGCGAACTTTTTAACACATTCTGCTCCAGGACCGAAATCCGCAAATTTTGAAATTGCCCCCTGAATACTGTATTACACTTCTGGAAACAGAACGAGCGCGATAGTTCAAGGGTTGTGCCAGAATAGCTTGGCGCCTATGGGCGCCAAGCTATTCTGGTTCAACCCGTGAACTATCACGCTCGATCCATGTCTTGCCGTGGCGTGTCGGAGTTGAATTTTAATCCATCATCACACATATGATGACACGTCCACTAATTATTCCGTAAGACCGCAGACCCTCCTGAGCCCAAAACAAATGTAATATTCTGCGACCTAGTTACAGTGAGTGTAGGAGTTATTCCTAAATGAGAATCAGGTCAAAGACAGTAGGTTGAGCCCCTTTGCAGAAAGACAGCCAGTAGGTTGCGCCCCTCAGGACTAAAATGACCGCTTTTCGCTGGATCCCCCACTGCTACATGTGTCATCAAAGCACACTTTCAGTTGCCGCTCTACTGGCAAAAAAAAAAAAAAAAAAAAAGGTAAGCATCAGATTGTGTTTGTGTCTGTGTGACCATTTAAAAAAAAAAGAAGATTCAACTCCTTTTTTTCAAAATGGACAAAAAGACAAACAAAAGACATGCAAATCTAGTAAAGTGTGTTGTTATTACCTTTCTTTGCATTTCACACGCTTGGCAGTCAAAGTTTTGGTCTGGTCCTCGGTTGGTTGGCTAGTTCAGGGTTTAACAAATTCTGCTCCAGGACCGAAATCCCCAAATTTCGAAGTTGCTCCCTGATGACTGTATTACACTTCTGGAAACAGATCGAGCGTGACAGTTCAAGGGTTGTGCCAGAATAGGTTGTCGCCTATGGGCGCCAAGCTATTCTGGCACAGCCCTTCAACTATTACGCTCAATCCATATCTTGCCGTGGCGTGTCGGAGTTGAATGAGTTAACGTCCCCGGCACCGGAGTGATAATGGACGGCCCTAACGGGCGGGTTATGTGGGGACAGGGACAGCTATTGCCTATGGAGTACGGCCTGAACACTGATCAGTTCGGCCGCACTGCAACTGTGCCACTTTGATCTACCAGGACTTTTAACGGACATGCTGTCTGAACAAACCCGTCGTTTCGTCTGGACCTGGTCCTCACAACAGTTGTGCCGGCCGTATTTTGGAGGCGTCATCTAATGACAATGCACCAGTTGCAGGAGATGGATCGACCATGATAATTCAAAGACAGTGCCAGATTAGGAAGCCGTATGGTCCAAAATCACTGATCAGCACACGGTCCGGTTGTGTCATTAGTCTACCAGCATCGTAGCGCCGCTAACGGAAACACATGCACCCTTGATCGGCGTGTATGGGCTTATCTCGCACCATCGCGGACCCTCGCTAAGGCTGAGAGTGCAACAGTGACCGACAAAGACACACGGGTCTTATGCGCTGTTCAATAAATAAACTGAGCCGGCTGCACGTGCTGACGATAAGTGCAGCGCTAGGCCGGCGACGTCGACGTGAAAATCACTGTAAACGTACCGATTTCAGTTGAGTAAAAACCTGAAATCAGTGCAGCCCCTCTGCAAGAGGCATAGATCCTCACGAGCCTTCCACGTGAAGCATTGGCTCATGAAGATTACCCCCCTTGATGGCCACATTGACACTCGTCACCGCGAGGAGTAATGTCTGCGTGAAAATCAATGTCAATTTAGCAGATTCAGAATCTTGCAATGAGAACTACAAATCTGAAAGAGGCGTACACCTTCATCAGTCTCCGTAGTTGCGGGGGCTCAGGGGGATCTATGTCTCTAACTGTCCCCATTTGCACTCGTTTTGCTGAGGCAGCAGTGGTCATCGAGACATCGCAATCAATGATGATTACTCGAAAGCTCTTGAAAGACTTTGACCGTCTGAGGAACGTAAGCTTGAAACTTGAACAGCGTCGGTACGGATATTCGTGACCGCAAAATCAGTGATCAAAACGTGAGAGGCACAGATCGTCATGAGCCCCTGCAATGCAGTGCTCATGACGATCTGTGAGTGCAGACTCACGAAGCTTGATATTAGATCAAACGTAAACTTACCTGAAAGCTCGGCTGACTAAAGTACAACGTTTAATCCGTCTGATGACAGAAGCAATCATGGACTGGAGTTACATCCCATTAAGAGTTACGTCTAATCTTGGCCTGAAGAGGGCGCCTCGTGTGGGCTGACCGACACCACAGACACTCCCTTGTGAGAGTGCGCGGCGATCTCAGACCTCATTCCGTCCATCAGTCGCTTCCCCCTCTTCCCCTCTCCTCCTCCCACCCCACCCATCCTCCAGCCGCCCCTACCCAATCCCTCAATCCCCCCCCTCCACCCCCCACCCCTACCACTTAGCCTTCGCTCTGTCAGCGATATATGTAGACGTGGATCGAAGGCTGGTCAGCACCTCCCTGAGCACAGTACTTCTGAACCAAGAGAGGTTATCCCTAAATCAGAAGTAGGTCAAACATAGCACGGACTTCAAACATTCCTTTGATTCATCCAGCCCGCTACCTATGCAAGAGGGGTATATTTTCATGAGCAATAAAAAGAGGCGTATAATCAGGCGCTCATAAGATTATACGCTTCTTTTTCTTGCTCGAACGAAGTTGCCTCATTTGCATCTACAGTTTGAGGTTCTTATCCCGTGTTAACACTTCGACTGCTGCTAGGAGTATGCATGCCACAGTGATCGGTATGATGCAGCGAAAAGGTACCTTTAGCCCTTGCTATAAAGGGGCGCAGCCTACAATCTACCCAGGGCGCTGTGTGGCTCTGGTGGTAGAACATTCGACTCTCGTCAGAAAACGGCCGCGGGTTCAGCTGTGTTTTAACTCATTCAGCCCGACGCACGTATTTCCCAAAGTTTGGAGGCGTCATCTAACGACTATGCACCTGTTGCAGGAGATAGATCGACCATGATAATTCAAGGGTAGTGCCAGATTAGCTTGGCGCCGACAAATGTTTAACTTTGTTGTGTTTGTTTTTTGTTTGTTTGTTTGTTCTTAGATTTATTTAGGGGGAGAGGGTTGTTGTGGTTCGTTTTGTTTTGATTTGGTTTCTTTTTGTTTTGTTGTTTGTTTATTTGTTTGTTTGTTTGCTTGTTTGTTTTTTAAACGAGTTATCCTTACTGTAAAATGATTATCCTACTGTATTTGACTTGATTCTGATTTAGGAACTTCTCGATCTCCTTTTCAGTTATGACACACTACAACCGAATGTGCATCGAGCGTGACAGCTAAAGTGTGTGTGTCGGGGGGGGGGGGGGGGGGGGGGGTAAAGGGGAGAGGGGTTGGGTGGGGGCGGGCGAGGGGGGGGGGGGTATTGTGTGGTACAAACATCCGCAAAGAGAGCTCTTCTAAAAACAATGCGCAATTGATAAGAATAAGACCACCTATGAAAAACCCAGAAAAACGCACCAGCCACAGTCAGTCACGACTTCCGGCAGGCAGAAAAAGTATCCTGATAGAACAAAACAGGCTGTAGACAGGAATTCTTGCATACAATGTCCTCGGGGCGGGTTGAAAGCACAATAACCCATTCAACCCACCCTCACTTAAGCTAAGCTACGTATAGACCATGATATTTCAAGGGTGGTGCCAGAATAGCTTGGCGCCTCAAGGCGCCAAGCTATTCTGGTGCCGCCCTTGAAATATCATGGTCGTTCCATCGTACTGACTGCACCGCAGACCGCTCTTCAGAAAACTACTCCCAAATTCACAAATGTTGACCTGCGGAAGCAAGAAATAATAAATTGAGGTAACGGGGCTGCAAGTCGATGCACTCCAGTCCGAATGCATGCACTAGAGTTGAAATGTTTGATTACCAGGTTGTTTTCTGTATATTTTTAACTTTTGGCCATTTTTCTCACGCGGCAGATGAGTGTTGAGAAACAGCCGTGCATTTAACCTCTTCAGTGCCAACGGACGTATAGGTCGTTTCTGAAATCTGCGCTCACTGAACGAACAAAAACAACACAGCCGACCAAACAACATGGACACAAGCTGGTCTCGGCAAGAGGCATGGATACTCATGGGCCCCCGCAGTCAGTCGCGGGGGCTCATGAGGATCTATGCCCCTTGTAGTGATACCGTGCTCACTTTTAATCAGCAGTGAAGGAGTTAAGAGTTAGTCGGCCCCTCCCAATCAATTGTGAACAGGGGAAAAAAAAAACATGCCTTAAAACGAATTATAATGCGCAAGGGCAAGACTTAAGTCGTGTTATTGTGTACAGGAGAAATCAATGTGCGGTGTGTCGCCATTGTACCTAACTTTAATGGGCAAACAAAAAACAATGATTAACCCATTCAGCCCGACGGCCGTATTTTCCAAATTTTGGAGGCGTTATCTAATGACTATGCACCAGTTGCAGGAGATGGATCGATCATGATAATTCAAGGACAGTGCCAGATTAGTTTGGCGCCGACAGGCGCCAAGCTAATCTGGCACTACCCTTTAACTATCATGGTCGACCCATCTCCTGCTGTAGTGCGTCGGGGCTGAACGGGTTAAACTGCAAACGCCCATCTAAGCCAAGCTGTGCCAGCTAAAAAAAAAATTAAAAATGCACGCACGCACACACGCACAGACACACACACACACACACACACACACACACACACACACACACACACACACACACACACACACACACACACACACACACCAGGGGCGGATCAGGTACCTCGAGCAGGGATGGGGGTTCAGCTCTTTGTTCAGGACCTTCAACTGAGGAAAATGGGACTTTGTTATAGCATTTTAAAGAATTTTGGGTCTGAAGGGGTGGTTCCGGAACCCCTCAACCGCCCCCCCCCCCCCCTGACCTGCAGATCCGCACATGCACATGCACACACACACACACACACACACACACACACACACACACACACACACACACACACACACACACACACACACACACACACACATTTAGCAGATGGTGTATAGCATTCATATCACGCCAGACTACTGTCAAGTGTTCCCTAGGGCAGATTTTAGATTCTTTACATCTGAGCTTTATATGCACAACGCCTTTTCCCTCTTTCGGTGTTTGGCTGTTTAACTCATTCAGCCCGTATTTCCTAAATTTTGCAGTTGTCATCTAATGACTATGCACAGTTGCAGGAGATGGATCGATCATGATAATTCAAGGGTAGTGCCAGATTAGCTTGGCGCCGACAGGCGCCAAGCTAATCTGGCACTTCCCTTGAATTATCATGGTCGACCCATCTCCAGCTGTAGTGCGTGAGGGCTGAATGAGTTAACCCCCTCATTGCGCAGAAAAGGTGAACACGATCCAACTGCAAGAGACATAGATCCTCATGAGCCCCCGCGACCGCTATGCCTCTTGCTGAGACAAACTTGCGTCCGTGCTTACTGACGGTGTTGGCTTTTGATCGATGAATGAGCAAAAATGTCAGAAACAACAATGTACGTACAGTGGCAGGGAAGGGGTTAAAGAAATAGATTGATGCTTCGTGACTTGGGCAAATCGACCGCAAACAAAACGTGGAACCAGCCCCGCCCCCTCACCCTCCCCCTCTGGGCTTTCCCGCTCCCCCCCCCCCCCCCCACCCCACCCCACCCCCCAACCCACACCCCTCTCGTAGCATATGTAGACAAAAGAATGATCGTAACCACTTCACGGACGAAAAATGCGAACACCACCCGACTGCAAGAGGCAAAGAACCACATGGGCCCCCGCATCCGCGGAGGCTCATGAAGTTCTTTGCCTCTTGCTGACCCCATTCATAATAATAAAAATAATAATAATAATAATAATAATAATATAATAATAATAATAATAATACGGTATTTATAATGCGCTTATCTTATAATAATTATAACTCTAAGCGCGCACTGACAACTCGCGCACGCATGCAATAATAAAAATAATAATACCGTTATTATATATGCGCTTTTTCTCAATTTTTGGGGAAATCGACTCAAAGCGCCGCGCCTGAAACCCAACACACACACACACGAAACGGACACGAATTTACGACATTTAAGACAAACACAGTACAAACACAGTACAAGACAAACGAAGGGCCAGTCAGCTACTGAAGTTACAGAGATTTTTGATCGCTTGTATTTGAAATTTTTTAAAGTGGCCTGAGACCGGTACCAAAGTGTGGGGGGTGGAAGAACCGGAGTACCCGGAGAAAGAACCCCCGACGCTTTAGACAACGACTCACGTACCACAAATAGTGAAATACATTACGACAGTCTGCTTAGGGTGGGGCCGGGAGTGTGGTGGTATAGTGCTAGAACTGTTGAAGAGGTGAGTTTTGAGGGCGGACTGGAATTTGGAGAGAGAGTGTTTCTGACGGAGAGAGAGTGGGAGAGTGTTCCAGGTGGATGGACCGTATACTGAGAAGGAACGGGGGCCGAAAGTGCTGAGTTTGGTGCATGGGATGAGGAGGCGGAGAGGGTCGGAGGCGGCCGGAGCGGAGGGAGCGATGAGGAGTGTAGGGGTGAAGTAAGTTTGAGAGATAGGCGGGAGCGCAGTTGTTCAGGGATTTGTAGCAGAGAGACAGAATCTTGTATTGGATGCGTTGGGGGATGGGAAGCCAGTGAAGGAGTTTGAGCAGGGGAGTGATGTGGTCGGATTTTTTCTCTTTCTGAGGACGAGGCGGGCAGCATTGTTCTGGACGCGCATATCCGTGTTTCTTGGGTCGGTGGGAGTATTCAATTTGCTCTGCTCAAGAAGAGGCAACTGCAAGAGGCATAGATCCTCATGAGCCCCCGCGAATGCGGGGGCTCATGAGGATCTGTTTCTCTTGCTGGTACCACTTTGCATAGTATATAAAGCTGCGTTCTCCTTGTCGGGACGGCCCGAGAGCTCTTTGGCGTTGAACAGACACTAAAGACTTCAGAAACACAGTCGTCTGCGCCCACTGGGTGTGAAGAGGTTAAGCAAGTCTAGCTCTCAACCCCGGCCCGCGGGGATTTCACAGCTGGTAGGCAGGTCGTCGTGTTCCGCCACTTGTTTAAAAAAAACAAATGGACTCGCCAAGGGGAAATAACAAACATCTGTTAGTAAACTAGGGGGCGCAACTCCTCTTGTTACAGTCGAATAACTCCTTAATCTGGCGATCGTGAACAAAGAGTATGGAGGCTACGCAAATGGGCGCTGATCTGTGTGGACAAGTCATAGAGTCACATGAGCTCCTGCGGCTGGTAGGAGCTCATGTGAATCTATGGCTTGTTCTCGCAAACACAAAGCCGGGTTGGGTGAGGGACGATGCAGTGGATACAGCAAAGTGGAAACAGGAATGAAGATCATGACGCTAAAAACCATCAGGTACAGCACATAATTATGTGGGTTCCATGAACTCATTCAGCCCGACTGCCATATTTCCCAAATTTTAGAGGCGTCATCTAACGACTATGCACCTGTTGCAGGAGATGGATCGACCATGATAATTCAAGGGAATGCCAGATTAGCTTGGCGCCGACAGGCGCCAAGCTAATCTGGCACTACCCTTGAATTATCATGGTCGATCCATGTCCTGCTTTGTGGCGTCAGGGCTGAATGGGTTGAGTAGTTTTCTTTGTCTTTTCTTCAACAAGAATGGTAAATATTGTTGTGAGTGCCAGTGCTGTTTTGTATAAACCTTGTATATTAAAAAAATTAATAAGCAATGGTTCGCGTGATTTAAAAAAAAAACACACAAACAAAAACTGAATGCTACAATTCATTCATTCATCATTCATTCATTCATTCATTCATTTGTTCGTTCGTTCGTTCGTTCTTTCGTTCGTTCAATCATTTATTCGTCCATCCATCCATTTATTTACTTATGTTACCCGACCTGTTGTTTTCTATGTGCAAGTAGTGGTAGATTTACGCCCAAAGGCAAGGCGGATATTGACCTCTTCAGCCACTAAAAATATGCGACGTCTTTTATTTCTTTACCGTTTCACCACATGTCGGGAGTTGTTACAAAATACATTTCCTTTTCAAAAATATTACAACAAAATAAAAAGCTGCTGTTACGTTTGTACGCTTAATTCAATACATTGTCCTCAGTTTGAGGAACACAATTTAAAACGATCGCAGGACGGTCAGCAAGCGGTATAATAATAATAATAATAATACATAGTTTTTATATAGCGCCCTTCCCCACGAACAGCAAGCTCGGAGCGCTTTACAGCACATACAAAAAAAATATTAAAAAGGAGAAAAAAATAGAACACACTCACTCTTTAAATAAACATCTGCTCGCACCATGTAGGCGCATTCCTAACACGAAACACACACACACACACACACACACACACACACACACACACACACACACACACACACACACACACACACACACACACACACATAGCCTATCTACATGGGGAAAACAACCAACATTTCCAGGCAGCACATCCAGACTAAGCTAATCTTGATATGCTACCTGGAAAAGATGGGTCTTCAAATTTGTTTTGAAGGTCAACAGGGTAGGGGAAAGACGGACATGCAGTGGAAGTGAGTTCCAGACGTGAGGGGCCTGATAACTGAAAGAACGGGCACCAGCAGTTTTTAGGCTGACTCTGGGCTGAACAAGCAGTTTTTGTGAGCTTGAGCGTAGACTTCTACTAGGATTGTGTGAGGCAAGGGAAGAAGACAGATATGCAGGAAGCGTATTGTCATAGTGTTTGTATGCCAAAGTGGCCAGCTTGTACTCTATTCTCTGTTTGACAGGTAGCCAGTGGAGATGCTTTAGCAATGGTGTGACATGATCAGTACGTTTTTTTGCGAAGGACTAACCGGGCTGCATTATTCTGGATACGCTGAATGCGAGTGAGTTGATCAGATGAGATACCAGCAAGGAGGGAATTACAGTAATCTAGACGGGACAGAATGCGAGAGCATACGAGCTGGGCAGTAGCCTTTTCTGTCAAAAAGCATCTGATCATGCCTATTCTGCGGAGCTCCAGGTAGGCAGTGCGGCAAAGATGGCTAACCTGAGATTCTCATCAGCCCCTGCAATTGCAGGGGCTCATGTGAATCTATGCCTATTTCAGACGGACGGACCTGGATGAAAGATGGATCAAAGGAAAGTGAAGTGACAAAGTTGACAAAGTTGCTGATGAGCACGCTGCGTGGTTAGTTCGGAAACTTCCCGCAGGTGGCTGATGTTCTGAATTAACACGCTTGACCTGACAGACGAGTGCATATAGGCCTCATAATTATGACAGAATAATTATAAAGTTGAGTTGAGCAAATCCCATTTTTAATAACCATTTCTGCCCCATGATGGCAAAAGAGAGTAGTTCGTTTTTGTGAAAAGCCAGATTTTGATTGTATTACAATGAAAATCTCATTTTCACAAAAATGAAATTACCGTGATGTTGACAAAATTCCTCTGCTGATTTATCTAAACAACGCGTGTTTTGCTTGTAATACGCAACCAAAAAAAAAAAAAAAAAACCCACCCATACTTGCAAGGTGCGAGTTGTATCCGACACGAAGTTAGCCGTACAGACTCGGAAATACATTTGAACCAATCAGAGATGCACATTTATGTGGTGCTCCTGATCGAAATAGTCATAAGACTAAATTTGGAAGTTATCGACAAATTCCTAGGTTTGCATCAGGCAGTTTTTTTGCCGTTGATTGTTCGTGAAGGACAATTTACTGCAAGGAAAAAGAGTGGCTTTCAAACGACATAACTTGTTTCAATGCTGTAAGAAGAATGTGCGCTTTGACCAGGTTCAAAAGTAGGCAAAATGCACATATTTTGAGGGGGAGGGGGGGGGGGAATGTAAACAAACTCCGGGTACTTTGTTTATTTAACATCTATGGGTGTTCAATAAAAGCTCTGAGGTAAAAGTAGAGGACACTCAAATCTTGCAGATAATTCGGAAAACCCAAAACAGCCAACGTGACAGATTTTTCACATTGGAAGTGTCCTAGCTCGCCTTAACTCATTCTTCCCGCGACTCACCACAGCAAGACATGGCTCGACCATGATAGTTCATGGGTGGTAGCGGAATAGCTTGGCGCCTATAGGCGCCAAGCTAATCCGCCGCCACCCTTGAACTATCATGGTCGATCTGTCTCCTAAATTGTAATGCAGTCCTCAGAGGATAACTGCAAAATGTGGGTATTTCATACCTCGGGTACAATGAGTTAATTCTCATGGTATATTTAACAACATAACTGCCAGTGGCCACAAAGGAAATCCCTGGAACTCCCACAGACTGTAATTTCGAAACCTGTGTCAGGTCACTTTATAAATTTCAAATACAAGCGATCAAAGAAGAAACTAGCAAGTGAGTAGAAAAAACCCACTGCGGTCAGTGGAGAGAATTGTGCATTATCGACCAATGATCATAGATCTACTTTGGTTAAAGCACACACACACACACACACACACACACACACACACACACACACACACACACACACACACACACACACACACACACACACACACACACACACACACACACGCACGCACACACACACACACACACACACACACACACACACACACACGCACACTGTATAACACACTAGATTTCCAGCCCCTTGGTGCGGTGCATGGAAATTTAAATCTAGGTTCCCCAAGGGGGGGGGGGGGGTCTAGATATTTAGCGGTGTGGACAGCTGTGCTTTGACCAAAGTAGATCTATGATCATTGGTCGATAATGCACAATTCTCTCCCCTGATAGTGCTTTTCCAACTCACTTGGTGGTTTCCTCTAAATTACAAGTACTGGCAGTCAACCCTTTTGGACAAGCGATCAAATTTCCGAAACATAAAGGGCTGAGTTGATCCTTCGCATCACGTGAAAGTCCTGTGTTTGTCTTGCACTGTGTTTGTCTTCAGAGTGAATGCGTGTGTTTCACGTGAGCGTGCGCGCTGGGTTCAGTTCGCGCCGATTTGAGCCAAATCACAGAATAGGGTGAATGATCGGTATTATAATTATGACTGTGAGGAGGAGGATGATGATAATGATGATGATGATGATGGTGACGATGGCCGTGGTGATGATGATGATGATGCTGGTGATGACGAAGGGGATGGTGATGATGATGATGATGATTCGCGAATCGACTCAAACGATCAGCGGCGTATTTAGCTCTGTGTGCATTAACCCTTTCAGTGCCAGCTGACGCAGATTGTGTTTCTGCAATCTGTGTTAACACCAAAAAGCCCTATCTGTCCCACACGGAACATGCCGGATTCAAGGTTGTGTCAGGAAGAGGCATAGATCCGCATGCGCCCCCGCAACTGTGGGGACTCATGAGGATCTATACCTCTTGCAGTTGGGTAGCATTTAAAGTTTTGGGGCACACCTGAGACGGATTAACACGAGAAGTAACCACACACACAAAATTGGTCACAAAGGTAACTTTGTAGAACACCTGCGAGCGTTAGCTAGGCCACCCAGCGTGCTGGTTGTCAAAACACACGTACTGGATTCATAAACCGACGCTTATTAGCACTGACGGAGAACACGCCGTTATGACGTCATCTCGCCACGCATGCGTAGTCGTCAGCATTTCTTTGCCCTGCATTACAGTTCCTTTTGAAGGAAGACACAAACCCTTCAATATCCTCAGTCTGGGGATTAGATATAAATGAGGATGGTGTCTGTGTGTAAGAGGCATAGACTATCATGAGCTCCTGCAGCTGCATGATAATCTATGTCTCTTACGTGGTCTGAAGCGACTCTTATTGTACGTATGCCCGTTAATTTACATTGAGATGTCTCAGAATGGGCGGCATGATGTAAAAGAAGGCGCATGAGAATATATTTCTGTCGCGCAGACGGAATGGATAGTACGCAAAAGTCCACTGACTGGGCCGACGTCGGCTGCAGTCGGTCTGCGCACGCCTGTGCCCGGGCCGACTGCGGCCGACGTCGGCCCGATGAGCTTTTGCCTGGCCTGGCCCACGTAATGCCTCAGTGATCGCACATTAAAAGAACATGCTGGGAGAATGCGAGACATTCAGACATGCGAAGGTGTGTAATGGCTTTCTGTCATATTTAGGCAGTTGACAACTTGAATGTAATGCATGGCAACGTATATTATGCATTCTGGTGTGTCTACTCAAAGTTCCACTGTAAGTCATCATCATCACCATCGTATCTCTCTCTCTCTCTCTCTCTCTCTCTCTCTCTCTCTCTCTCTCTCTCTCTCTCTCTCTCTCTCTCTCTCTCTCTCTCTCTCTCTCTCTCGTGTTCGGGTGTGTGTGGATATTTTCCCCCCTGTAGTTTGTAGCAAGGACTAAAATGAAAAAAGGTCTGAGCACCTATTCTTTAATCATTGGAAAATAAGGTTCCATTTCATCTCTCTCTCTCTCTCTCTCTCTCTCTCTCTCTCTCTCTCTCTCTCTCTCTCTCTCTCTCTCTCTCTCTCTCTCTCTCTCTCTCTCTCTCTCTCTCTCTCTCTCTCTTCAGACCTAAATCTTTTTATCCTTGGAAAATAAAGATTCATTGTCATTGTCATTGTCATTCTCTCTCTCTCTCTCTCTCTCTCTCTCTCTCTCTCTCTCTCTCTCTCTCTCTCTCTCTCTCTCTCTCTGTGTCTGTCCGTATCATCTCCTTCGTCATTTTCCAAACCAGCAAGAAGCGAATAAAAAGGAGAGAGAACAATTAAAGCGACCTGTTCCAGGCAGTAAAGGGTCAATACTTATTACTATCTGCTTTATAAGTATTTTCTGTATGTCTTACAATAATGCTGGACAGAAAGATTAACTTTGTAAAATGGTAAACCTTTCTGCTTTTCTTCTCTTATGTGCACAGGGTGGCTCCTTCCGTTAACCTTAACCCATTCAGCCCTGACGCACTACAGCAGGATATGGCCACATTCCTTCTGCCAATGAAGATAAGTAGCGGCTGATCTCTCTGTTTGTTTGTTTGTCTATTTTGACAAAGGGTATTTACCCGAAATATTAATAAATTGTGTTGTACCCGTCTTTTCTAAGCGTGTTTCTTTCTCCTTTGGGTACTTCTTAGCAGGATATGGGTCGACCATGATAATTCAAGGGTAGTGCCAGATTAGCTTGGCGCCTGTCGGCGCCAAGCTAATCTGGCACTGCCCTTGAATTATCATGGTCGATCCATCTCCTGCAACTGGTGCATAGTCATAAGATGACGCCTCCAAAATTTGAGAAATACGTGCGTCGGGCTGAATGAGTTAAAAGGCAATGGAAAACCCCTGCGACGTGTGCCCTCTCACATACTGTGAAAAGAAGGGTAGAACAGTCTTAGTTGAGGCAAGACAATATTGATAACCAGTTGTATCGACGAATTTTAGCAGTTAAAGCTCGCTATGGAGCAGATCACTTTTACCCATTACGTCTTGAAGCTTTTTTTAAAATACTATTATTATTGCTTTTTGTCTTATGAAGGCTACATTGCAGATTAGGCGATAGATCAACCATTTTAGTTTAAGGATGGTGCCAGAATAGCTTGGCGCCTCAGGCGCCAAGCTATTCTGGCACCACCCTTGAACTACCAAAGTCACATTTATTTCAAGCAAAAGTGTACCGGGACGAAACGGGTTAAAGGGGTCTGACAGATTTTGACGCTCGCATATTTGAATATGAGATGGATTTTGACGAGGCTATAATGTGGGAGACATAGAATGGAAACTCTAGCCCCGACCACGCCCCCCATCCGCCTTTTGACCTTCCCCCCCCCCCCCCCCCCCTTCCTTCCCCACCTCTGGTTACTCAGTTTGCTCTTGAGGTGCAGGGCTAGCAATGGTTTGTTTGCAAGAATGCTTTTCTGTAAGCAGCGTCACTCACATTTCATTGCAAAAATGCAGCGGTTCCTGTGTGCATCCACGTACCGTGGCTCAACGCCACCCCTCTGCAAGACGCACAGACACTCTAGACGAAATTAATCTATGCATGTTTTGTAAGTTCGGAGTTAAGGACCAAAATCCAACAATCACAGAACATCACAGAATCTCGTCGAGAGAACCACACATGCAGCACTGGGGGCCTATTTCGTGAATGTTTCTGCATACTGTAGTCTTTTATTAGAGATGCGGAAACATTCACGAAATAGGTCCCCTGGCGTCGTCTCTTTGCCTCTAAGTGAGTAATAAACAGCCGCTGTCAGAAAATCTAACTCGTGTGACTTTCCTCGTCCTGTGAAGCCCACCGCAGAAGACTGAGGTAGGACCGGCGGGAGGCAAATACTGACAGTGCATAATGACCAACGTACAAATGCGAAGATCGAACTTAGACCGCGCAGGACATGCTGAGTAATAAGCCACCGGACACCCCCGCTAGCAAAGGCAAAAATCACGTAGGGACAACGGATGGGCAGATCAGACGTGGTGAAAAACCTGATAAACCAGTGAGGTTTCGTTTTAAACGAACGACTATTGACGACGAACGAGAGCAAAAACACATTTGATAACCGGCTTTGGACCACAAGCATAGACAACACTCCAAACATCTCCAAGAGGCATAGATCATGAGGATCTATGCCTCTTGGAGATGTGTTGAGTGTTGTCTGTGCCTTTGGAACTTCGCTCTCGTTCATTGTTGGTTGTCGTGCGGCGAAAACGTCTCGCTAGTATTTCCAAGGAACAGAGCCAAGGGCATCACCACACAGTCGATCGCCTCCGTCACAGAGGTGTGGAGAGAGGCAGAGGACAGTGGGCAGACGTGCGAGATCCACAGCGACCCAGACCAATATTGGCACGATTTAGAAGAACTCTTGGAAGACTTCTGGTGGATGGGGTGAGGTGGATCCCATCTTGAACAAACTAAACTGAGCTGTGAACTCCTCACCCTATGGTAAGACAGAACAGCAGACAGCTAGGACAGTCGACACAGTTGATATATTAACCTTTATGATCCTGATACACAATTGCTAAAAACAAATTTGACTATGATGGTTCAAGGGTGGTGCCAAGCTGTTTTGGCACCACCCTTGAACTAAAATAGTGCATCTGTCTCACAATCTGTAACATAGTTAGTTAGTTAGTTAGTTAGTTATTTAAGTAGTTAGTTAGTTAGTTAGTTAGTTAGTGGGGTTTAACGCCGAGCAGGTGACTAAGGCGGTATAATAAGTAATCGAGCCTTCATAAGACAATAAGCAAATTTTAGAAATTCAGCCTTGGATGTAGTGGGCTTAATGCACTTTTCTGTCTCCAAATGTGAATCGTTCACTCAGCTTTCTTGTAAATTAAGCAAAAGCAGCCGCGCGTCAAAAAAATGAATCGGAACACGGATCAGTGGACCTCCTCCCAGAGAAAGCTCGTGATACTGCTGACAAACGCTAAAAACGTGGACTTGGGCGTGGATCGCCAACAAACTTCCCCCATATTACAGCCATCTTTTTTTCCAGGGATTACGGGGATGGACAGGTTTGGGTTTCCAGATCATTAAATCTTTCACTTTGTGGGTCGCGGCAAGTGAATCAGATGAAGGCTTCAGATAATATTACTAGTGTTCTGAGCAAAAGACATCGGTCACTTCCAAGGAGTCATCTTCAAAAGTGTCGTTTATGTTTACAGTCGAATATTTAACATCCCCATTTTATGAAACAGCTAGACCTAACATATCTGGTTTCGCAAGAGGCATAGAATCTCCTGAACCCCTGCGATCGCAGGGGTTCATGAGAATCTGTGCCTCTTGCAAAAGAAAAGGGAACTATTTAAGGGATGGTTTATCAGACGACAAAATAAAATCTAAAGTCTGCAGTCGAATATTTAACCCAGAATAACAACGTCATTTTAAGAAACATCTAGTCCTTACATGTCTGGATCTACAAGAGGCATAGATTCTCATAAACCCCTGCGGTTGCAGGGGTTCATGAGAATCTATGCCTCTTGCAGATGAAACGAGGCTAACTAAGGGGTGGTTTTTAGAATTTAAAAAATAAAATCGGAAGTCTGAACCATTACAATGCATGCCGGCTCACAGAACATGCTACGTACGTGACTTTTGTGTTTTTCAGATGATTTTTAAGAATTTAATCAGTTGGCTGTCGACGCTATAGGGGTGAGAAAAAAGTCGATGGGATCGATCAATGTTCTCTTCTGTGAGTGGATGAGTGTCTGGCGCTATTCGGACAGTTCTGTAGAGTTTGATTGCCATCTTTGATCTTCCGCTTGACAGAGTGACTCCAAGATCCAATACTGCTTCCTTCTCCACTCCGGTCTGGAAGTCAGACTCCTCCATCTGTACCGGGCTTGTAGCAGCTCCCTCTGTTAAAAACATTGGTTTGCAAGAATGTTTGCAAGAACCGTGGATTCTACAGCGCCCTTCTCATTGTCGAGGCAGCGGATGTCGATGGTGGTCTTGTAAGAGAGATGGTGTTGTTGCTGTATCCATGTGTGTGTGTGTGTGTGCGTGCGTGCGTGCGTGTGTGTGTGTGTGTGTGTGTGTGTGTGTGTGTGTGTGTGTGTGTGTGTGTGTGTGTGTGTGTGTGTGTGTGTGTGTGTGTGTGTATGTGTTCACATATACGCATATTTATCTGAGACCGAGTATCACATCGTATTGCATTGTGTAATGCAAGCGTTTTCATCAACAACAAAAAATAGTGTGGGCCGGCATAGTTTTGCTTGTCATTAGACGTAGTATTTATATATTAAGACCTTCTGTGAGATCACATATTTTTCATACTCGTTTATATACCGCTGTCAAAGGAACAGAAAAACAACAACTTCAAAACAGGAAATGGGGAAATACCCCAAAACGGTACTCTAAATATCTCGGGTAGGCGTTGTGTTGATGGCAATTTGTCAAAACAAAGTGTTTGTCTCGACATAAATTTGACTTTGTCTTCAAAAATATTTGTTCACGCGTCACATTGTTGCTTCACAGTTTATTGCACATATACACTCAAATAGTTTGACGAGTATGTGCTGGCCTGTGATTTTGAACCTTACGGCCGTAGGCCGTAAGGTCCAAAATCACGGACCAGCACACTTATGAATGATTCCTTTCGCCGGTCGGTTGTAGTAGAAAATGACGGTGTGAGTAACGGAAAAAGGATAAAAATATCCCGTGCGAGGAAAACACCTTACTTTTTTCCGGTCCCACAGAAAAGGTTAGCTTTCAAATATAGATGATTTTGACGTCACAGCCGTAGAAAATGGTGTCCGTGACGTCAATCCGCGAGATCCTCTTTGAGATGAAGCAGACGATCGAACTCTACGGAGAGCGCGCGTGGCGTGTGAATGGTGCATAGCAAATCAGTTTCGGTGCCACTCATAACGGTCACGTGCAAGACTTGCGCATGTCCATAGGGTCCCAACTTCGTTCCGGTCCAGAATAATATTGGCTGAAGTCACTATGCTCGTGTTGCATGCCACGTGACCGCTTTTCTATCAGGGAAATACCCAAGAAAGAGAATTATAATCTGCCCATTTAAAGGCAAAAGATAGTATGTGTCCATTTATGAGGAAAGCGGGATTTTCATTGTTTTACGATGAAAACCCCGCTTTTCACAAAATAGACTTGCTGCTTTTGCTTCACATAGCAGCAATAACATTGACAATTTGGGAAATTCTGTTTGTTTGTTTTTTTTTTTTTGTTTTTTTTTTTTGGGGGGGGGCGGTCGGGTGGAGGTGGGGGGAGGGGGTTCGCGGGGGCGGGGGGGGGGGTTGGTGGTGGGTTGGGAGTGGTTGAGAAGGTAATGCAAAAGTGTCTCTCTGTCCTTTTTTCATCGAATTTGAAAAAAAGAATAAAATTCACATTACACAATCACTCTGTTTGTCCCGTGAAGGCAAAGAAGTCCATTTTGTTAAAAGCGAATTTTTCTTAGTAATGATTATAACGGAAATCTTGCTTTTCACAAAAGAAAACAGTATTATTAGTATTATTAGTATGCCTTCACATGCAGCAGTATGTCAGACACCGCGTTAAACCATTTTGAACTCAGGTGGTTCATGCCTTTATTTCAGTCACATTTTCTCACAGAAAACGTGTTTTCAACGTGTGTATCCATGCAAAGTGTTTATTTCTTCTGCTCAGAGTCAAAGAAGACACAGAAGAAATAAATACACATGGTAAAAACGCATTTTTCTACCCCAGCTTGTGTTTTCTTTTAAATTAAAAAAAATATATTTTTCCCTTTTTCAAAATTTTATTTTGTGACTTGAGTACGACGAGAGCCCCATGGAATCCTTGGAGGGATCCGCCGCTTCGCAAGAGCAAGCTTAGTCCTGCGCCAGCCACTAAGCAAGGTGCTCCGCTGTAGCGGAGCACCTTGCTTAGTGGCTGGCGCAGGACTAAGCTCTCTCATGCAACTGCCCCCACACCTCCCCCCCCCCTCCCTCCCCCTCAGGAAACCGACGCCACTCATAAAGCTCAGCGAGATGCACAGATCATTAATAGTCACTCAGATCTTTATTGGTCACTCACAGCTCATGATGGAGTTAACAATTTCTGTGGAACCTGTGCTGGTCTGTGATTTTGGACATTACGGCCTTACGGTCCAAAATCACAGACCAGCACACTTATCAAGGCATGCTTACTGGGACGGAAAGCCACACGCTTGATCTTTGTACCTCCTTTCCTCATCGCATTGATCGAAGAGAAAGCAATATTACTCGCTCTAAAAGCCGCCGTCTACTAAACCACGAGAACTGAACAGTTGTGGGCGCATAACGCATCGAGTGGCGAAGGTCCAAATTCCTAAATATTGTGAGATGTTCTTTGAACATAACGTCGCAGTTTGAAAGACAGATAGACACAAACAGCAATAATAATAATAATAATATACAATAATTTGCAATAATAATAATAATAACAATAATAATAATAATAATAATAATAATAATAATAATAATAATAATAATAATAATAATAATAATAATAATAATAATAATACAACTACTACTACTACTACTACTACTACTACTACTACTACTCCGCCGTGAGATGGCCTTAACCGCCTGCTTGGCGTTAAACCCCAATAACTAACTACTACTACAACTACTACTACAATACTGACGAGCAAAAGAAATGCTACATTTTGGGATCTTCGGAAACACTCTAGAGTGGCTAAAACCGGGTGGTGACGAGGCGAAATGTGCCGAACTTGCCCCTGCTGGCTTCACCGTCAAGTCATTCCCACGTCCATCTCGGGGTGGCGGTCTTGCCATCATTTTTCGAGATGACCTTGTGCCCTACTTCTCCTGTAACACTGCATTTGCCTTCGAACATTGTTCCTTTGAACTAGCACACGTAACACTTACGCTACCAAGCAAGCCAGTACAGTTCTTCATTCTCTACCGGCCCCCTCCTAACCGCAAAAACAAGCTGACTGATGCCATGTTCCTTGATCAGTTTTCTGATTTACTTGAATACAGCAACTCACTCCCAGGTAACCTTGCTATTTTGGGAGACTTCAACTTCTACTTTGACTGCCCGCAGAACTCTAGTACTATGAAACTAATGGATCTTTTGAGTGTTTTTGACCTTGAACAGTCTGTTCGTCAGCCAACTCACAAGCATGGTCATACTCTTGATTGGCTACTACACCGACCAAGTGATAATTTCGTTCAGTCTACTTATGTGTCATATGCACTTGAGTCTGATCATTTATGCGTGATTGCTGATCTAGTTGTTTCAGTGCCACCCTTTCAGCCTGTATTTGTGCAAAAACGAAACATTCGTGCTATTGATCGCCTGGCTTTCAAAGCTGATTTGCATGAATATCTTAGCAAACACCCTGATCCCTCTGCGGGACAGTTGAACTCGGGTCTGAGATCACTACTTGACAAGCATGCTCCATCTGCTCGCCGTAAAGTGTCATGTCGGACATCCTCACCGTGGTTCAGCGCCGTGGGAGGCAAGCTTCTCGCTGCAAAGAGAGAGCGACGACAAGCTGAGAGACTATGGCTGTCCACTGGACTTACCGTACACAAGCAGATTTTCAGCGCTGCTAAGAAATATGTAACTCGTCTGGTACTCGTGGCGAAGACAGCTTTCTTCAATGCCAAGATTGCAGCGTGCACCACCAGCAAGCAGCTATATAATGTAACCAACAAACTGACTGCTAGAAGGGATCCATCTCCACTCCCGACCATTTTCTCACCATTAGAGCTGCCTGATCAGTTCTCAAATTTCTTTAATGAAAAAGTTCAGAACATTCGTGATAGACTTGATGGACTTATTTCACAGTCTCCATCACAGTACGACGTTCCCTTTTCTGGTCAGTGTCTCTCGTCCTTCAGACCTGGCAGTGAACAGGAACTTCATGCTGTGCTGAAGAGAACTGCACAAAAAACTTGTAGTTTAGACCCACTTCCTAATACATTGCTGTACGAGTGTATTGATGTTGTGCTTCCAGTCATGACCAACATTGTCAACGAGTCCCTGAGGTCTGGTATTTTTCCGTCGGATTTCAAGTCCGCCATTGTTAAACCTTTGCTAAAAAAGCCCTCTCTAGACCCTAACAATCTACAGAATTACCGCCCTGTCTCAAACCTCCCTTTTCTCTCTAAGATCGTTGAGAAGGTTGTGTTGTCGCAACTTCTCGACCATCTGAACCTGAATCATCTTCTTAGTCCCAATCAGTCTGCTTACCGTGCAGGTCATTCCACTGAAACTGCGCTTGCAAAAATTCTTAATGACCTCCTCGAGGCTCTTGATGATGGCAAAGTATCTGTTCTCGCACTGTTAGACCTATCTGCTGCCTTCGATACGACTGACCATGACATTTTGCTACAACGTCTCTATTCTGTGTATGACATTCATGAAACTGCTTTATCGTGGTTTAGATCATATCTGACGGACAGAACTCAGTGCATAGTTGTTAATGATAAACTATCCAGCCCATCCACGGTGCGCTTTGGCGTCCCACAAGGTTCAGTTCTTGGACCAGTCCTCTTTACCCTGTATGTTCAGCCACTGGTCAGTGTCTTTAACCGTTTCTCTATATCACATCATGCATTTGCAGATGATACTCAACTCCATGACTCATGTTCACCTGATCAGATTATGGACACAATCGAGATCCTTCAGGAGTGCGTCTTGGATACTAAGATGTGGATGACTTCAAACAAATTACAGTTGAATGACGGAAAAACTGAGGCCATGATAATTGCTTCCCCGAGGTTGACGAAGACGCTGACACTCCCCCAGTCATTACAAATCTGTGGTGCCACTGTCCCCTTCTCCCCCCATGTAAAAAATCTGGGTGTCACACTTGATAGTAGCCTGTCCATGCGCCTTCATGTGAACAACGTTTGCAGATCCGCCTATACTGAACTGCGACGTATTGCTTCAGTCCGCCACTATCTGACACCTGAAGCAACTAAAGTACTTGTCTGCGCTTTTGTTTTGTCTAAATTAGACTATTGCAATGCTCTTTTGGCTGGCTGTTCCCAGTGTCTGATTGGCAAACTCCAGAAAATTCAAAACTCAGCTGCCAGGTTGATTCTTAGAGTCCCTAGATCAGATCATATCACACCCCATCTGTCTGCCCTACACTGGTTACCTGTTACAGCTAGGATTCAGTACAAAATTTCATGCATGACTCATAGTTGTATTACCTGTTCCTGCCCACACTACCTTGCCTCTCTTCTCCAGCTGTATACGCCCTTGAGACAGAATTTGCGCTCTGCTGCCGACTCTCGAGTTTTACGTATCCCTCTTGTCAAAACAAAGTTGTTTGGTGAGAGGTCATTCAGATACCAGAGCCCAGTTGTTTGGAATGATCTCCCACGCGAACTGAGATACGTGGATTCGAGAGAGGCATTCAAGCGTGCCCTAAAGACCCATATGTTTTCTGTCAGCTACAAATGACTTTGTCACACACCTGTCATGTTAAAGTCATCTCTATCTATTTATAGAGTAGTGTGTGTGTGGGTGTGTGTGTGAATGCCAGTATGAGTCCATGAGCGTAGCACTTTTGAATGGTGACTTTATAGCTTGTTTACAGAGTGCGTTGTATTTTGTTTTTGTACTTTTTGTAAATTCCATTTTTGTAATTAGTTATTTTTTGTACATTAGTTTTTGTTAAGCGCCTAGAGCTCTAATCTGAGGTTAGGCGCTATACAAGTACTCATTATTATTATTATTATTATTATTATTATAGACTACTACCACTACTACTACTACTACTACTACTACTACTACTACTACTACTACTACTACTACTACTCTCTCTTGGCTTGACTTCGCGAACGAAGATTTTATAGGAGTTGACCACGACGTCTGCAGGCTTGTTCGTGGCTGCGGAGGCCAATCCGAGACAGGCAGGCTCGACCGCAGTGGCTGCAGGGGAAGGTATGGCCAGGGTTCTGAGCTGCGGCATCTCTGTTTTTTCTCCTGAGCCGCTTGTCCTTAAGGCTAGCTCTGTGAGAGTCCTCAAAGGAGACAGCTGCCCTGTAAATGGTGGAGCGCCACTACTACTACTACTACTACTACAACTACTGCTGCAGTATTTGTATATAGTATATAGCGTCCTTCCCCGACACAAGAACAGAGAAAAGGTGATAGGTCAATGGTGTTACTAGAAAAGTTCGCCGGCTAGAGGAAGTAATAACCGAAACTTTGAGCAAACTGAGTCACAATTTAACCCATATCATGCTGAGGCTAAAAGCTTCAAATTTGTACACTGCCATCTGCATCAACATAAAGATAAGGATATAGACCAATGGCCTTAGTTCAAGGGTAGTGCCAGAATAGCTTGGCGCCTAAAGGCGCCAAGTTATTCTGGCACTACCCTTGAACTATTTTAGTCAAACTTATTTCACACACTGGTGTATTCCGAATGATAAGGGTTAAACCGCTGCTGTGTCGTCCCCAGTCTGTGTGCTGCAGACAGCACTTTTACGGTTCGTTTCCCAATCCCTCGTGAAGACTTATGTATTCTGGCAATGTCGATGTCCAGTACCATAGCTAACCATATCCATCTCGTGTCTAGATTCGCCTCCATTAATTGCAGAGGCGGATCTAGGGGAGGGATGTGGACACTTGACGAGTGGTGACAAGGTCATCACACACGTATGGTTTCTCCACCCCCCCCCTCCCTCCCCCCCTCCCCCCCCCCTCCACCCGCAACCCACTACGGTTTGATATTTTTGGCCAGCAGTGGACAGTTTTTCACACACACCCTCTCCCACATCGTTTTGATGTTTTGGACAGGGGGAATCATTGTCTGGTTTCAGGTTCTATGTAGTCCAAGACAAAAAGTCCCCCCCCCCCCTTCCACCCACTGTGAAATAACTGATCCGCTATTTTCCCGTCATGTGCACTAACCCTTTGCGTGTCTGTAGCGGCTTTTGTCGCGATGATTCCTACAGGAATCATCGCGACAAAAGCCGCTACCGACACGCAAAGGGTTAAATGTGTATTCTACAAAGGTTCGCGAAGACGCACTCTCATAGCTCAGTCTCACTCACATATTTTAGCTCAGTTACTGACAATGTTGTGTCTACAGGCTTTTTGCTGGTCCCATTTACATTCGTAGACCAGCAAGCTGGACAAGGCCATACGATGCTCTCTCTATTATTGTGTGTAGTTCTTTCTAGACCCTGAACTGAAGTCAATATTCTCACGTTTCCTAGCTTAACTGTTAAACACTATGGAGCTAGTCTGCCACATAATATCTGGTTTCGATGGGCAGTTTCATCTAAGCACCTTCCAAGAGACAAGTTTCGATCCTGCTCGTTTCCTTCTGAATTTTCAAAGACCAACTGTTTTCATCTGCAAGAGGCATAGATTCTCATGAGCCCTAGAGAACGCAGGGGCTCATGAGAATCTATGCCTCCTGCCTACAAAGACTGTATGTATACATACAACGCCAAAATGTTAATAGATAAAATTTTATTATTAAAAACTCGCAGCCCAACAAGCAAACCCACTATATATACACAAAAAAGAACCGCACCACACTTCTCAACACACACACACACACACACACACACACACACACACACACACACACACACACACACACACACACACACACACACACACACACACACACACAGAGCATATTCACTTTTTAAATTTTATTTTAGAATTTTGTTGGCTCTAAGGACCAAGTCAATGTCACACTGTGACGCCAAAGTTCAGTTCTATTTGAGTCTAATCTATTCTCCACCGTGAAATTTAGCTGCTTGGTATTAGCTCATTCAGCCCGACGCACGCATTTTCCAAATTTTGGAGGCGTCATCTAACGACTATTCGCCTGTTGCAGGAGATGGATCGACCATGATAATACAAGGGTAGTGCCAGATTAGCTTGGCGCCGACAGGCGCCAGGCTAATCTGGCACTACCCTTGAATTATCATGGTCGACCCATCTGCTGCTGTAGTGCGTCAGGGCTGAATGGGTTCAACTCAGCTGATTAAAAAACTAACTATACGCTATTCTAGTCTGCTGTGTTCCAATTAGTGTGATCATGCACCGGTCACACTGCTCACAACCCGGATCGGTGAGGCTAGCGCTGGTAGAATGAGTACACAAACCAAGGGGAATTGCTCAGCGCTGGACATACAAACGGCTAGATCCGCTGCCCCCTCCTATCAGGCACTCAATCGCCAGCCCACATATCACACTAGACATTGTCTCCTTGACTTGAAATCATCACCACGCGTTTCGTGGCTGCTCCCTTGTGTTTTGCCTGTAAACCTAATGAATCCTTCATGCCCATCAACACCTCCACCCACACAAGCACGGTACGGGTGTCACCTCATCGTCCTTTTTGGCAACGCTATCTATAATGCAAGAGGCACATATCCTCACATGCACCCGCATCCCGCGAGGGACGGATCGACCATTACGGGTTACAGACGGTGAGCGTGAAATGCCAGATCTTGGACAGAAGCTCGTTCACACCTGTCATTTTTCTAGCTTCGAAAATTTCTGAAGGGCTGTTTGGCCGTTGGACGTGGATCAGACATGATAGTTCAAGAGTAGTGCCAGATTAGCTTGGCGCCTGAGGCGCCAAGCTAATCTGGCACTACTCTTGAACTATCGTGGTCGATCCATCTCCCTCCTTCATGTTCATTGAATTAACTAGGGAAATAATATTTTAATTTATGAATACACCACCATGATCATCACTTCTTCGTTTTCAGATACCAACCGTGGGCGATGGGTTGGACATGACAGCTCAAGGCTAGTGCCAGGCTAGCTTAGCAGCTTAGCGCCTGGAAGGCGCTAAGCAAATCTGGCACGACCCTTGAACTATAATGGACTTCCGCATTGTTGCACACGTAGGATAAAATAGTTAAAATAATAGTGAAGCTCATTTAACACCTTTTTATCTGTCTAAAGTTCAGGTTGCATTCATACCCACGTTGTTCGCAAGCAAAACTCGAAACAATTTTTTTTTAAAAATGGGTCATAAGGAAAACAAACACACACACACACACACACACACACACACACACACACACACACACACACACACACACACACACACACACACACACACACACATTTGGGTCAGATTATGTGAGCGGCCGAGGCTCCTTTCACAAAGCAATCATGAGCATTTCCTGTTGAGTTACAGGTTCAAGATTTGGTCAGAAAATACCGGGAGGGGGGGGGAGGGGGAGGCGAGGGGAGGTGGGTGGGGGGGGGGGGAATCAAAGGAGGCAGTCGCATCAAAATGCACCTTAAGACATGCGAACATCGTCACGATCACAGACAGACGTGCTTTCTCGGGTGCATTTGCACTTCGGTGTCTGTGTGTACACGTGATGTCAGCTACATGCGCGCGCATGTATTGGCATGGTGGGTTCACGTGCAAACTGGGACATGCGCTCTCTGCATCGATCACCGGTGTAAGGCCAGAATGACTCTCACGCTATAGATCGATCCAGAGTCAGTATTGCGTATACTAGGTTGATCCGAGGGCTGTCACTTTGACGTGGACATTTTACGAGAAGGGAGTAACACGCCAAAATGACTCGCCTCACGCCAGATCGACTTGGGCTCACTTTGGTGTACGCCAAAGCGAGCCCAGGTCGTTCTGGCGTGAGATTTATTTTGGCATGACACACCTACAAGTTTTCGATTCTGTCTGCCGGCATTGAAATCAGCCGGCTGTCCAATAGAATTTAAAAGGATCAATAATATTCATTATAAATCTGCTTGTTCATTCGTGCCTTTGGTCTTTCAGTTGTTGAGGCGAGTGGGGAAGAGGGCGCTATTGCGTTGAAATCGTGTCACGTTATTGTCGTAATGTTTCTTTTTGTTATGAGTCATGTCAAAACATCTGCAATAGCCGTTAATCGGGGAAGTTTTTCTACTATTCCTGGTGGCACTTTTCATGATGCATGACCCGCCACAGACAAACTGTCGCAACACGCTAAAAGTTGACCATTCACCCACCCCACCTCCCACCTGGCGCGAGCAAAACGTCCTCGGGTTAAGAACGTATGCACGAGGAGCTTTAGCTCATTGAGAAACTGCCTCTTGACTGACTGAAGTTCCGCTGATACTTGTCTGATACACACTGGTAATGGAGAACTCGAACCCGGTCTAAACATAGGTCGCTTAACTCATTCTACCCCAGACACACCACAGCAAGATAAGGATCGACCATGATAGTTCAAGGGTGATGCCAGAATAGCTTGGCGCCTATGGGCGCCAAGCTATTCTGGCATCACCCTTGAACTATCATGGTCGATTTGTGTCCTGCACTGCAATGCAGTCTTCAGAGGACAGCGGCAAAATTTGGGGATACTTTCGGTGTTGGGGTAGAATGAGTTAAAAGTCAAGCTCTTTAACCCTTGTCATCCTGATACACTATTGCCTGAAATAATTTTGACTATGATAGTTCAAGGGTGGTACCAGAATAGCTATTCTCCGGCACTATCCTTGAACAAAAATGGTTGATCTGTCTTGTAATCTGATGTAACCTTCACATCACAATAAGCAAAAGGTCCTCGGGTCGACGACGGTCGCACTTGGCCCGCGCACGGCCGTGCGCGGGTCAACTGCGGCCGTGGTCGGCCCCTGGACCTTTTGCCTACTCGGGTTGACTATTCAAAATTGCAATTTCAGCACAATTATTTTTACTAATCATTTGGCATTGTCCGCATTTTCTCGACATTGCTCATCGACTTTTCTTCAGTGACTTTTTCCTGTAGTGATTTTTCCTTTCAGCGACTTTTCCGCGCGTGACTTTCCTTATTTCACAAGACGCAGAAACAGCTCATTGGTCTCTGCGGCCCCCCGACCTTTTCATGCCTCCAGATTCCGTCCGTCCCACATTTCGCAACTGACCTACAAGAGCTACCGAGGCCACTCAATATAATATCGCAGTTCTGCCCCTTGGCAGTCAAGCCTGGGACATGCAGGCGTATATCCAAGCTTCATGATCTACTCCGTCTGACAAAAAAAGATGTACATTCAGTTGATTATTGCCAGCAAAGACGAATAAATCCTCATAGACCCTTGCAACCTGCAAAGGCTCGTGAAGATCTCACAATCTGGTTCTTTGCCATTGGAAAAGATCACCTGCGAGAGGACATGATGAAGTTCATATAATCATTTTAACATTTAGCGACAATTGTCAGAGATGTGTCGACTGTGATAGTTCAAGAGAAGTGCCTGAGCAGCTCGGCGCCTGGAAGGCTCCTAGCTACTCAGGCACTTCCCTTAAACTACCACGGTCGATCCATTCCCGTACGCGAAAATGTTTAAAACGCGAGTCTATTATAGTCCTTAGAAGACAAATGGCGCAGCTTGGCTATGGGGCTGAATAGGGTGTCGATATACTGCGACATTTTACACACTTTACGAGGAAGTGAGCTAAATCTGGGAGCAGTCTTTGTTAAAGGCACATTTACACGGTCAGACGTTACAACCGTGCATGCTTTGTATTTAACATTACTATACAGACATGAGCTATGGTATATAAAAACAAACTAAGGCTCTCCCACTTTTAATTTTTGGTTGGAGTCTTATGTAAAGATTATAAGGATACATTCCATCTTCTTTCTAGATCTGAGAATATTAGTGAGATAAGACTGATTCACGATAATATATTCAAGGTGGAATGCATGCGGTGCACACGTGTCACTCAATTTCAGTCTTTATTTTCCAAGAACAAGCTGAAGTCCAGAGACGCATGCAGATTATCGGTCGCTTCTTTACACTGTGCAATAGTTACAGCACGTGTAAAGAATCAGTAGAGACCAATACTCAGCAAACAACTCTCGAACCCAGCCTATGGTATCAAGAAAAAGATTGGTTGTGTGCATAGATTTGTAGTACACACCAAAGGGTGAGGTTTACGCTCGTGGGGAAATAAATTGGAAACGGTAATTTGCAACAGTATACACTCCTTTAAAATGACCTTCTGACATTGCACTTATGTACTATGAACGATTCTGCCGCTTCAGAGATTTTCCCCACAGCCAGGCGGTGGCGGCAAGTATCAAATCACAGACATTACCCCCGATGAGGTCCTTCATCCGAGTAACATGCATAACTTTAATAAAGACGATTCCGTCAGCAAGAGGCAAAGATTTGCATGGGCCCCTACAGTCGCAGGGACTCATGAGAATCTGTGCCTCTTGCAGACGGAAAAATCGCAAGGTAACGGGACAACTTGGCAGACTGGATTTCCCCGATCGACAGTCTCGTCAGCTGTGTCGAGCACAATCTCCGCGGCATATGTCTCATATTTCAAAATGCTGAGGTGCAAGAGCGAAACAAAATATTCAGAACAAAAATCACACGTATTGATGAGACCTTAACCGCGTCACTGTGGATGCGAAACAGGTCTTTCAAACCAGTGCCAAGTTCAACGCCTAAATTAAAAATCTTACAGTCAACAAATAAATAATAATATTTTTTTAAAAAAACATGGAGATAAATGACCCAGCAGGAGGCAAAGAACTTCATGAGCCCCCGTAGATTCGGGGGCTCATGAGGTTCTTTACCGCTTGCGGTTAGCTGGTGTTCACAGTTTTCCGGCAGTGAAGGGACTATAATCAATGCAAAACCTGTAGTCTTTTCACCAGCGTGGCCTATTGGCTTACATTTCAATGTCGTAATGGCTGTCTGTTGCGGTCGGTCTGCACGTGCCTTGCAACTCTTACCTTTTATAATGATGATGATAATAATAATAACAATAATAATACAAACAACAGAAACAATATAGTAAAAACAACAACAGCGACAGCAGCAACAGCAGCAACAACAACAGCAGCAACAGCAGCAGCAACAGCAGCAGCAACAACAACAACAAGAAGATGACTATTTATGGTACAATGCTCTAGGCGCCGTGCATGTGAACAGTAAGATGCTACAAAGTGGCAAACCGCAACATATGCACATTACAGCATAGGACAAAATGAACGAAACACTGACAATCGCCGCATCTCAAGACCGACATTGAAAAAGATAGGTTTTAAGGCTACGTTTAAAGCTGGCACTGAATCCACTGCGTCTCAGGGATTTAGGAAGATCATTCCAGAGTTCTGGACCTTGGTATGACTAAAATGATCTCTACTCAAATCCCTTTGTCCTGACTACTTGAATCGTTTTCATCGCTACAATACGGAAAATGTTGATCTGCTGTTTGCGAGTGTGAGCAGACATTTGACTTCTTTCAAGGTAGCGACGTGTGCAGTACATGCATGAAGGTATTAACCCTTTAGATGTCGGTAGCGGCTTGTGTCGCGACGGATTCCTGCAAGAATCATCGCGACAAAAACCGCCCCGCTACCGACATCCAAAGGGTTAACTATGTGACTCATTTTACAAGCGGAAGGACTCATTCGTGTACGTGTTTGACTCAGTTTCTGTACAAAAGTTACCAGAGAAGTCTCTTGAAGAAACCACACAATATATACTACTGCTAATGTAACATGTGTACCGCCGTGAGATTGCCTTAGTCGCCTGCTCGGCGTTAAACCCAAATAACTAACTGTAACATGTTTATCTTAACCCTTTGGCCGTGGGTATCGGTTTTTGTTGCGATGATTCCTACGAAAGAGCGAGCTGACACACATTAGCTGCGGAGAGCGACCCGGAGATCGACATGAGGATTATAGAATCGTTTCTTTTGAATGTCAACGCTCTTTGCATTTCACCACAGGTCTAGGGAGCCGCATACACGATTTTTACGTCCCCAAATGCAACTCTTCGTCTCAGTGTAAAGACCAACACACCAACAACAACAAATTAGCTTGCTGCCTTTCACATGGGCGAAGTAACTCATGAAAGTGGAGACGTAACTGTTTCAGGACTCCTCAACCTGTGCTGACACGGATCTAAATGTGGACTGGGTTAAGAATTATATGTTTGACGAGAACGAAAGGTCTGTGACCTAAATTTAAAAAATAAAATTAAAAAAAATGTTTGTTGATCTGTGAATTTTTTTTTACCTTACACCTGGAGCTGTATGTGTCACAAAGCTGTCATGTCCAACATCACGGACAAGACCACAGATGGCCGTTCCACAGACCCGCACACATTGGAACAACGAATCAATTTAGCGATTTTGACCCAGCATGTGGCGCGTGCCCATCACGCGCAAACCCAGTCCGGTATCTTTACTGATCTCATTCAGGCTGCCCGACGGCCGAATTTCCCAACTTTTGGAGGCGTCATCTAATGACTATGTGTTACGTGGTGAAGTCGTAGTCGTAGTATGATAAACACACCAGACGCACGCACGTAAGGTTCTTTTAAATAAACTTCATTCAGCTGCAACCCGTCACACGTGGCTTAAGGATATAGACAATACTGGAGTAACAGTTCCAACAATATTTTAATGATGATTCAGCGATGCGATCTCTACACAATGCATTTCCAAATGCATCAACATCTCTTCTGCAAATGTCCACACTCGGCTGGCGACACAAAGTTTCTCATACAACGTACACCACCGATACGCTGCGTCTCTCACAATGTACACCCCGTTACGGGCCACGTACCTACGATAAACTGTGTGTCTCTACAACTGACAATGCAAGACAATGTACCCACATGCTCTCCTAACACCAATTTTATATAATAAGACATCTTTCTAGAATAATCCAAAGAATTTACTCAACGCAACCAATCAGAACGGAACACGTAACTGAAATCATAAATATTAATAAAAGAAAAACTTTCTGGAATAAACTAAAATAGTCTACAAAAATTCGGCTGCTCATTTCAGCCCTAAATCCCAATATATAATGATATCACACAAAAATATGGCAAACCGTTTACGACTTTTCACAACACACAAAGAACGGCTGCTAATTTTACGCGCACAGTAAACAACTATGACTAAAATTACTACAATGTAGCAAACTGTTGCTTATACTTCGACGTCACATATAAGATCACTCAACAGCGCGATTTTGCTCAAAAGTTCTGGTACATTCTCAGCTAATCTACGCAAAACAACAATCGACCGCTCTTTTCCGTGCGACTATTCTAGAAGCTTCCGGACTAAAATTAGCGTATCATAACAAAGCCAAATCCGCTATCATGCACGAACGATAAAGAATCTCACTGAAAAGGTACGTGATACGTAACCATGATAGCTTAAATAAATATCGGATCGTTTCCTACGATTAACACATGTATGCTCTCACAGGACAACACAACCACAACCGTAACACTATGCACCAGTTGCAGGAGATGAATCGCTCATGATAATTCAAGAGCAGTGCCAGATTAGCTTGGCGCCGACAGGCGCCAAGCTAATCTGGAACTACCCTTGAATTATCATGGTCGACCCATCTCCTGCTGTAGTGCGTCATGGCTGAATAGGTTAACCCTTTTATTGCCAGTGGACGCAGATTACGCGTCATTGTTAATTCATGGATATAAAGTGGTGTCAGGAAAAGACATACATCCTCATGAGCTCTGAGGGCTCATGAGGATCTATAACTCTTCCAGTTGACAGGTGTGCATTTTTTTCTCGGTATTCAAGAGGTTAGCATTGCACAAACTTCCCCGTACACTGCCCAGTGATGATAATCCAAGGTTATGGATGCGTGTAAAATGATCAGTCATCTCCGGCTTACCAAGATCGTTCAGGCAAAGAAAGACAGGCTTGGATAGGATGACTGTTCAAAGTTAAACTAAAGTGACACGATTGCTGTGCGCCTGAATTGATCAGCGCTCAGGTAGTACTCCATATGCAATAGCTGTCCCTGTTCCCCTTAACCCTTATCATTCGGAATACACAAGTGTGTGAAATAAGTTTGACTGAAATAGTTCAAGGGTAGTGCCAGAATAGATTGGCGCCTCTAGCGCTAAGCTATTCTGGCACCACTCTTGAACTAAAGCCATTGGCCTATATCCTTATCTATAAGTACTATAATGTAGCTTGCACATGGCAAAGCTACATTACAAATGTGAAGCTTTTAGCCTCAGTATGATATGGGTTAAAAACCCGCCTGTTACCCTGATTATTTACCCGACCACATATAGTAGCGCACAAGACCAACGAATATGTACGGAGCATCGTCACTACCCTGGTGGGCCACATGAACCCCTTCTGGCAACCGTGAAACGGCGCAAGCTTGCTTGGTTTGGCCACGTGACCCGACACAACACCTTGTCCAAGACTATCCTCCAAGGCACTCTCGAAGGAAGTCGTCGGCGAGGTCGTCAGAGAAAGAGTTGGGTCGCAAACATAAAAGAATGGACCGAACTCGAGATGCCAGACTTGCTTGCCACCGCCCAAAATAGAACTCAGTGGAGAGCACTGTCTGTTGCTGCTGCCTTTCAGTCCCCCCAACGCCCAGTTCGGGCAAGGGACTGATGATGATGATGATGATATAGTAGCGCACCTTCATGTTTGTGTATGTATGTTTCTCCTGCCCACTTCCTAAGTTCCGGAGAAAGACATGGGTTATATAAGAGACCTGATACATTCGTTAGAGGATGGAAATGATCGTCTTATTCTATACCTGCGTATTTCTCTGTGGGCTGGCGATTGGGTGCTGATAGGCGGGGCAGTGGATCTAACTGTGGGCTGGCGATTGGGTGCCTGATAGGCGGGGGCAGGGGATCTAACTGTTGTCTGTCCAGCGCTGTGATTCCCCTTGGTTTGCATACAATTCTGCCAGCGCTAGCCTCACCTATCTGGTTTGTGAGTATCTCATAACTCGAGGCAAATTTGTATCGTTACATTGTTGTGTAATGTTCTGTGCATCTACTGTGGGAAATCAGGGTATTTACCCGACCACATATAGTAGCGCACCTTCATGTTTGTGTATGTATGTTTCTCCTGCCCACTTCCTAAGTTCCGGAGAAAGACATGGGTTATATAAGAGACCTGATCCATTCGTTAGAGGATGGAAATGATCGTCTTATTCTATACCTGCGTATTTCTCTGTGGGCTGGCGATTGGGTGCCTGATAGGCGGGGGCAGGGGATCTAACTGTTGTCTGTCCAGCGCTGTGATTCCCTTTGGTTTGCATACAATTCTGCCAGCGCTAGCCTCACCTATCTGGTTTGTGAGTATCTCATAACTCGAGGCAAATTTGTATCGTTACATTGTTGTGTAATGTTCTGTGCATCTACTGTGGGAAATCAGGGTATTTACCCGACCACATATAGTAGCGCACCTTCATGTTTGTGTATGTATGTTTCTCCTGCCCACTTCCTAAGTTCCGGAGAAAGACATGGGTTATATAAGAGACCTGATCCATTCATTAGAGGATGGAAATGATCGTCTTATTCTATACCTGCGTATTTCTCTGTGGGCTGGCGATTGGGTGCCTGATAAGCGGGGGCAGGGGATCTAACTGTTGTCTGTCCAGCGCTGTGATTCCCCTTGGTTTGCATCCAAATTTTGGAGGCGTCATCTAACGACTATTCACCTGTTGCAGGAGATGGATCGACCATGATTTATTCAAGGGCAGTGCCAGATTAGCTTATCGCCGACAGGCGCCAAGCTAATCTGGCACTACTATTGAATTATCATGGTCGACCCATCTCCTGCTGTAGTGCGCCAGGGCTGAATGGGTTAATGTCCACGGCATCGAAGTGATAATGGACAACCCTAACAGACGGGGTTTTAACCCATATCATACTGAGGCTAAAAGCTTCACATTTGTACACTGCCATGTGCAAGCTACATTATAGACTATACACCTGTTGCAGGAGATGGATCGACCATGATAATTCAAGGGTAGTGCACTACCCTTCAATTATTATGGTCGACCCATCTCCTGCGTCAGGGCTGTATAGGTTAAACCCCGAATTAACCTTACAAACATCCTGACACTCCACTGAAAAAGCTTCAGTATTTATGCACCAGTATATTATGGAAATCTCCAAAGTGGATAACCGGTGAGCAAACGGTCCTCAACGGTCCTACGTCAACCTTATAGTTGGCCCGCGCACAGTGCGAGGACGGTGCATGAGTCCATACGCACGTGGATGAAATTACGTGAACATCGCTCGAACATCAGATTAGCAAGACAGCTGCATCAAATTAGGAACGCATCAGCTGATTAGAAAAGGCCATCCAATTATTTGTCTTTATGTAATCCTGTTCAAAAAAGATATATTTAGACACGTAACAATCGCATTCGACAAATTAAACAGAAGAGGAGCTAGACGTACATTTTCCGACCAGTTCACACAATGGGGATTCACAGATCAAGATCTCTTTCAAAATATTTTGCCAGATGACTGATGTATGTCTTTTGAAAAAGAAAAAACGATCGCTGCGTCTTGAAGACATAGTTCCACTTATTTAAATAGCATTTCCTTCATGAGAGCCATGCCATACTTAAGTTCAACGTTCCACCGATCCATGCCCGGGTGATTCACTTATGGTGCATTTGTCGGCGGCAATGTCCCTTTAAGAATATACCTGACGCTTCGACATTGTATGAATAGACAACTGAGATAGTTCAAGAGTGGTGCCAGAACAGCTTGGCGCCTCTAGGCGCCAAGCTATTCTGGCACCTCTCTTGAACTATCATGTTTGATGTGTTTCTGTCGGAGGACAACTCCAAATTTGGGTATTTGCCTTTGGAGCTCAATTTGGGTTACTATTACCATCAAGTTGGTGTTTTCTTAATGCACAGTAAACTTCATTGCATAAAGAAGTAGGTCACGGGTGTAAACTTGCATGCGTGGCCCGACTCTCCAGTTGCAAAGCCGGTATTCAGACACTAATATTAACTTGCACTTTGGCTCTTGAATTGAAAGGGCTCAGGTGTTATGTAGGCCATTTGTTAACACATTGATCATGCACCCAGCTACCTTACTTTCAGCAACTAGGTAATCACGTGTTTTCGATCCAGAACGAAGTGCACTAGGCTAGTACGACATAACCAGTCAGCCTGGTTTGTTAGACTAAATGACTGGCACGCGCGCATCAGTTTGTACTTCGGGTCAAGGAAACAAAACGTTAAACGTTTAGGGCTTAACTTCTTTTGTCCACAACGAAGACGATTTCACAGACCGGGTACCAAATAGGGTCTGAGCAAAGTTTGATCACAGCTGGATTCGAACCCGCGACCTTTCGGACGAGAGTCGAAAGCTCTGCCACCGAGCCACCCAGCTCCCCCTCAAGGAAATAACCATCTAAGAAAGAAACACGCTTAAGAAAAACAATCCAAGAACAAACAGTAATAAAACCAAAGACAAAAAAAAAAAAAAAAAAAAAAAAAAAAAAACCACCCAACAGTTTACTGTTTTGTCTTTGGTTTTATTTACTGTTTTCCCTTGTTATTCTGAAGGGTGTTTCTAGAGAGTAAACTGGTTTACAATGTCCTTTTTATTTTCTAAAGCGTGCTTTAGTAAGTAAACCGTTTTGTCTCTGTTTTTCTAAAGCTCG
>BTPG01000002.1:155378608-155383608 GCA_036245525.1 Semisulcospira habei
GCAGACCTGTTTTCATTCTTGTCCTTGCTACACACTACAAAACAAAATAACGTACACACACACACACACGCGCGCCGGTGTGCAATTGCCGCGTGCACAGGCTTGTGCCAGATTAGCTTGTAGCCTACAGGCGCCAAGCCAAGCCTGCACAACCCTCCACACACATACACACACACACACTGACACACACATCAGTATATCATGTACACATACATTCTATCACTTAAAACTATACTACAGCAAATATAAAAAGTATAAAGGATTTTGTACATAAAACCGCTATTGTTCTCATCATAAAAATCAACACGGCTCACTCCAACAAACATAAACAGGCACACACACACACACACACACACACACACACACACACACACACACACATACACACACACACACGCGCGCGCGCACACACACTCGCACACACACACACACGCGCGTGCGCAAGCACGTAGGGATGCGCGCGTGCACACACATACACTTGCACACACACAGATAAACACACACCCGCACACACACGCGATAGCGGCCTCCCCGCGCTACTAAACCGCGCACAGCTGGATGCTATAGTCTGCCATGGCATTAGGCTAGACTTGTATAGCGATCCCGCAACCACCGCGCGCGCGGGTCGACGCGAAGAAACCACAGCACTGCCACGCCTCGCGAGCGCCCAATGCTGTGTCTATCGACGGCATCCCGTCTGGCCAGCCGAGTCCATGGGGTCATGGACTATATTACATAATGCGGCTTGCTGGAATGCCAGCGGTATATTACATGCGTTCATAAATGTTAGAAGAGAATGCAGACTATCCGGGAAATGCCGCATAAGCATTGAGTGCTACATGTAAAAATAAAAATAGAAATAAAAAATAAAAGAAAAATTAAGTTTTGTCTAGATGTTTGAGCAGCTTGGTCTTGTAAGTTTTAAGCGATGGCGCGGCTCTAACATCCGCAGGAATAGAGTTCCATAACTTTGCACCAGAATAGGACAATGACGACCTATAAATGTCCAGAGAGAGAGAGGGTGGGAGAGAGGGTGGGAGGGAGAGAGAATTGTCTCAACTGGTCTTTAGATTTTCTTTATTTCCTTTATTTCTTGCAGTCCTATTTTATAACTCAATGAAATCTTTTTGCGGCAGTAATAAATTCGTGTACAGCTGAAAATATGTCGTTATTCACTGTGGATGGTAGGGTTTTACTTCCATTAAGGAGAAAATGTATATTGGTGTATTCTGGTGGAAGTGTAAGTATTGTTAAACGTCTTATTGCATCGTAATTATTACACTGGAGTAAAAAATGGTCGGCGGTTTCAGAGCTGGCTCCACAAGAGCAGGCAGGGGAATTAGAGAGGTGACGACTAACCAGGTCATAATTGAGGTCGCTTATTTTGAGTCTAATTTTACAGTGGATTATCTGTGTTATTCTACAACCTAAATAGTAATATGGGGGTACCACACAATCGTCTCGCGACAGGAATGATTTAAATTCGCTTAAGGATTGGCTACGCTGGATGTGATCGGGCAAACTGTTCCAAAGGCCCGTGGTGGATGGAAAAAATGAAGTTTTGTACAATAATTCAGTTTTACACTGGGGGACTTGGCGTTCAAGTGGACGTCGTTTATGATAAGGATTTAATGCGGATACTAGCTGAGGTAGGTCTAGGCCTAAGTACGCGGGGGTTATACCATTGACTATTTTAAAATAGAGGATGAGTTTATGACGACGACGTCTTTGCCACAACGGAATGAAACCGGTTTCTTCATAAAGTAATTGGTGGCTAGTGACACGGACTGCGCCAGTAATGGTTCTTAAAGCGTGTAACTGGAGACTTTCCAATTCATCTGAAAGTGCCCCTGTACAATTATCCCAGATCACATCAGCATAGTCAAAGTGTGGCAGTATAAAAGATTTGAACATAGTCTCCAGAGATCGTCTCGATAGTCTATATTTATATGAATCTAGACAAGCTATAAGTAATCGACATCTGGCTATAACAGATTTGATATGGGTATCCCATTTACAGTTATTTTGCAAGATGATGCCAAGGTGTTTGTGTGTAGCAGTACTTTGAAGTGGACTGTTATCAAAGAGTAGGGGAAGTGGTTGGAAGTTCTGGCTACGTGACATGTTCAATAATTCAGTCTTTAGGTGATTAAAATTTACTTTCCACTTATGGGCCCAAACACTAATTTTCTCAAAATCCGAGTTCATTATGTCAGCTCTAATATTATCATTATTCAGGGACAAATACATACTGGTATCATCTGCAAACAGTTTCATTTTAGATTCAATGTCTAGTACAATGTCGTTGATATAAATAAGAAAAAGGATAGGGCCCAACACTGATCCTTGCGAGACGCCCGCCTCTACGGGAAGATAATTAGATATACATCCTTTGATAACAACAGCTTGCTTGCGATTGCGCAGGTAATCAGCCAGCCATTGTAGAAGCTTCCCACGTATTCCTATTACATCTATTTTTTTAAGCAGACCATGATGCCACACTTTGGCAAAGGCTTTGGCTACATCAAAAAATACAGCTTGGGAATTTATGCCTCTATCCAATGACATGCAAAAGTCATTATAGATACTAAGGAGTTGATAGACTGTTGAGTCCCCAGGTATAAAACCTGATTGGCTAACAGTTATTAGATCGTTCGAATAAAGATATTGGAATATATGGCGTTGGATGCATTTTTCTAGAATTTTACCAATGCAGCTGAGCAAGGATATAGGGCGATAATTGCTACAACTGCTTTTGTCACCTTTTTTATAGACAGGAGTTACATGAGAAATTTTCCACACGGATGGAAATATACATTCGTCAAGCGACCGGTTAAAAGAATGGTAAGAGCTTCTGAAATAAGCGTGCTACTAGCTATCAAAATTTTATTATGTATAAGATCAGGTCCTACGGCCTTATTTGGCTCTAGATCGTTTATAACATTAATTACCTCTGCAGGACTAAGATATATATGGGAGATTGATCTGGGTACATATTGCATATCGGGTACTGAATCGTTGTTATCTTCTACCGTAGATTGGCTTGTGAAGTAATTATTAAACGCTGTTGCCTTCTCCTCGTTAGAGTAATAAATGTTACCGCTTTCCTCGATAGGGGGTATATCCTCTATCGTGAATCCCCTTTTTGACATAAACGATTTGACTAATTTCCACCAGTTCTTACTTCCGAAGTTTCTAATACAAGAGATACGATTGTCTAACTCTAACATGTACTCTTTCTGTCTTTTGCGTATTGCATCTGTGTAAGTATTACGAGCATGACGAAAGAGTTTCCAGTCAGCTTCTGAGTTAGTATTTTTGGCCTTCCTATGGAGATTATCCTTATTTTTTTTTAATTTTAGCTAACTGCTCGTTGTACCATGGAGCATCTCGTTGTTGGACTATTATAGTTTTGACTGGCATACATTTCTTGGCAGTATCTAGGAGTGTGTCACCAAATGTCTTGGCAGCAGTTTCAATAGACGGAATAGTTACTATGGCTATCCAGTCAATTCTAGCGAGTTCTCGAGCAAACATTTCCCTGTCAAGCTCGGCGTAATTAAATATTGTTCGTTTAAATCGTACATTTGGACACATATGGCCTTTAAGCTTAATAATAGGAACAGAATGGTCACTACACATGGGAGGTAGAACATCAACACATGAGACTAATTCCCTGCTAGGAACTAAAATAAGGTCAATACACGTTGCGGTTGTAGATGTTATGCGAGTAGGAGAGGAAACTAATTGCATATGGTTGTTTTTAACCAAGATATCAGTAAGATATGGCGAGGGGTTCCGAAGTGTATCAGAATTGAAATCTCCCAATATGATAAATTTGTGCGGAGTAGAGATTACATTTTTGATTGACTGGTCAACAAGACGCCAGTAGTCGACAGAGGAATTAGGTGGGCGATAAAAGGAACCTACAAGGATAATTTGCTGGGTCAGTCTAGTTTCGACCCACACAGCCTCGAGCGATGGTACAGTAAGGTCAGGTCTAGGATTACACACAAGATTATCTTTAACATAAATGGCAACGCCACCATACTGATCTGGTCTATCTCCTCGAACAGGGGGATGGAATCCATCAATACTTATACTATCACTATTTATATTATCCGAAAGCCAAGTTTCTGCCTTAGTAACAATATCATAGTCTTTGATTTCACATTTTAAAATGTCAAGTTTATGGCTAAGACTTATCACATTAACGTGGATAATTGAGAGGTCTTTTGAGGATGAAGTCTGGGATGGGCCAGGGTTGGGGTGTATGTCATTAGAAATAATAAGAAGTAATCTAATCACCTGAAGAATTATGACGATGCACGTGAAAGAGGCTATAAATAGGGAAGAAGCCTTGGCGTACTTTCCTTTACTGAAAAACTTCAATAACTGGTAATTTATTCGAGGGGTGGAAGAGGAACGTAAATCATTAACTGAACGAGTTGTTTTAAGTAGGGCAATCATGAGGGCAAGCGCAAGCCCTGCGTGAGTACTTGCTGAGTCTTCGCGTCTCTGACACAGACGACGCGCCGCTTGACATACGGAACATTGACTTTCCCTCTAGTATGAACTCCAATGCTACAGCAACCGGAGATAAGAAGCATAAGATGAAAAGGAAAAGAGGGAAGAGTGAGGAGAAGGTTGAGGAGTAAACACCGAGGAAGCCGGCAGAACGCCCCCCCCCCCCCCCCCCCCCCCCCCGCCTCCCTTCCTTCCTACTCAGGAGTTGCTTGCAAAACAATAATTTGTTCTTAGACGGTTTTGGGACACCGGTCAGACTGGATAGAACTTACGAAGTGTAACACAGGGAAGGAACACGATGGAGGTGTGTGTTTGTATGTAAACAAGGCCTGGTGTAACACTGTCATTGTACGTGACACAATATGCACGCCGGACATCGAGTAGAGCTACTATGTGTGTCACTACGTCCATTCTATACTGATCAACGAAAGAAACGCTAATTTTTTACCATACGCTTTTCTTCGTAAATATGC